>QXTE01000018.1:1374903-1509299 GCA_003942145.1 Platysternon megacephalum | reverse complement strand
TGCGGCCCAGGGGCACCCCAACCCCCTCTGGACTGGTCTCCCCCCCCTTGCGGCCCAGGGGCACCCCAACCCTTTTCCCCAACTGAACTTGCTCCCTGTTTTGGGGCCCAAACTGACCTCCCTGGGACTGGGTCCCCCATGGGACTGATCTCCTTCCTTATGCTGGGGGCCTGAACCAACCCCCTGCCTCCCCCCAGACTGATCCCCTATACCCCTTCGCTGGGGGCACCTTGAAGTCCTCCTCCCCGGCAGATTGATCCCTCATACCTCTGTGTATCCTGATTCCTCCCCCCTGGGGGGACTGGTTCCCCCATCCCCTGTGTTGGGTAGACACCGTAACCCTCCATTCTGTATGCTGAGAGGAAATCCCAAATTCAATATGTGTGGGGAGGGGTGGCTGGCACTGACCTCCAGTTCCCATTCTGGGGGTGTACCCTGACTCCTGTCCCCTGGGGCCACTGATCCCCAATTTTTCTGCTGGGGGAAAGGAGCTAGCACAGTTCTACTTCCACTAAGATCTGTACTGACATAGAGAGATTCCACCATTGTGTGTATATCAACTTTTGATAATGCATTAAACCTTCACTTTTTGCCCAGAGGAGATATTGATGGTTGGCTTATTTCTTATTGTAGGATAAGACTGTTCCAATTCCTGAAAAACTAAATGAATGGGCACCACGCCCTCCCCCGGAATTTGTGAGAGATGTTATGGGTAAGGACACTCGCTATTCTTCAGATAACTATAGATCAGGGGTCGGCAACCTTTCAGAAGTGATGTGCCGAGTCTTCAGTTATTCACTCTGATTTAAGGTTTCGCATGCCCATAATACATTTTAACGTTTTTAGAAGGTCTCTTCCTATAAGTCTATAATATATAACTAAACTATTGTTGTATGTAAAGTAAATAAGGTTTTTAAAATGTTTAAGAAGCTTCATTTAAAATTAAATTAAAATACAGAGCCCCCCAGCCCGGTGGCCCGGGCTGTGTGAGTGCCACTGAAAATCAGCTCGCGTGCTGCATTCGGCACCCGTGCCATAGGTTGCCTACCCCTGCTATAGATCAAATGGCCTAATCCTAGATGAATGTGTAATAAAGACGGGGGAGAGAGCTCTTCTCCTGTCCACCTTTGTTTAAAAAAAAAAAGCAGCCAGGAATGGGCTTTTGGTAGCATTTTTCCAAGTTGTCTTTTTATTAGTCTACGTTGTGTCGGTTTATTTTCAGAGGGTAATGTGAACAGCACCTAGGCCTCCCCAGAACACTCATCTGCACTTCTGACTGTGTGGGTAGAGGCAAGGTGCTGCTGTATTGATAGTAAGTAGTAACTCTGTCCTCGAGGATCTCAAAGTGCTTCGCAGAGGCTAATTCAGACTTCACAGCCCCTTCTGTGTGTGTATTATCCCCATCTCTCAGAAGGTGGGAAACTGAGGCACATAATGAACATCTGAGCCAGGATCAACCTGGATCTCTTGACACTTAGACTTGAGCCTTAAAGGCCATCCTCTGGTTTGGGACCGTGTCTCTGTTAAGTACTTTGCTGAACTGGGGCCTTAAAGAGGTGGTTTAGCAATCAAAGGGAAGGGACAGATCCTGCAGGTGAAGCCCCAGTGAGAGTCCAGGTGCAGATTGATACCAGAAAGAGGGAACTCCAAAGATCACTTTACAAAAGGGCAGGGGGAAGCCAATTATATCTATAATACCATTATTGCCTTAAAAGGATGTGTGGTGAATAGACTACAAAGGTTTCATTTCCACTGTATTTGCTTTCCCTCCCTGACTTTGTATAAGACCTAGCGATGCATGTGGAAAGGGGGGCGGCTGGGAGGGACTGGTCTGTGTGTGCATAGCAGGACAAGATGTACCACTTGCCCAGTCAACCAACCGTTACTTGAACCAGGATGGGGGATGAGTTGAGTCTCCATGGCCCCTTCAGTTCTTAGAGACTCAGCTGAGTCTGATGGCAAGAGGTCTAGTCAATGAACTGACGATGGTGATGGTTTTGTGATGTGGGCTGCTGACCAACAGAAACTGGACTGAGCCACTGGAGTCTCATAGTTCACTCTGGCTTTCAAACCCTGTTGACCTGGGCTGGATAAAAATCAATGATAAAAATATGCTGTTACCAACTTGTGATGGTCTTTACTTCCTACAATCTCTCAGTCAGTTGTATCCCATATAGGGTGACCAGATGTCCCGATTTTATAGGGACAGTCCTGATATTTGGGGCTTTGTCTTATATAGGTGCCTATTACCTCCCGGTCCCAATTTTTCATGCTTGCTGTCTGGTCACCCTAATCCCATAGGCATCCATTTGGGAGCGTCTTAGACCAGGGACATTTTTAAAACTGGAGTTTTGTTCAACTCAGTCTCCAGACACACGTCCCAGGGCTGCTGAGTCCTTTCAGAGCACACCAGACTCTGCTTCTGCACCCCGGGCCATTCCCTTTGATCTCCTCAGCAGACACCAGTGCTTAAAGGGGCAGAGTTTAGGTAAATCTTACTCTGACCTTCCCTTAGGAGGTGCTATGTATACAGTGTGACAGGTTTGGGCTCTTTGGGGTGTCACCTGATGTGCTGGGGTGCCACTGAGTCAGCCTATTCTGCCAGCTTGGGTCCCCTTTACCTGGCCTTGCTGGGCTAGCCTCACAAGCCAATTCCAGCCAAGCACACAGGCAGGGCCACACCCAGCTGCACAGAGAGACAGAGATCCGCTCTGGAAAGATTCAGCCTTCGGGGCTCGCCCCAACACTCTGGTGCCCACTCCCTTTAAGGGGCACAAACCCAAAGGTTTTATGAAATTCACCCCCCGCCCTCAATCTGGAGGGAGATATGCACAACTCTCCCCCCCCCCCCCCCCCCCCCCCCCCCCGTTAGAAATTACATAAATTGGATTATATTATAAACAAGAAATACGTTTATTAACTACAAAAGGTGAATTTTAAGTGAATGTAAGAGATAACAGACCGAACAAAGCAGATTACTGAACAAATAAACCAAAGTACGCAAGCTAAGCTCAATATACTTAAGAAATAGGTTACAAAATGTAAATTCTTACCCTAAATGTGATTTTAGGCGGGTTGCAAAGTTTCTGTGATTCACAGTTCGTTATATTCCTTTTCAGACTGGACCCTTGTCTCAATCTGGACTCCCCCCTTGCCTTCCCTTCAGGTGGCTTTAGCAGTCTTTCTTCTTGGGCAGACAGGCCACGGAGAGGAGGAGCCACGTTTGCCTTCCTCCCCACCCTTAAATAGGATTTCCATAAGGCGGGAATCCTTTGTTACCCAAACTTGACACCCCCCCCCCCACCCCTCCCTTCCAGTGGAAAGTTACAAGAAGTCCCAGGTGATGTTTAGTATCGGGTGACAAGACCACCTGACGCTGTAGGATCACAGCATCCACGAGACAGTGGCAGTATGTCCGCAGGAAGGCCAAGCCTTTTCACAGTCCATTGTCCTCGCTGATGGGTCATCAGCCCTGTCTGGCTTTTCAAATTTGTTGTTCCTGAAGTGTCAGCCGTGGACGTCACCCAAAGTAGCATAGTTGAAATACAAATACAGAGTCACCGTTCCTAACTTCAGGTACAGAAATGATACAGGCGTGCAAATTGGATAATCACATTCAGTAAATTATAACCTTTCCAATGATATCTTACAAGACCCATCTTGCATAAAGTACATCAGTTATGTCATATTCATATAAGCATATTTTCATAAAGAATATGGAGTGAAACGTCACATACAGCACTCAGAGTAGCAGACTATCTAATGATCCTTGTGCCATTGGCAGGTTCTAGCGCTGGAGCCGGCAGTGGGGAATTCCACGTGTACCGACATCTTCGTCGGCGAGAGTACCAGAGGCAGGATTTCATGGATGCCATGGCTGAGAAGGTAAGCGGGCCCCTTACTGCAGTCAATTGTCCGATTACTCAATGTTCATTGCACTGTTTTTCTAAGTGTGTGTGAAATCAGAGGAACTTCAAGCTGGCTGTTTTTCCTAATATAGGATATGTGCCCTGGTAAACCAGCATTAACACATCTGGCTCTTTGCATCAGACCGTGCCATCCCCTCTCTGTAGTGGGTGACCCTGCTGGAGGTGGACTTAGCCAGCGTGCTTATGCCCCCGTTCCCAAATACGACTTAAAAATGCTTTAAAAATCAATAGAAATATGAGTAGATTCTTCCCAGCCAACAAAGCGAGCAGCATTGGTTATGCTTCCTTGGTTAACAGCCCTTGGCTTACAAAGACCGCATCAAAACAAGTACTTCTATAAAGTCAGGAATCAAAAATTGCACACTCCTGGACTTGCTCTCAAGTCCTGGACCAGGGATACATTAGCACTGCTCTCCCATGGATCTTTGTCCCTCAGTTGAGTCCCCCTCTCAGCACATCTTTCAAAGTCACTTGATTTGTATGTTGCTGCTGATGCCTTCCATGTTATTTCCTCTTTTGCTATATAATTTTCTAGGGCCAAATCCTCAGGTTCTTGCTGCAATTGATGTCGATTAGGTCCCCACCCTTTCTCCCTCCCCATCTCAGTTAAGGATCTTGGAATTTGGCTGTTAAATTTTACATAGAACATTTTTCTTATCAATACACATTGTTTTTAATATAAAAAGGCACGCACACCAAACCTGCTGGCAAATCTTCCCAGTGTGTCTGCTAAGAGACTTCTCCCAACATCGAGATATAATTTATATAATCACATTTTGTTTAGATTGTAACCAAAATGTCATATGATCAATTACAGCAAAAACTGGATGAGGAATACCAGAAGAAACTGGAGAAGAATAAGGTGATTGCAGAGGAGCAGACAGCAAAACGCAGAAGGAAGCGGTGAGAGCAAATTGTTCCCGGGAGACTGAACATAGAAACTCTAAATGCTTTATGTCGTGCCTGTAGCTACGTACTTTGGCTGAATGTTGTCTTCCACTGTCCAGATCTTTCAGCTCAGATGTCTGGCTACAGAGATCAGTTTCAAAAGTGTCGCCATTAAAAGTTGCTTAAGTGAGTGTCTGTAGCACTTGGAGCCAAGAACTTTAAGTTCAGAAAATGACTGTGCATCTTGGGTATTTGCAGGGATATTAGCCTGCAGAACAAAAGCTGACAACTTTGTAGATCAGTGTTCTGTATAAATCAACACGATTTATTCAGCTCATTGTTTCATGTGGACGCTCAAAAAGACCGCAGATCAGATTTACTACTTAAGTTGACTATTTAAGTCAACAGTACTGTGTGTGCTCTCTTATACCAGTAGTGAATTTGGCTCTGAAAATATACCAAATATATGGAACCACTGATTAATGTGAAATGTTTAAAACCACATTATAACTGACTGCCATCCATCAGCATATATGGGATTGACACGGATAAATTCCTGTTAACAAGCGTACTCCAGGAATTGTATCGGAATGATGGAGGCATGTGAAGTCTGCAGTCTTTGTTTAGTACAGTGTCTTTTTAAAACACTAGGGCAACCTAGAGGACTGAATTTTCAGAGGTGTTGAGCCCCTGCAGCTTCCATTCACCACCACTGGAGGCCAGTGTTCAGGGTTCTAGTGACTGAAAAGTGCTACCAGCTGTTGAAAGGTCTGTGAAATTAGTTGCTGGTCTCAGTTAATGTATCTGTGCACAAGTATCCACATCACAAACAGCTTTGTCACCCTGGACTCTTACTGGTCCCTTGTTAGCATTCTTGACATAAGGGCCAAGGAGAGAATGAGCCCCGGAGAGTGAAATTCCCTCCTACACCTAGAGGTGCTGCCTTTAGGTTAGAGCTGAAGCACGCTGCTGGGGAGATGTTTGTAACAGGTCAGTGTAGTTAGAGAGATGATTTCAAGTTAAAAACTTGTTGTTGATAACGCCTTCCATTTTTTTTAATGTTCAGCTTTAACAAACTGACTTTGCCATTCTGTTTGCTTTTTGGGCTTTTTACCTTGGATAATGAAAATAGATGAGTCACATTCATTTTTGTTTCGTGTCTGTTCCATTTTCAGGTTCTCCTGTACTAGCACGTGGGTTGCAAGACCCCCAGGGAA
Source organism: Platysternon megacephalum (assembly GCA_003942145.1). Lineage (NCBI taxonomy): Eukaryota > Metazoa > Chordata > Testudines > Platysternidae > Platysternon > Platysternon megacephalum. Next base: position 1,503,265 of record QXTE01000018.1, on the reverse strand, counting down.
ATGGCTAAAAAAAGAAAGTTTTCAGTTGGAATAAAAACAACTTGGGGACATTTCTGTTGGTCTTGTTTTGTCAAACTTCACTCTCACTAAACGGAAATGTGAGGCCAGATTTGACCTGAACTTGGCTTTTAAGGTCCAAGTTTCAGACCTGACAGCAACGTATCGTCTAACACATTAAAATGTGCAAAAAGATTGAAATGCTGGAATTTGCACTGTCACCAGTGTTTTTTCTTGTTTTACAGCCAGAAGTTAAAAGAGAAGAAACTGCTGGCTAAGAAAAGTAAACTTGAGCAAAAGAAGCAGCAAGAAGGTCAGCGGAATAGTTTTCCCCTTTTTCAGGGCTCACTTCTGCTCTCCAATACAAGGGCAATAGCTGATTCCTCTCTCCTCCCCTCTTCCTCCTCCTTCCCCCCCCCCCCCCCCCCCCCCCCCTTCCACTGCTGAGCCTGCAGTTTGTGCCTGTGTGATGGAGGACAAGCTAGTCTGTTAAACTTGAAATTTCAGTATAATTTTCAAAAGCCCCATTGAAATTCACTTAGGATGGGAGCTAGGCTGGTAAATCACGTGGGGTATGTCTGTGCAGCAGCTGGGGCAGACAGACGCACTAGCTTTGCTTGAGCTAGTGCACTAACAGTAGCAGTGTGGACATAACAGTGCAGACCCCCCACCAGACTACGGACCATGAGGGTTGAGCGGGTGTGTACTCGGGTGACTAGCCCGTGACACTGCCCACGCTGCAGTCTCGACACTGCTATTTTTAGCATTCTAGCTTGAGCAGAATTAGCACCTCTGTCTGTCCGGGCTGGGAAGCAACCTCCCTGTTGCAATGTAGACATATCCTTAGGTGCTTCTGAAAATGTTACCCTTCATTCAGAATATCGCTGACCTACAAACTGGTTCCATTTGCTCCTTAACTGCAGCAAATGTTGGTGTTTTCCTAAGGTGATGCTGTTGCAAATATTTTGGCTCAGTCAAACTGAGAACTTGCAGAATTAGAGCATTTTACAAAAGGCATTTTTAAAAAAGGAATCAGACTACATAAAATAGTCTTACGCACTGAGGACAGGACAGAAAAATTGGAATCACGCTGAGGAAAAAAACTGCATACTGCATGGCCAGCCAGAAACTGACTTATGGTACTGCATGTAAAAGTGATCTATTCCAGTACCATCTGTGTTCCACATGTAGAAAGAAACATCCAAAATTCTATAGCTGCTCTGTTTAAATCTGCAAAATCAGGTATTTTAGTACAATCAAGATCACTGATTTGAGAATCAAACGCTTGCTGACTAGGTAGCTCTAGTGAGAGCACTATAACTCACTTTTCTTAGAAATAACTGCACTTTGTGGCTTTGAGTTATGATTCCACAGGAAGTCTTTGAGGGCTGTAGCAATGCTGACAGTTTTGCTAGATGTGTGACTATTTCTGCTTGTAAAACACGCATCTATTTGAACCTGACATTTGCCAGCCTGTGACCTATTAAATCAGAGGGTCAATCCTTGGCGTAATTCCACTGAAGTGACACTACAGGTGGATTTGGTCCCTTGTTATCAGTTCGTTAGTTTGTTGTGGAGCTCGATCTCGAGGGGAACGTAAATTGCAGTGTCTTTATTTTGACTAGTGTCATATTTAACTAAAATTATGTACTGTGAGGATGGAATTGCTGCATCAGGGACTTGTGATGTGATGTGGAGTCTTTCACATCTAGGTTGTTGGTTTGAACTAGCATCACAGTTGGCTGTAACTGGCAACCGTCTTGGAAGTCTCAGAGATCACACTCCCCTCTGTCTTCTAGAGAGAGACCTTCCAAAGCAAGGTGGAAGCTTATTGGTTGGATTGGGTAGGGAAGCTTGTTCTCTGAATAAATAGGACTTCAGTCTCCAGGACTGTGAATCCAACTCCTGTTGCCTTCACTTTTTTCCCCTAATAAAGTGTGGTGCCTAATATCAAGCGACATTACACAGCTTCACCAGTTGGTGGCATCAAACTACTAAAAAATCAATGCTGTGTGCAAGGGTTGGCGCTTGGGATGAGTACTGTTGTGTCCCAAACCACTTTCAGGTGCAGGAGCTGGAGGGGGGAGATAGGGATTTTGGATCAAGGGTCCCATTTTATGCAACCAAAGGTCATCATTGGGGTTCTGATAAATGGTCCCAGGTCTGGTCCTTCTCCAAAAGATTGAAACTTGAGACACTTTTCATGAACCTGGTTTGCAACACATACCCCAAAGAGCTCGGCATACTCCTAAGCAAGGCCAAACCTGTCAATCTGTCGCAGATCCCAACACAGCTATAAAATAGCTGTGATCTTGAACGGGTATTACCTAGTGGTACAAGGAGTGTTAGTAATAACTAGGAGCTATGGGATACAATTAAGAAGATGAAGTGAGGGAGTATTCCTGATGGTGTGATTTTTCTGGTGTGCCCATCATTTCACTTGGAAGCCTGTCACATGGGACCTTTAAAATTTAACTGGACAAAACATTGTAAATACATGGTAGAGAGCAATCTTGCAATGACCCTTTAGGATTGGACATGGTGGGTAACCTAATAAGCTTTTTCTCTTCTAATTTCTGCGGTTAACCTGCTGTTTAATACATTGGCATGCACGCCTTGTTACCAGGTAATCAACACGTTCTCTTTACCCCATTAGAGTCTGACCAGTCTCAAGAGCAACAGACCAGTGAGGAAGAAGATGAGGATACCAAGGAGGAGGAAGAGAAGGAGGAGGAGGCAGAAGAGCCCAGCTTTGTGATGGGAAGATGATGATAATGCAGTGGCAGCTGGAAACAATGTTCATTACTTTTATGTTCAGGAACACAGAAGCTTTCATCTCAGCTGGGCAGAACCCATTAGCATATGTTGTACCTGCTTGACAGTGGAGGTGTGACCTTCACATCTGAGTCCCAAAGGCTTTTGGTAGAAGGCTGCCAAATAAGAGTATTTTCATAACTGCTTGTATAACTGCTGTGCAGTCTGCTATAAGGTTGCTCTAACGAGACAGCCACAAGCCTGCGTTACCCTAGAGTTATTTCTAGCATGGCCCAAAGTGTTTTCTGGCTGAGATCTAAAACATATCCATCAACATTTAGGGCAGATTCTACCCTGAAGGCTGTGTACACAACATTCATTGAACTCAGTAGGAATGGGATGTATGACTCTGAGGGCAGAATTTAGCCTGAAGTAAAGATTGGTCTGGGCCCAAACTTCCTCACACTGTGAGTGTTTTCAATTTGGGGTTTTGTATTGGGCCCGTCTCTAACCCGAATAAGTCGGTTTCTGTTGCTAGACGGCTGTGTTAGGTATTTAAACAGAGAAACCTTTTTTTTATTGCTCAGATGTGCCCTATTACTTTCTTTTAAATTTTTCTATTAATAAAAAGGGAATGTCTGATTTCCTGTCTGCTCTTATTTGAATGTGATTTAACTAAAACAAGAACCTCTTGCTTGCTGATTTTAAAGCTAGACTGAGGAGTTTTTAAAGAGCATGAACGATACTTTGTTTCATGGAGGTGGGTGGGGGGAAGCGTGTGAAATTCCAGGAAATCTAGAGTTGCAGTAAAGGAGAAACGTTGAACACTGTGGCAATGCTGTGCCATGCCAGCTATGTTTGGATTAAGGAAGGAAGAGATTAGTCGTGATACTGACGCTTAACATGGAGATAACAGATTTGAAACTGTAGAGAGCTGCTGTGTATACTGTGCCTTTAATTTTCTGATAGGAGGGCCTTTTTCTTCTAAGTTTTCCAAAAGAAAGTAGTTCTGTAAACACCACAGAGCCAGTCATCTCTTAAGGGGGAGCAGCCTCTCTTTCTACCGTGCTTTGAACCTTGTGTTGCTGTGTTAAATGTTTTGCGGTCCTGGGACACATCCTTCTCTTAAAGACTGTCTTAGGGGCGGTCTCTGCAAAAAGCCCCAGCACAGGGCAGCCTCAGGGTTGACGCACACTAGCAGGGCACCTTGCCCTGCCACTGCTTGAACTGTGCCCGTTTTGTGGAGAGAGGACTTTAGGTTTCAGGAGCTGTCAATCTAGCACCTTCCATCTGTGCTGACCAGTTAAATTAAAACCAAAACCCATTATTGTGTCCATTGCCCAGCAGCTTGGATTGAAGAAAACAACTTTTGTTTCTTTTTAACTTGGAAGTGCTGGTCATTTTTTGAATGCTTTTAGTCTAAGAGCTATTTTTTTTTCCTCTCAGGCCTTTGCTGATACTAAGTTATCTAAAATAACCGTAAAAGAAAGGGAGACTATTAGATCAGCCCGCTGCATCTGATGTTGCTGCCTGAAACCAGTTGTGGTGTTTGAGCAAGTTAATGTTATGCTTCTCTGTAAAGTTATCTGCATAACGGGGAAACAGACTTTGTTGCTTCCACTGAGTTTTTTTTCCAGTTTTCGAGGGCTAGATCCCTTTCCTTAATGGCCCGTGGCAAGGCAATTTCTCCTTCAGTGGTGGAAAGCTGCATTGTGCTCTCTTTGGAGCTCATCGCTGCAGAAGATGGTGCTTCAAAGCAAGCTGTAATGCCCTTTTTTGCTTTGTATGCTGTCTCTAGTCCACTCCCAATGCGGGGAGTAGGATTGAAGAGACTGAATGATTCCATGATCTGTGAGACAAGGTGGGTGAGGTAATCTCTTTTATTGGGCCAACTTCTGTTGGTGAGAGAGAGAAGCTTTTGAGCTTACACAGAGCTCTTCTTCAGGTCTGGGAAATGTTCTCAGTGTCCCAGCTAAATACAAGGTGGAACAGATTGTTTAGCATAAGTAGTTAATGTATATTTCAAGGTGAAGTGGCCTGTCAGCACCAATCATGCGGGAGAAAGGAAGGAAGTGGGAGAAGGGGAAAAGAAAAGGCAGCTGGGAGTGGGGCAGAGTGGCTGTTGTAGTGAGCCACAATTCCAGTGTCCCTATTCCGTCCATGATTTTTAGTGTCTAGCAAAGTTATTTAAATTCCCAGGCTCGTCCTTTGAAGGTGTTGTGCAGATTTCCTTTGTGGATGAGGACTGAAAGGTTTTTCACCCACAGGTGACAGGGTGTGTTTATCTTTTTTCCTTTTCCTGTGAGCTCATGCGAGAGCGTAGTGATTGCTTTCACCCACGTAGTTGTTGAGGCGTTTAGTGTGCTGGAAGGAGGTACACTACATGTTAACAACACACTATGATCAGTGGCGTTTCCCCAGGGATCTTGGTGCAGACATGAGTTAGGAGGGCTGTGCCCTCTGCTTGCTCCAGGCCGGCAGGAGGGTGGGCAAACTTTCCACACTAGGATGATTTGTAGGTGACTGGTAAAACATAGGCTGTTTCCCAGCCTGTGTGTGGGGAAAGGGAGGGGAGGAGTATGAGTCTCATGAATAAACTGTACCCTGAGGCATTGCTTCTCTTCTGAGCTGTCAGGTTGCTGGGCTGAATGAAATTAATGGGGTTTTTCATTAATTAAAGGCGTGTGTGTCACCTGAGGACTCTTGTCTGAATGGTGAAGATGGACTTGTCTATCCCACTACATTAGGGTCCAACTGCATTCAAGCTATGCTGCCTGGTTCTGTCGCCTTATGACTCCCTAACGACCTATAGTGAATTGTGTATATACACACACACACATCTCCTTCCAGGAATATTAAGCTTGTATGTGAAACCCATCAAAGGGCTGATGTTGCACCACTGAAGGTGAAATGTGTCCTGCTGTCTCCCTCGCTGGCAGTCTCTGGGAGGGCTGAATGTGTGCGCCAGTTCAGGCCATGTTTGGTGTATGTTGCAAGAAATCCTGCAAAGAACTGTGTAAGCTGCCTTAGGGATATGTTTCAATGGTGTCTCTTCCAGACCACAGACATTGTGCAGTAACTATCTATGCAGTATGTCTGCCCCCTGAATACTAAGACCACAGTATGCTGTGGTGATCTTATAAAGGAAAATTAGTATCATTATCCTCCGCACCTAGAAAGGAAAACTGAAGTATAGCAGGGGAAGTGGCTTGTTCTGGGTCCCATGAAAAATCAGTAGGAGAAACCTAGGTCTCTGGATTTCTAGTCCAATGCAGTCCCAAATGAGGATTGGTAAAATAAAGGCTACAATGTAAAACTGAGCAACTTTCAGCATCTCACCTTGAATGAATGCAAAAATTGAACGACCTAAATGGTGAAAAGTAAATTTAAATACATATTTATATTATTGTAGGGCTAGGAGTTACTTGGATTGGTGCTGTCCCTTTAATGGGCTTTTGCTGTGTGTTTTCTCTCTCTCCCCTCCCCCCCCCCGCGAAAACTGACTTCTGAAAGATGGGGATGACTTTGGGGGTCACGCTGCCCCATTGTGCTACTTTGTCCTGGTAACTTCTGGTATGGAATCTGCATTTTCCTGCATCTCCTTTTTAAGTAAAGAACTACTACAGCCTCTTCCCTGCAATGCAGTTCCCATCTCTTGCGATGGGCTCCTACACGATTTCCTGCGGAGTCTATAGAGAGCAGGCGCAGCCCAGGGCGCTGTGCTCTGGCTTTGTTTCTAATGTACAAAGGGATACTTTCCTGTGCTGCGGCCCAGAGGTGGCTGCAGCTCAGAAGAGGAGGTCACTGCCTTTCTGAGTTCATCTCAGTGGGACAAACAGGGATGTTTTGTAAGGCAGAGGGATGATTGTGGGGGTGCATAATTATTTATTCTACAATAAAGCAAACGGGGTGGTTCTTTCCATCCCATTGAGTCCCTCCTGGCCTCGGTGCAAAGAATAGCGATTACGTCAGAATGGGCTTGTGATGAAATTTTGATGCAACCGGATTTGTGTCTTTTGATCTTCAAAAAAGCCTCCTTCAAAGATTGTAGGCCCTGCAAACATGATTATCCGCGTGGTTGCTCCTGGGTCATTGGCTCTATCTATGCTTTGTATATAGCACGACACTGCAGCAGCCAAGTGCCCTCCTCCATCTGATCCTTGTAAACCACACATGGTATGGGCCTGGCCGACGCAGCTCCTGGTAGTGTGGGGCCACTCCATTCTCACCCCTGTAGTGCTCTGCAGCCAAGGGGCTATGCCTGCAGGGTCTGGGCCCTGCCTGGGGGGAGGGGGTCTGCCCATTGCAGAGGTGGGGAGATTGGCCACCGGTTGGGATTTCCCTGGAGATTGGGGATGAACAGGGCCAGCCCCGCAGTCCCCATCCTGGCTCTGGGAGCCGCAGGGGTTACACAATCCCCTAGCAGAGAGGTACCCCAGCGTGTCTGGCTGCTGTGACTCCCAGGGCCAGCACTGCAGGGTAGGGGGGACCCTCTGCACCCTTCCTGCCCCATCCACTGCTATCCAGGCTCCTGCCCCCACCAGTGGGGTGAGCCCCAGACTTCCCCTGTCCTACCCCAGAGAGCTGACCCCAGATTCCCCCTGCCCCCTCTATGGGGGTGAGCCCCAGATTCCCCATCCCCCTGCAGAGAGGTGACCCCAGACTCCCCCTGGCCCCTCTATGGGGGTGACCCCAGACTTCCCCTGGCCCACCCCAGAGAGCTGACCCCAGACTCCCCCTGGCCCCTCTATGGGGGGTGAGCCCCAGACTCCCCCTGTCCCATCTATGGGGTTGAGCCTCAGCCCCCCACGGGGTTGAGCCCCAGATTCCCCCTGTACCCCCGCAGAGAGATGACCCCCCCCGCCAGCCCCATGGGGATGAGCCGCAGACCCCGCCCATCTCGCCCCCTCCCCGTCTGGAGCTGGGCTGCTCCGGTCACGTGGTGCAGGACTCCCCGAGTCACGTGCCGGGGGGGTCCGGCGTTGCCTTGGCAGCGGCGGAGGCGGCTCGGGTTCTTTGGCGGTGGCGGCGGCTCCAGCGCAGTCAGCGGGGCTGAGCGGAGCGGACCCGCCCGGGCACTGCCCCCGCCGCGGTGCGTGAGTGCCGGGGATGCCGTGGGGGGGTCGGGCTCGGGGCGGGTTATGGGTTCCCCGGGGGGCTGCAGCATCTCCTCTCTCTGCCGCCAGTGGCGGGCAGCCCGGGCACAGCCCTGGGGCCGGCGTGGGGCTCAGTGCCCGGGATGCTGTTGCTCGTGCCCCGGGCTGAGGAGGGAGCAGGCGGCTGAGACACCCCCCGCCCCCCCCCCCCGGCGCCTTGTCACGGGGGCTTGGCCCTGTGATTTGTGGCTGTAGCCACTTTAGGGTCCCAGTGCCATTGGGGGGGGCTAGGCCAAGCCCTAGACCAAGCGGGGGTGCTGCTGAGAGCCGTTGATCCCAATGGAAACCCCTTCAAGCCGGGGGTGCAGCACCCCTAGTTCCAGTACCAGGCCAGGGTCCCCCGTGACACTGCTGTGATTCATTCAGCCAATGATCAGGCAAAGCACGTTGGCAGGTGCGAGAAGGAAACGCGCCTGTCGGCCGGAGTGGTCTCCTCTTACCTGGCTGCAAAAGTCCCTGGGTGTGTGTTTAAAATGGGCTTGTGGGCAGCTGAGCTCTAAGGCAAGGCAAAGGCTTCCCCTGCGATATTTGCTGCTGTGAGGGCTCACATGGGACAGAGTGAGGTCAAAACAATATTCACGGGCACGGGCAAAAAGCTTTCCGTCTTCCACACGTTCCACTGGCATGAAATGTAGGGGGGACAAACGCATCTCTGGTAACTCCACTGAAGTCAGTAAAGCTACCCCCGGAATGAATGTGGCCCAGTTAGTTTCCAGTGTTGTTTGGACATGTCGGTTCCAGGATATGAAAGAGACAAGGTAGGTGAGGTAATATCTTTTATTGGACCATCTTTATTAAAAGATATTACCTCACCTACTCTCTCTCCCTTGGCCCAATTTGACTATTACAGTGGTTCTCAACCAGGGGTCCGGGGCCGCGAGCAGGCTTCAGGGGGGCCACCAAGCAGGACCAGCATTAGACTCGCTGGGGTGAAGCCCCACTGCATGGGCCTGAAGCCCAGAGCCCCATCATCCGGGGTTGAAGTTGAAGCCTGAGCAATGTAGCTTTGTGCGGGTCCCCGGTGGTGTGGAGCCCCAGGCAATTGCCCTGTTTGCTATTCCCTAATGCTGACCCTTGGTTTTATATGCAGAAAAAACAGTTGTGGCACAAGTAGGCCGTGGAGTTTTTATATCCTGTTGAGAGGGGCCTCAGAAAGAAAAAGGTTGCGAACCCCTGGACTATTAGACTGTGGAAGAGTCTCCTTATGGAATTGTGGCTGTCTTGTCACTTGGTCCAAAACAGGACAGTGCTGGTGAATAGACTTTGGAGAACACTACTACGCTCTTCCACATCTGCCCTAACTTCTATTTCTTTTCCATTCTACGAGAGGCAACAGCTGGTGGTCTCCCACCTTGCAATATGACAGGGGCAGGACCAGGATTCCTAGAATAACTCTGCCTCTCTACTCAGATTCCCGGCTAGTGATTACTGTGCAGTAAAACTGTTCTGTTAAAGACACCATCCATACAGGAATCTCCTATCTCAGCCCTCAGAACCATCCAGTCATTTCCCTCTGCAGTCAGAAAAGGTGCTCCCACCAACTTTTTTGTTGCTTATCTGGCATTGACCTTTTCTTATTTTGCTTGTTGCAGTGTTGTTCACATTCATTTTAGGTAATCTGTCCAGCTACTTGCACTCAAAGAGTCACAATCCTGTACTAATGGTATTTTTTGAAAAAAAGATTATTCACCTGTGAATCTGCTTCTTAAAAATATCATGCTGGAGTCTCACTTACCATCTGGAGCCTCCTTCTTCTTTGTTTGCAGGGATGTTTCTGAGGTGGTGTCATTTTGTTCTGGTTTTTATTGTCGCGTGCCATGGGATGTTTTTATAAACATTTTATCTGATTTCTGAATGGAAATAAATTGGGAGGTCTTGCTTCCCGCACAGTTCAGGAGCTGAGGAGGAATACTCCAAGGGCTGAGGCTGTAGCTGCTGGTGCAAGCTGACCAGGAGGAGGGGCTTGCACTCTATCACCATGTCAGAGGACCAAAATCTGAAAGAATTTGCAGAGCTCAAGAGTGAGAATCCTCTGTCATTGTATCTGCAAAATAGTAGAAATTGCTGGTGAGCAACTTTCCCTTGTTTGCCACAGCAACCTACTCTATTCCTGGTTCACCATGGCATGTAGAAGTAGCATCCATTTTAAAATAGTGTATGGAATGAAGACAGTTGCTACATATTGTTGGCACTCGAGTGACATCTACCTCCATCACTGCTTGAAACCCTGGGGAAAATACTGGTTTGTTTATTAGTTATGTTTGTAGTCTCCATTTGTACTGCATGGGTGTGAATAAAAAGTAACTTGTGCCAAACTAAAGGCAAGGTGCTTTTGACCTTGAAGTGTGGTGCTGAAATGAATTAGTACCACGTCATGTGTGTTCCTTCTAGATACGCATAAATATTCATAGCGTTAAAATGCTGATGTGGTCCAGTTCTGCAGTAGCTCCTGTGTGTTACTCTCATTGAGGTCAATGGCAGTCTTGTTGGTACAAGGATTGATTGCAGGATCAAGGTCTCTGTTGTTTATCTGAAACCTCCTAATTAGGATATGAGTTTCAAACTTGTGCGAGAGTTCACAAACCCTGCTCAGTTAAATTCTACTATATGTCCATGAGTAACACTGTGATCGTAACCCAAGAGGTTGCCTTTTAAATAACAATAAGGTTAACTCATAGTATTAATGAAGGTGATGTTTGGGTCATGGCCTATGTGGTCACTTGAAATAGTCTTGCTGATTTAACTTGCTTTTCATACAGTTGGTTGAATCTGATGATGTTTGAACATTTATGAAACTACATAGTTGAGAAGTAAAACCTGATTTCCCCTTAAGAGGCACATCTTTTCCTTCACTAAGCGAGGCTGATGGAAGTAAAGAAGCACAAATATTGGTCACAAATATTGGCTGATAAGCATGGAATGGGGTGAGTGGGTTAGGAAATCCACAGCTGTCCCTTTCAAGGTGTCAGCCAGTTCAACTGCTCTATGCTATATGTCATTCAGTTCCTTTCGTATTTTTGCAATCTCAGGTGGCGGGAGGAATTGTAAAATGAATTGTGATCTATGATGTGATTGTTACAGTTCAGGGCAATTGCACCTGTATTCCCCCTCTAAGGTCCAGCAATGGCACCCATTTTTAGGCTTCCAACTCCCACTTGTTACCTCTCTTGAGTAGAGACCCACTTCCCTTTCCCATGTGACTGGGGTTTTCCCCAGGCTGCATGGTTCCCTACCTACATTGTGGTATTCTCAGCAAACCAGACTTCCTAAACAGGCACGCATCTGTACTTTACTTGCTCTTCGAAGGCTTATGACCAGCTTAACTGCCAGCAGTTATGTTACCACACAGCTCTTTGTAAGCAAGCACATTTATTCTTAAGGTGTAGGCATTACAGTGAAAACATATTAAAACAACAAAAGAACTTACACATATGCTAATAAGCTCACGCACCAGAGCCTACAACCCCTCCCTCTCCCCAGATTCCAACAAGGACTTTGGTAGGAGTTAGTCCTTCAAAACCCACACAGGGGATTTTCTGTGGTTACAAGATCATACCAGCCTTAGCTCAGAATAGGTTAGTCTTTCCTTTATACAGCTTGGGCCTTTGACCTTGTGACTCCAGGACAGGTAATCAGTAGACAGTGGTCCTCCCTTCAGGATGTAGCTGCAAAAGGCTGGACTTTTGCCAAACTGGAGGTGGGAATTTGCATTTCCCTCCCCCTAGAGATTCCCCAGGCAAACCATTTGACACTTTTTGTCCAAAAGTCCATTTTTGTCTGGCCCATTGTTCAAAATAGTCCTCTGAAGTTCATAAAACTTCCCAGGTTGAAATCCCATCTTTCCCCCTAACGATACTACATACAATCCCAGCCCACATTAATACATAAAATTTGCCTTTGATACAATGAACTCCAAAGCTACTTAAATTTAATTCAATAAGGTTTTTCAAGGATACTGCAGGAAAATGCCATCTCTTTCAGGGCGATTTAATTGAAAGTGCTTCAATTTAGAAAATAATTAAAATGGACACACTGAATGCAGTAGCCGATATTACAGCAGTGCTTTAATAAGAAGCTTTTGAGACACACCCATGATGCAGTATGGAATTAAACTGTGTCACTTTGGAAACAAAGTAGAAAGAACAAGCCAGATTTAGATTTTGTTTTAAGATGGTTGCCTTTATTTTTTCAAACAAGAATGGGGGTGGGGGGGCAGAATTAAGCAATGGTTTAAAGTTGAAATGCAAACTGGCAACAACCTAGAGATACAAAGTTCAACTGTCACCAGCCCATCCTGAACTCATCCTGAAAGTAGTTCACAGTCTTACTTATGTAGTCTTTCCCCTTGTAACTCCCATAGGCACTCACAGCAGTTACAGATGAGAAGGGAGTAGATATTAGAGCTCTATATATGCCATGCAATCTAGTTTACATCTACCTCCTGAGGGTAATTTTTTTTTAATGTAGCTTTTTACTGAATTCCTATCCATACATCTTATACAAATCAGGCTAATAAAACAGTCTCTGGGATTGCTCTCTCCTATTCAATAGTTCATACTTGTTCTTTCTGTTGTTGCTATCCTGAACATGCAAATATTTTATTTCTCTAGCATTGCTTTCATCATGAGTTCCGAGTTAAATGTCCCGGCGGATCCTGCCACTCCTGCTTGCGGCTCTGAACCTGGCACAAAGGGCATGGATTATCGGGACTGGGTCCGGCGTAGCTATCTGGAATTGGTCACTTCAAATCATCACTCTGTTCAGGCCCTCGCATGGAGAAAACTGTACCTGAGCCGAGCCAAGCTCAAAGCTTCCAGCAGAACGTCTGCTTTGCTCTCTGGATTTGCTATGGTATGTTTTTCTAGTTGCTGGATTGTGAATGTTGAGTTGTGTAAAACCTTCCTCTGTTAATAGGGGTTGTTTTCTGTACATAGAGCAGGACATTCCATTTCCTTATTAGGTGGTAAGGAATCGGAGTGTGGCGTTTTTGTTTGTCTGCTGTTGAAAAGTTTTAACACAGGGGGAAGCTCTCTCAAGACACTTGTTGCAGTGTTGTGATATCAGCTGCCTAGAAATAGTCTCAGAGAGCCCCAAAACCCACGCCCCAAAGTATCAGTTGACCTGTCGCTAACTGGCAGCCAGCAAGAGTCTTTGGCATAAACAGAACACTGGCATAAGATGATGGAGTGATGAACCTCCCCCTTATCTAACCTTTGGATCTCACTCATTGCTGGATGGAATTGAAACTCCTATCCCTATGCATGCACAGCAGATATGTGTGATAGTGAGGAGGTGGAGGAATGAACACTGCTCAAGAAAATGCACACCTGGTATTAGGGCTTTTTTGGTTCCTGAGGGCTTGTCCTTTTCATATATCCACGTAAAGAGGTGTGTTGTGTGAGTGAGGGGGGCATGAAGGGATTTCAGGAGTGAAGAGAGAGAAACAAGATCCATAGAAAATTTTTGGTTTGCTTGTAGGTATTTTTTTTTAACACTGTGGCAATTTTTTCTCTGAGTTGCAGGGGATTTTTCTGGGTGTGGGGGGGAAGGAGTAGGGGTTATATTTCCTTTTGCCTTTTTGTGGTTCACCCTCTCCCTGCCGATATTTTTTCTTTTTGGATATAGTATATATGTGTGTATTCACAAAATATAGTAATGTACAGTAGAACCTCTATTTGACAGACTAAATGGGGATTGAGGAGTTCATAAAATGAAAGTTCATAAACTGAACATCTCAAAATTACAATAGATAAGTTGTACAATAGATAAGTTGTACATAAGTTGCAGTATGGTGCACTGCATCACTTTCTTCTGGTCCTTCAAACCACTGCAAAGCAATTTCCAATGCATGGATGGCATCAGAATATGAAGGGATGTCAACTTGTTCTTCATTGACCTCACTTTTGCTATGTGTGTGTGTTTTATTTTATTTTTATTTCCTCCCAACCCTTACCAGGTCAGGAAAAATGATTCGTATAGTTGGTTCATAAGATTGGTGTTCATAAAATCAGGGTTTTACTATATGTCAGGTTGTAACTTCTTTTGTATTCTGAAGTAGCAGATGTAAACTTCTAACTAGAAAAAGTTGCAGATCACTGATCCAACGTATTTTTGTTAGATCCTCCAGAATAGCAGCTTTCTTGATGTTAGGCCATGTCTACAGTAGGGGAGTGCTCTGCCAGTATAGGAATAGCAGTATACTATACCAGCCAAGCGCTTCTAATGTGGACACAGGTTATACTGGCAAAACTGTACTTGTACCTGTATAGAAATACCACTCCCATGAGTGAAACAAACTGTCCTGCAAAAAGCACAGTTTTGCGGGTATAGTTGTTTGTGCTAAGAACTTCTGACAGCATAGCTCTGTCAGTCATGTGCGAAGAGGTGTGTTCCTTTATTGACAGAGAGATGCTGGTAGAAGTCTGCAGTGTAGCCAGGGCCATCCCTAGGGTAGTGCGGGGCCTGGGACAAATCAGCCCCAGCCGGCTTGGGGGCCCCGCTCTGCATCGGTGGCTGGGACGGATCCAGCCTGGTGCTGAGTCGCCTGCTGCTGCTGGCAGTTGCCGGCGCCTACCGTGGGGCTATCGTTGGCCATAGTGCCAGGGCAGCTCAGGGCTCCGGTCGGGGTGGGGGACTCGCAAAGCCCCGGTTGCATGGGGTGGCCTCGGAGCCTTGGTCGCGCGGTGCAGGAGCCGGGAGCCCGAGGGTGCTGCAGCACTCCCCTCACCCCTAGTTCCTGTGCCTATGTCTTCCGGGACCGACTGAACTGGCTAATTGCACTGGCCCGCAGGGCCCCCCCAAAGCGAGGGGCCCAGAGCGGTTGCCCCGATTTGCCCCACCCAAGAGACGGCTCTGAGTGTAAAAATCAATAGTTAATAAGTTGGTTATTAGAACATAAGAACGGCCGTACTGGGTCTAGCCCAGTATCCTGTCTTCTGACAGTGGCCAGTACCAGATGCTTCAGAGGGAATGAACTGACAGGGCAATATATTGAGTGATACAGCCCCTGTTGTCCCCAGCATCTGTCAGTCCGAGATTTAGAGACACCCAGAGCATGGGATTGCATCCCTGACCCTCTTGGCTAATAGCTTGAACTTATCTCATTCTTTTTTGAACCCAGTTATACTTTTGGACTTCATAATGTCCCCTGGCAATGAGTTCCGCTGGTTGACTGTGCATTGTGTGAAGAAGTACTTCCTTTTATTTGTTTTAAAGCTGCTGCCTATTAATTTCATTGGGTGACACCTAGTTCTTGTGTCATGTGAAGGGGTAAATTACACTTTTCTACAGGGGTGCTGGAACAAGGGGTGCTGGGGGTGCAGCAGCACCCCTTGTCTTGAAGTAGTAATAACAACCAAATATGTGATTTCTGCTTTCAGCAACTCCACTATAAAAATTGTTCCAGCATCCCTGCTTCTCTATTCCTTTCTCCACACCATTCATGATTTTATAGATGTCTATCATAGCCCTTCTTAGTTGTCTCTTTTTTAGGATGAACAGTCCCAATCTTTTAAATCTCTCTGCGTATGGAAGCTGTTCCATACCCCTAATCATTTTTGTTGCCCTTCTTTGTATTTTTTCCAGTTCTAATACATATTTTTTAGATGAATACTTGGGTGAATACCATCTGGTCCCGGTGACTAATTTGTCAATTTGTTCCAAAACCTCCTTTGCTGACACCTCAGTCTGGGACAGCATCTCAGATCTGTCACTTTGAAGGACTGGCTCAGGTGTGGGGATCTCCCACACATCTGCTGTAGTGAAGAATTAATTTAGCTTCTCTGCAATGATCGTGTCTTCCTTCAGTGCTCCTTTAGCACCTCCATCGTCCAGTGCCCCACTGACGGCTTGGCAGGCTTCCTCCTTCTGATGTACTTAAACATTTTTTTCACTGTTAGTTTGTGTGTCTTTAGCTAGTTGCCCTTCAAATTCTTTCATAGCCTGCCTTATTTTATTTTAAAATACATTTTACTTGGCTTGGTTGTACTTTTGCACGTGACTTGCCAGAGTTTATTCTCCTTTCTGTTTTCCTTACAAGAATTTGGCTATTCGGCACTATTAGAATCTATAGGTAAAATCTGCTTCCTTTTAGTAGTATTTAGCATAATTGTTGTATGTCTTTAGAGAGAGAATTTTGTGGTAAGCACAGTGTCATTCTGCTATAATGCATTCTGCAACCTGATCTAGGCAAACGGACCTTCTATGCCCCTGTGGAGTGTCACTGAAATCCACAGAACTGCTCCTGGGCTCATGGTCTACCCACATAGAGATCTGTTTGCAGGATCGGAAATCACAGTGGTCACTTTAAAAACAAAACACTACTTCTCAACTCACTGAACACAAACAGCAATGGAAAGTTCTCAGCAAATATCCAGTATAAACCATCTGACTTCTATTTATGGCATATTCACAAGGTGTTTAGATATGTCTGCTAAAATTATCCACTTCACTTCATGCTATTGGATCTGTCTCAGAAGGATTCTTGCCCCATGTAAGATTTTTTTTCAGTGCAACTGTTGTGAGAACTTCAGAGCTGACTCCAAGGAGCACTGGTTGTTTGGGTATATATTTTTTTTAAAAAATGGAACAAAAATAGACCAAAATGACTTTCGTTTTGGATGGCGTGCGTTTACATTCAAAGAAGTGGGATCTCTGGTCTTCGGTATTACTTGCAATATGTTTTCTTCATAAACCTAACTTTCAGAATATAGGGATTCCTTTAATTTGTGCAAGTTTGTTACTAATTTTTCTCCAACTGATAGAATTGGGCATCCCAGTTAACGACCATGGTATCATTTGCAGCCAATTTATTTCTGCTGCAGTAATTTGGTAGGCAAATACTTATTAAGCAGGCTGTGTACTCTGTCCTAAGAGAGGCAACAATCTGGCTATTGATGGAAGTAAAATGTATTCCAAAGTCTTATGTATATTTAAATATGTAAATAAAATAAGTCCAAAATAATGTAGTATGGGACACGGATTCAGATCTTTTCACCACCCTGTTGCTGCTTTCAATTCAACACAGATCAGTAGTGGCTGAAAATTGTTACCAGCTGATAGCTGTTTAATGATCTATGTGAAACAAGCTGCTGGTCTGGGTCCCATTCCTATTGGGCAGGCATCCCATCACACAAATCATCACTAATTGGTGCTCTTATTGGCCGTTTTAGCAGAGAGGCCGAAGACAGAGCTCCTCTTTTTCCTGTAGGTATATTCCCTCTAGGTCTAGTTTGAGGCATGTTGTCAGGGCAGATGGGGAAGGTCTGCCTTGTTACTGCACCTGGCCTGTGACCACTGCAAACAGAGGGCCTCCGGTACCCGTGCTCTCAGTCTAGCACTTCTCAGAAGCACTAAATTCACTTTAAGAAGAAAGATCTTCAGAAATCCCCTTCATCATTTTCCTGTCTGAGATAACAGCTGCTTCTGCAATCAGCCTCCTTGGCTTGTTGTCAAATTGCTCTGACATTTGTCCAGGTTTTTTTTTCCCCCAGTAGATCTACTGGCCTGACTATTTGCAGAGGCTGCCCAACCATGTGCCTGACAGTAACATATTTGTGTTCAGAGTTACCATCAACATCTTGCCTCACCGCATCAGTCCTAGCCCCATTTCTGAAGATAAGAGGATTCTCTGTAATTGTGCTATGGAGAAGCCAGGGAGTATATTGAACTAACTAATGTGATGATGGAGAAACAAATCAAGAGCTCAATCCTGCAAGGACCCTGAGCCCTTTGCCTTGCCCAGCAAAAAACTTAAGTGCCTGCTTAGCTTTAAATGCATGAGTAGTCCCATTGATTTCAATGCTGCAACTCACAAGCTTATAATTAAGCACATGCTTAAGTTCTTTGCTGTGTCAGGGCAAATTGCTCAGCAAATTGAGGGATCAAACTCTAGGTATCTCTAGCTACATTTCCAGGGGCAAGTTAAGGGAGTATAGGGCCCTGAGGTCATGGTGAGACAATGTAGTGTTTGATATAACACTATGTTAAATATTGAGAGCCTAATGACACCTACAGTTTAGGAACCCAGAGGCTATGCACTCTCAATGGTCCTTGCCAGTCATTCTATGTCACTATATGAAGAAGGAAACTGCAATCTCCTTTCTGCCCTAATGCTTGTGTTTAAACAGTCTGATCCTCTGCCTGCCTGCCTCCCTCCCTCCCTCAAGGTCAGAGTTTATTCTCTCTCTCAAAGATGTCCACCAGTGACTGCTTGAATTAATAATGATTCCAAGACTAACTTCAAGCTGTCTGAATTTTCCAGTAAAATATTTTATTTTACAGAGAGAGATGAAAATAAACTCTAGGTATAAAAATAAACTTGACTAAATGACTAATATGGAAAACTTTACCAGGCTGACCCTATGCTGAATTACATGTACTGAAATATTTACCAGGACTTCTAGCACGTTAGCTTGTCCTTTTTCTCTGATCTTGACCAGAGAGTAACGACAGCCTTTGAGGGGAAAAGTGCTAAGAGGAGACTGCGTTTCTTCAATACTTGTTTGGGCTAAATAAAATCTCTTCCTCCTTTTCTTCCACCTCCCGTCGTCCATCTTCCTCTGGACTCTTGTTGCTTACCTGTGAAATATCACAGAGTCATCAGTCAATCTTAAAGATTCATCAGTTCACACCACGAAGGCCAGCCTTAGGAAACGTTAGCGGGAGAGGGAGCACCCAATCAACTGGAAACTGTTGTCCACACAAAGGGTAGCAACTGCAAGTGGAAATTGATATTTTGACAAGCCAGGCTGATTAATAAAAAGTCTTAAATCCTATATATAGGTAAAATTCCTGTCCAATATGCTGAACACTGTATATGTCCTTTGGGTCTGGTACCCTCCCTCAAACAACTGTATAATTTTTCCAGTCTAATATGGTGTGGTTGACATGCAGCATTGTAGAACAGCAAGGTGGAGAATGAGAGTCCTTTTTCACTTTGGAACTCAAAATAGTTGAGGACTGATGGGTCCCTCGCTGAATCAACACAGAGAGAATTACAAGGAGAGAACATCTACAAGCATATTTCAAACAACAAAACATACATTTTGATTAAAAGATTCATGCTTGTAATGGATGGCAAAGCTAATACCTTCATTAATCCTGTCAACATATGAAGAGAGCTCATTTTTTGAGCCAATGAAGAGCCCTGGAAAGCTGTTTGTAAACACTAGTGAAAGGATACAATATTTCAGGAGACTCAGTATCCAAAACACTTGAGATGTATTTACTGAAATGAGAATCATAGGATCATAGGAATGTAAGACTAAAGGGACTTGGAGAGGTCATCTTGTCTAGCTCCCCCATGCTGAGACACATCCAACTATATGTAGACCATCGCCTGACAGGAGTTTGTCTAACCCAGTGATACTCAGACTGTGGCTTGTGAGCTGCAAGTGGCTGTTTAATGTGTCTTATTTGCTGTGAGAATAACATATATTATATATAATATACACAGACACTAAATATTTCCCTTGTCATACTGTTTAAATATGAATAGTACTATAGTAAATGAAACCATGAATTCACACTACTGTGGCTCTTTTGGGTAATGTCGATCACTAATTTGGCTCCTGAACCACTGAGGTCTGAGTATCACTGGTTTAACCAGTTCTTAAAAACCTCCAATAACTGGGATTCAACAACCTCCCTTGGTAACCTGTTTCAGTGCTTAACTATCCTTATAGTTACAAAGCTTTTCCTAATATTTAGCCTATCTCTTCCTGGTCGCACATTAACCTGATGATTTGTCTTACCTTCAGTGACCGTGGAGAACAATTGATCACCATCCTTTTTATAATAGCCCATAACATATTTGAAGACTGTTAGCAGGTCCCCACTAAGTCGTCATCTTCCCAGGACTAAATGTGCCCAGGTTTTTTAACCTTTCCTCATAAGTCATGTTTTCTAAACCTTCTAACCTTGTTGCTCTCCTCTGGACTCTCTCCAATTTGTTGGAAGTCCAAGAACATGGAGATTCACAATTTCAGTCACTGTAGGAACAGGTTTTGTTCAGCTAAATCAAAAATAACAATGTCATCTGTGTACACTGGTATGCTATATGTATTATTTGCTAATATGACTTTCCTGCAAGCTTCTAATCAGTCTCCTGGTGGTTTCAGAGTAGATGGTAGGTAGAAAGGGCAGTCCCCCTAGCCTAGGCCCTAGTCCTGTCCTGCTGAAATTAATTGCAGAGCTTCCATTAACATGAGTGGAAACAGGATTGTATCCCTGGACTCCCAATGCATTTTAAAGGGTCTTGCTAATAGGACGTACCCCCTAGTAAATGAATTGAGGTATTGTGTAGCACCTGGAACAGCTATTCAAGACATGTTTCAAATGGAATCTTTGTAAAAGTGGGGACACTTGGCCGAATGAAATCCATTCACCCAGCGCTATGGTCAAGCTATTCATTCTGCCTCCACTAAGCTCCTGTAAACATACTGAGGTCCCTCCTGACAGGGACTGATCTGGTGCTGGTGTCCAAAAACCATCCCTGTTTGATCCTCTTTTATTAACAGACATGGGTGATGGGGCCTCACTGGAATACAAGATCAGGGAGAGTATGACCCAACATGTTTGTTTGTATTCTTTGCTTACTGACACGCTTTGTTAATCAGTGTAAAACCAATAAATACAGCTGCAAACAAATTTGAACAATATGCTGGAGGCTGACTAGCGGAGACATATAGTATCTGACTACTACTGTTATACAGGGGCATTGCTTCTCTTAACTCTGGATTTTCTGAGTGCTTTACAAAGATTAAATTTCACAGCAAACCTGGGATATAGTTATGCTGGGTATTTTTCTTGTTATAAATGGAGAAACTGAGTCACAGAGAGGTTGAGTGACTTGCCCAAATTCACCCAGCAAGCCAGTAGTAGAGGTGGACTGGCATTTGAGTCCTGACACCCAATCCCCTGCTCTGTTGAACATGCACCATTCTATTTTTTACATGGAGCTTAACTTAATGAAGTGATAAAACTCAACAGCGTGTGGGCAAAATGATCAAATACACTTTATAAAGTGAGCATCTGTGAAGCTAATTTCTGTAGAGTACATTGGAAACAAAAGTGCACTTACATGGAGTTACTAAGCATGCATAACACAGCTATCATCCATTTCTCTTGAATATTCAGTAGTTATTGGAAACTGAGAAAGATACTCTGGATGGAAATAAGTTCCTTTATCTGGCTATATTTGTGGTGACATAAGGATTTAAAATAATAGGAGGCACACATTTAACCAAGGAATAGTTAAACTATTCAGTATCACCTATCCAATGACCAGAATTACAACTTTTCTGACTTAACCCTTTTTACACCAGAAGTCAGTGTTTCCTATCATGTGACTACTAATGATGCAAACTGAAGCTATGTGATGAACTGCATGGTTGGCTGCACTGTTATCTGTGCCAAAGTTACACTTGCTGCCTAATAAATTCCCCTTTTGAGCCTTTCGTTTGATGCTGTTCATATGGGTCACAGTTTAAGGGAGAGTCTGCTAAAAAAACAAACCCCTGCAATGTTGAAATAATTTCCTATGGGCTTGGATGTAACTTTGTGTGTAAGCCTCGAGAAAGGGAAAGATACAGACTGTTCATGTATCTTCAGGAAAAAAAGGAATGATCCATTTAGGCCCAATTCAGGAAAGCACTTAAGTATGTGCTTTAAGCACTCTGAATAATGATGCTGTCCTGAACTGGAGTCTTGAAAAGTGAAATATGGGAATTCTAGCAACTGACCATCTTTTTTTTTTCCCCCCAGGTTGCCATGGTGGAGGTGCAACTAGAGATGCAGTATCAGTACCCCCAAATGCTGCTGATTGCGTTCAGTGCCTGCACAACAGTGTTGGTAGCAGTTCATCTCTTCGCCCTTCTCATCAGCACCTGTATACTACCTAACGTGGAAGCGGTGAGTAACATACACAACCTAAACTCCATCAGCGAATCCCCACACGAACGCATGCATGTCTACATAGAGCTGGCCTGGGGTTTCTCCACAGTCTTGGGAATCCTCCTTTTCCTCGCTGAGGTGGTGCTTCTGTGCTGGATAAAATTTCTGCCTGTGGACTCCATTATGAAAAACGAGACTGCCGTCATCCAAAAGCCCAGCGGCCATGTGGGCTGGCAAGCAGCTCTGGTCTCCACCATCATCATGGTCCCAGTGGGTCTGATTTTTGTTGTCTTCACCATTCACTTCTACCGTTCTCTGGTGCGGCACAAAACGGAGCGACATAACCGGGAGATTGAAGAGCTTCACAAACTGAAAGTGCAATTAGATGGACATGACAGAGGGTTGCAGGTAGTGTGACAGAGGAACAGGGATCTGTTTCAAAGCAAATCATTTTGCTGAGGCTAAGAGCAAAATAAACATTTTGCTAACAGGAGCAACCCAAACCAATGATGGATTATTTGGGGATCTAACAATCTAAAATGCGAATTGCCTGATTTATAGGGCAGTGGGTTCTAGTGCTTTTCCAAACTAATGGGGTCTCTGGCCTATTTCTAGTCCTTCACAATTGTGTACTTAAGTTGATACTGCCATACAGTTAAAACCCAAAACTTTACCTACTTTAACATTATGTTCTGGAGGGTGGTTTCCAAATTGTTATATTTTAACAATGCAACCTTCTTTTGCCAAGAGTGAAACTACTTGACACTTCAAAAAAAGCCACTGTTTTTGTAGGACCTGTTTGTTTGGGTTATTTTTAAGTGTCAGAGCTCCCTTGCTGACTGTGCAGCAGCAAACTGACAATGACTGTTTCCAGGGTTGAGGTGATAAGTAGTGCTATCTACTACAAATCTGAGGACATTCTGAACGCACTGCAGAACATGGGTGTTTGTTACCTTTATTATAAAATGGGTATTACAGAAACAGGTCACTGGAATGATGCAAGAAGTTAGAAATCAGCAGTCTTAGTACATATGTCCTCCTTTTGCTATCCTCTCTTGCTAGTGCCTAAACCTCCTTAGCCTAAACCTCCTTTAGAACAGGGGAGAGAGAATTTCAGACTGGCAGGAGGCTGAGAAGCTCTGTTTTTGCCTGCTTCAGTAGGGTCCATTCTTTTACAATGAATGCATGCCAAGATCATCTACTGTTACTGATAATGAAAGTTTGTGTGTCCAGGGAAGGCTTACAGGTATTTTCATTTTAACAACAAAGACATTGTTAAAGCAGGAAACTAACTGGGAATTTAAAAAGACCTGGCATCGAATTTCAAAGGACTAGAAAAGCAGATTTAAAGGGGCGAGGAAAGATAGCACATAACACAGTGACAGATTTCAGCAGTATGCTTTCTTCATATGCTTTGTATATACCAGAATGATTCGTGTGTGTTGCTGGCCTGGTTTGCCACAGAGGGCTCGGAGTCCAGATCCCGTGCTTTCCCCTTGTTCTTTGTGCTAGTTGTGCCTGAGAGCGTTCAGCATTCTTACCCCTTAGGGAAGAAAGCATCTTGCATTTTCTCAAACAACACACACCCCTTGTGGCACATGGAGCTGCATTTTTGAGTTCGGGGTGAGCTGCAACCAGCCTTTGCCATTCCAAAGGGAAAGCTGCGTGCAATTAAAGTACTATCACATTTCACTTGTTGGCTGTATTTTAGCAGTGGAGGAAGTGATTCTTGTTTGTGCTTATATAGCTTAATGAGTGAAACTTGTAAAGCGCTGTAGCATCTTTCTGGGTGAAAGTATTAATAAAGTCACAACTAATTACAACTACTTCATGGGGAGGCAAAATATTCTTCTGCAATCAGTAGCTTGATTTTAGTTTTTAAAGGAAAAGTAACACGTATTTCAGCTACAGAAATATGTCAAAATATATTAAGCAAAATGGTCCTGTCCTGTCTCATCACGCTCAGTAATCTGCAGGCTGCTGCCAGTGCTAATTTCAGGCCTTACTCCCTTGCATTCTATAATAGTTTTACAATTTCTGCCAGTTCTTGAATATTTCTAAAAGTTTGTAATGTTCTATTTAATCCCCTCCCTTTAACCAGTGGTATTTAGGAAATATGTCAGTGTACGAAGTATCAGATTCCCAGCATGGAGTGTGTGTGAAATGAGTGCAGCAAGATGAGAATGTATCTTTAAATATCTCTCTCTAACAAGTTCCTGGGAAGCCAACTCCAATCCTTTTTTTCATTTTAATTCAGTCATTCCTGGGCAAGCGGCTTAGCACTTGTCTGTTTTTTCATCCGTTATTCTTACCCCATCAACATGGGCCATGTTTACACAGGACTACCTACTACTTTCCAAATACACAATATAAGGACCTTGTTCCTGTAAGGGGTAGTTTTAAAATTCCTGCTAAAGCTCCTGAATGTAATTTCAGTGAGCTTCCATACCAAATGCTAATGCACTTCCTTATATGTAGTACCTCTATCCTAAGGACCCCAACGTGTTTTGAATGTCACACAGTAATCTCTTCATCCGTTATTGAAATGTAGCCACTATTTGACATTGCACAGGTACACCATGCAAGTTTTAGGATGGAACTTTAATACTGATTGCAATTGAAATTGCTGGGAAAGTTTAGGTAGGTAGAGTATAATTACCTGATTTGGAGGTTGGCTAGGACATTAGGGTTGAATTCTGTCCCACCTCACCCCTTTTCTCATCTCACCACAGTAAAAATCAGTATTGACATGTCAAAACCAGATCAGGATCACAGTAATGAAAATCAGAGTTTCAAATGTAGTGGCATGAAATTTTTCACAACCCTAAGTGAAGTAGCTAGGTTGACTTAAGTTTTTGGTGTAGACCAGGCCTCAGGCTATGCTTTGTCCACTAGAGCAGCGGTTCTCAACCAGGAGTCTGGGGCCCCCTGGGGGGCTGCGAGCAGGTTTGAGGAGGGCCGCCAAGCAGGGCCAACATTAGACTTGCTGGGGCCCAGGGCAGAAAGCCAAAGCCCCCAAACCCCGAGCCCCATCACCCGGGGCTGAAGTCTGAGCAACTTAGTTTCATGGGGCCCCCTGTGGCGTGGGGCCCCAGGTAGTTGCCCTGCTTGCTACCTCCTAATGCTGGTCCTGCCTCTTATATGCAGAAAAACTGTTGTTGTGGCACAAGTGGGCCATGGAGTTTTTATAGCATGTTGAGAGTGGGAGGCCTCAGAATGAAAAAGGTTGAGAACCCCTGCACTAGAGGCTGTCTCCTGCAGGCCAGTAGGATGCTTTGGCCCTCCAGCTACATCAAATCATCCTCTGCCATGGCAAATTAAAGTCAAAACAACAACAAGCAAGATTTAGGCCACAGCCCTGCCCAGTGTGTGTGGGCATTAATCCTTCCCCTTGCATCAATAGTCCTTTTACTGCTTGGCTGCAGGGGTCCATGACAGCCAGGCGTTCCTTGACCCTCTCATCAGCTTCTTGCTATGGCTCCTCTCCAGCTCTGCCCCAAGAGCAGTGGTTCCTTTTCCCTTTCTCCTGTGCCTCATCATCTTCCTCTAATGTGTCTTCATCCTCACCGCTCTCGCATATAGACTCACTGACGTGTGTTCCTTAAAGGTTGCATATGGTGTCAGCCACAGCTACAGGAATTGTAGTTGATCCAAAAAAGGGTGTTTGGCAGCATGGTGAAACTCCGCCGTTTCCCAAGCAATGTCTGAAGCAGTATGAGCTTGTTTTAATTAGACTTTTGCTAAGGCTTCATGGAGTTGAACCCTATCTTGGCCAGCTGTGCGTGTCTGAGCCACTATGCCAAAAATTCCAGCAGCTGCTGCTTGTCTTCGCACGAACAGGATTTCCAGTAGTGAAGCTTGTAAGTGCCTTTTCTGTTTCCTTCCATTACATTCTCAGTTGTCTAAATTTACCAGTTGTCTTCTGTTTATTGCATTTTTTCCCCCACTGCCTCTAGTCTCTCTATTCCAGATTTCACCCCTGGGACTTCCCTATACTGTAGAGCGACAGTTTGTCTTCAACTCCCAACTGCTTGCTTCATGATTCCCAGGGCCACATTCTGCTTATATCTAGCTCTGTTCAGGCTTTCTCCCTGGCTTCTTCCTGCAGTCTTCTACTGAGCCCCTCATGGACTCTGCTCCTGATTCTTTGCCGCAGGGAGCCACCAGTGGTTTCGCTGCAGACCCCTGATGACTGCTCTTCCCCAGGTCTTCTTCTGAGTCTTCTCAGGCAGTTCCTTCCTTGGCTCCCTTTTAGCAGGGAACCATGGAGGCCCTGGTCCAAGCTGTCCCTGATGAGCCTTCCCAACCAGCTGCTGCTCTTCTCAGGTCTGTCTCCCCTGCTGAGGGAAGGAAGCTACCTAACTAGGTACTTATAAGGCCCCTCCTCTTCATAGTGTCGGGGCACCTCTTATTACTTAGAAAGGTGACAGTGATATTTCTCTCTCCTCTTTCACTGCCACCAAGTATCAGGCTTAGAGTATTTCTGAAAAGAATGAATTTGAGAATGAGGGCACTATTGTGGGAAAGTCTAGGGGAAGAGATGGGTTTTATACTTGGCTCTGAATACATTGAGGTTAGTGGCTGTTCTGATTTCTTCTGGAAGTGAGTTCCATATTTTTAGTCCAGACCCTGTCTCCCATAGTTACAAACCTACACCTATTGGTCGACAATATCATTTTCCCATGAAAACACAGTGGCTGGGAGGTCCTTGTCACAGGGGGAGATATGTGGTCTCAGGGGTTTGGGACCAGTTCTGTGTAGGACTTTGAAAATCAGGACTGTGACTTTTTGAACTGGACTGTCTTCTTTGGGAAGCCAGTGCAGAAAGCAGTGTGTTGGGGTAAGAACATGAGAATGGCCATACT
The DNA here is from genome assembly GCA_003942145.1 of Platysternon megacephalum. Taxonomy (NCBI): domain Eukaryota; kingdom Metazoa; phylum Chordata; order Testudines; family Platysternidae; genus Platysternon; species Platysternon megacephalum. Next base: position 1,476,600 of record QXTE01000018.1, on the reverse strand, counting down.
GGGTCAGACCAAAGGTCCATCTAGCCCAGTATCCTGTCTTCCGACAGTGGCCAATGCCAGGTGCTTCAGAGGGAATGAGCAGAACAGGTGATCAAGTGATCCATCCCATTTTGCCCATTCCCAGCTTCTGGCAAACAGAGGCTAGGGACACCATCCCTGCCCATCCTGGCTCATAGCCATTGATGAACCTATCCTCCATGAATTTATCTAGTTCTTTTTTTTGAACCCTGGTATATACTTGGCATTCACAATATCCTCTGGCAAGGAGTTCCACAAGTTGACTGTGCATTGTGTGAAGAAATACTTTATTTTGTTTGTTTTTAAGCCTCCTGCCTATTAATTTCATTTGGTGACCCCTAGTTCTTGTGTTACGAGAAGGAGTAAATAACACTTGCTTATTCACTTTCTCCACACTAGTCATTATTTTATAGACCTCTATCATATCCCCCCTTCATTGTCTCTTTTCCAAGATGAACGGTCCCAATCTTTTTAATCTCTCCTCATATGGAAGCTGTTCCATACCCCATATCATGTTTGTTGCCCTTTTCTGAACCTTTTCCAATTCCAATATATCTTTTTTGAGATGGGGCGACCATATCAAGGTGTAGGTGTACCATGGATTTATATAGAGGCAATATATTTTCTGTCTTCTTATCTATCCCTTTCCTAATGATTCCCAACGTTCTGTTCGCTTTTTTGACTGCGGCTGCACATTGAATGGGTGTTTTCAGAGAACTGTCCACAATGACTCCAACATCTTTCTTGAGTGGTAACAGCTAATTTAGACCCCATCATTTTATATGTATAGTTTGGATTATGTTTTCCAATGTGCATTACTTTGCATTTGTCAACACTGAATTTCATCTGCCATTTTGTTGCCCAGTCACCTAGTTTTGTGAGATCCCTTAGTAACTCTTCGCAGTCTGCTTTGGACTTAACTATCTTGAGTAGTTTTGTACCATCTGCACATTTTGCTACTTCACTGTTTACCCCTTTTTCCAGATCATTTATAAATATGTTGAACAGTACTGGTCCCAGTACAGACCCCTGGGGGCCACCACTATTTACCTCTCTCCGTTCTGAAAACTGACCATTTATTTATTATTATTGTTTCCTAGCTTTTAACCAGTTACTGATCCATGAGGATCTTTCCTTTTATCCCCTGATAGCTTACTTTGCTTAAGAACCTTTGGCGAGGGACGTTGTCAAAGGCCTTTTGAAAAATCTAAGTACACTATATCCACTGGATCACCCTTGTCCATATGCTTGTTGACCCCCTCAAAGAATTCTGGTAGATTGGTGAGGCATGATTTCCCTTTACAAAAAGTATGTTGACTCTTCCCCAACAAATCTTGTTTATCTATGTGTCTGATCATTCTGTTCTTTACTATAGTTTCAACCAGTTTGTCTGCTACTGAAGTTAGGCTTACCGGCCTGTAATTGCCGTGATCACCTATGGAGCCTTTTTTTAAAATTGGTGTCACATTAGCTATCCTCCAGTCATCTGGTTCATCTGATTTAAGTGATAGTTTACATACCACAGTTAGTTCTGTAATTTCACATTTGAGTTCTTTCATAACTCTTGGGTGATACCATCTGTTCTTGGTGACTTATTACTGCTTAGTTCATCAATTTGTTCCAGAATCACCTCGAATGACACCTCAATCTGGGACAGTTCCTCAGATTTTTATGTGGGTAATGTATAACTGGGACCTGTGTTGCTGAGGACTTGGCTACCACATCCTGAACTACGCAGAGTTTCTTCTGGGAATGGGTCTTCCTTACTAGATACAGAGAATTGCAATAGTCCAGCCTAGATGTCTGGCAATTTGATAGATGGGATTGTAATGCCTCTACTTTCCTCCTCTTGCTAGCATTCCTTCAGCCTTATCCAGATTCAAATTCAGCCAGCTGCTCTTTTTCCTGCTGCTGATGTCAGAAAGCTTGGAGACTGTGGTTTTCAGTTGATGGAAGGAAGATGTACAGCTCGGTGTCATCCATGTACTGTTGGCACTTCAGCCTATGCTATCTCACCAGCTCTCCCAAAAGTTTCACACACCTTGAAAGAGGTGGGAAAAGAGCTAAGCCTGGTGGGACGCCTGGTTTGAGGGGGCTGGAGGCAGTTATTCCTGACAATCCATTGGGTTCAGTCTGAGAGGAAAGACCTGAGCCATTGTAGGACGTTTTCCATTCATCCCTGGCTGCTTCTGGAGACTGCACAGGAGAGTTTGATCACGTGCTGCAGAGTGGTTCAGCATACTCACTTAAACCCTGCTTCTTCCAAACAGACCTTGCGATAGCCTGCAGTCACCTGATTTTGGAGGAAACCAGGCGTGGGCAAGAGGGAGCTGGGGCTTCAGATCTTTTTAAAGGCCCAGTTCACGCTGTGACAAGAGGTAAATAATGTATTGGATAGAAAGTTGGCCAAAACCATGAAACAACTGTTTATAAATGGCATCTTGCCTGCTGGACAGAAGTTCCTTGTAAGGTATTATACATCTGGGTGGTAGCTTGGGACTTTTAACTTAAAAGTTATGAGTTGGATATAAGAATATGCACATTTAAATAGTTGCTGTCTCCAGATAGGAGGGGGAAACAATGCAAGCAGATTTCAAGAATCTGGATCTTTCTTAAGGAAATGAAGTTTACTCTAGATAATAAGAAATAATAAGTCTAAGGCCAAAGCTGGCTTATGAATGACAGAACAGTAGTCCAGACCAAAGATTTGGGGATCATAATAGGGACAAGCTCTTAAAGGTACAGTGGACTTTGTCTTCATCTCCTCAATTGTTTCTTTGCAAGTACCTGACACAGTTAGGATTGCTAAGCAGGTTAAGATACGATAAGATGTGCCTTGGCTCTCTCTGATGGGGACTTTTTGGAAAGATTCGCCAAATCCACTTAGCAGTGTCTTACTGAAAGCAGGGTAAAAAGAAAAATTGTGTTTTTAATTTTAAAAAGTGGCCCAATGCACTGTATTGTGCACATGTGGGGTTTCTAACCAAACTATTTTTGAACATGGCTACAAAAAAAAATGGCTGGAGTCTGAAACTTGGCCGGGACATAAATCCTCCGAGGATGTGTGCCTTTGTTTTGAGGAGGAAAGAGATGAGACATTGAAAAACTGATTAAGGAAAAAATCACATCTGAGTATGCTCATGGAGCATCTGCTATGATTTTAGTAGAGCCTATTGAAACTCCCTCCCTCTTCAACATCACTTAAATTCTCCCTGATAGCGGAGGGCCCAGACAGGGACATCAGCTGGTGCTAGGACTGTAAATGTGTCAGTGGAGGATTTTGCTGCAAGGAAAAGGTGAAAAGTGCAGGTGCAGAAAATCAAAAAGCCCATGATTTTAGAGTGCCTCTGACTTTTTGATGCAATTACAGTGTAAACTGTAAGAAAACTGTTTCCAGCCCAAACAGTGGCAGCCATAAAGGTGAGAATTCTCTCCCCTCCGGTACTGAAATAGGTATGGTCTTCAAAGCCAAATTAAGGTAAGAATGACAACACGGGGTCAGACCTAGCTCAGTATCCTGTCTTACGACAGAGGCCGGTGCCAGATGCTTCAGAGGGAATTAATAGAACAGGGCAATTATCGAGTGATCCATCCCCTGTCATCCATTCCCAGCTTCTTGCTATCAGATGCTTAGGGACATCCAGAGCGTGGAGTTGCATCCCTGACCATCTCGGCTAACAGCCATTGATGGATCTATCCTCCATGAACTTATCTAATTTTTTTTAGATAATTTTTTTTAACCCAGTTATACTTTTGGCCTTCACAACATCCCCTGGCAATGAGTTCCAACGGGTTGACTGTGCATTGTTTGAAGAACTACTTCCTTTTGTTTGTTTTTAAACCTGCTGCCTATTAATTTCATCAGGTGACCCCTGGTTCTTGTGTTATGTGAAGGGACAAATAACATCCATAACACAAGACTTAAATAAACAAATAATTGTCGTGCCTGGAGTGGCTCATGGCTAAAAATGCCAAACTCAGGACAGATTGTCAGAAAATAGGGCAGACCACCGAAACTGGTGGTATATTCTACCATTAGATTTTACCAAGCCAGTAATAAAATGTGCTCCTGGATCATTATACTAATTTTACAAGGGAGCCACAAACAATCCCCTTGGGCATTCCAGCCCCTTATTACCACCCGGACAAACTGGACTTCTGTGATGTAAGGTTAGTAAAACGAAAAAAACACCACACATTCGGTTCTACCCAGGTCAATGGATGCTCAGGACCTTACATGAGAAACAACTCTGTAGCCAATCCTTAGTAAACTAACTAAAGATTTATTAACTAAGAAAAGAAATGCGTTATTAAAAGGTTAAGACAGGTAAAACATATTCCTGTTGGATCAGAGAATGTAGTCCAAAACGTTAGCAGGGATGTTAAATCTGCTAGTTTCTTATAAGTCTCTCTGGGTTGCCCAAATAGCTTTGAGACCTCAGTCCTTTTGTTTAAAACTTCCTTGGTCAGAATTCACCATCCAATGATGGGGCAGGAAAGAGGTGGTCAGGAGCTTTTGTTCTCTCCTTTTATATCTTGACCCTTTTTTTGCTGAAAAAATCCTGGCTGTCTCAAGGGGTCGAGCAGTTCCATGGCGTAAGTGCTTTGCCCTCAGTTCCTCATATGAATTTAAAATCTTTGCTTGCCCCTTTCTGCATACATGCCGTCTGAGGTGTCTTTACCCTTGTTTACAGCTTCTTTGTCATTCTGAAGAGCTAACCTGTGGGTGTTTGTCAAGCTCACAACATGTTTGAGTTACAAATATATATCAACATTTCATAACTTCATATACAACGATGATGCATTCAAACAGGACAGTGAGTTTCAGCAAATGACTTTTTAAATGATACCTTACAAGGCACACTTTGTACAAGATTTATTACAATTTTGCAACAGTGGTGACCATATTAGTGTAAACGGTCACCTTCCTCTTTAGACTGCATCACAATAATAATAAAAGACAAATACAAATTATTTGTCAGGAAAGGAAAGGCACCAGACCACAGTAATGCAGCGTCAAGGTTTTGATCTTGCAAACATTTGAATATCTTTAAGCACATGACTACGCCCGCTGAACTCGTCTGTAAGTACTGGAAGGGTTGGGGCCTAAGGCTGCTCACTTAAAATCACAATCAAGATACAAACAGAGTTTTGGAAGGGATAAAAACTCCAGATGCAAGGTTGGAGCCAATCTGATTCTTGGGGATTTGGGTGAGACTTGCATGGGGGCAGACCACATCTGCCTACTGTGGGGTTCTGGCATCTTCCTCTGAGGCATCTGGTGGAGGTTCTGTCAGAGACAAGATACAGATGGACCTCAAGTCTGATCCAGTCTAGTAATTCCTATGATTAAGATGCCTTAAACACCGTGGATGAATTAAGGTATGGCATGCATTTTACAATACGCAGTAGTAATATGTGGGAAGGTAGAATGCACACCACCACAGAGTTAATATGCTTGACTTTGTGACTTTAGCAGTGTATCCTTAGGCTCTGATCCTGCAATTTACAACACACAGATGGACGCTGTGTCCGTGTGGAGCCCTATTGACGTCACTAGGGCTCCATGAAAGCACAAATTGCAGGACTGGAGCCTAAGCCCCTTGTCCAATATTTCTGTTTTGTATTTCAGGACATCCATCCTCCTCTCTTCCCCTCTCTCCTACTTCCTCAATTTTAAATTCTCATGCCCTCAACATTCCCCATTTCACACCTTCCCCATCCTCCAAGCTTTGTACCACTGCCACAAGCCCTTCCCCTCCCATTCCTTTCAGCCAGAGAAACAAAGAAACCAGTTCAACCCCAAGTGCCAGCACAATCAGGCCAGCCCATTTATTTTCTAATTAACTTCTCACCATCAATCTCCTTTGTGTCCACTTCAAAGTTAATACTCTAAATCATTTGATAACCATCTGAATATAGCAAACATCTACATTAATATCTGTACATACAGTTCAAAGCTCACCTTTGCTTTGATTCTAACAACTGATATCGAGAACAAGTGCCAGGAGAAAACTTTTGAAGTCTGTAGGGCTTTCTCCACCTAGTTCCTGTTCCAGTCTTGCTTTATCTATGCATGGAGTATTTTATGGAATACATATATATCCTAGACTGTATCTAGATGTGTGAATAAATAGTCCTTTTACGACTTGGCTTGGGGGGAGGGATAGCTCAGTGGTTTGAGCATTGGCCTGCTAAACCCAGGGTTGTGAGTTCAATCCTTGAGGGGGCCATTTAGGGATCTGGGGCAAAAATCTGTCTGGGAATTGGTCCTGCTTTGAGCAGGGGGTTGGACTAGCTGACCTCCTGAGGTCCCTTCCAACCCTGATATTCTATGATTCTAAGAACCCATCCTATGTGAAACTGGATAAACATTTTCTAAAGTACAGTGGTCTTTACACTGTCATGCTGTTTAAGACTATATTTTTGAAGGCTAGACTGAGTCATCCAGTGTCCTGTATGGACAAAGAAAATATAATAGTACATTAGGATGTTGACCTAATTTAATTAATTTGACCAAATATGGTAGGCTCCCCCTTTATAAAATGTACAGGATGCAAGTCAACTTGATAAATTTGATTTTTTAGAAGGACCCTGGTCTTAGAATGTGTTTACAAGCACTAATCTAGGTTAAGAAAATATACTGCTCTGATAGGAGTTGCTGTTGCATTGAACTTTAATAGTTTAAATGTATTACATTAACTGCATTAGCAAAGAAGACCAAAACTCTTCTTAGCAGCTACTAGTTAAAGATTAAAAACCTCTTTATACTTTTCACAGATCTCCACAATATCTGATCATCCAAAACAACTATTAATGTCTTTACAATGCTGCCATTCTGCCTTTTCAGGAGAGAACATGCATATGCTTTTCACAAATCAAAACAGAGCCACCATGTGTGTTACTGATGCCATAGCAGCATGAAATGCCAGGTTTACAAGTATTGCATTCAGGAGCTCCTTAAACAGGTTCCCATGTCAATGTTTACCTAGGAAAAGTATGCACTAAGATGCAGCAAGAAGCAAACAGTGACCAAATTAAACTTCAGCCTCTCTAAAATACATAGTATAAAACCCTTTAGTTTATAGTTCAGAATATAATAACATACATTTTAAAAAAATTAGTTCATTCTGAGTCTCTCTAGTCTGTTTTCCTCCAGGCAGGGACTGTCTTCATTTAGATTGTACAGGGCTGAAAACACATAGCACAATGTGAGCCAAAATATGCACTGCAATTTATCTTCTTGTTATGGAGTTATGTTCTCCATGGTATCATACCTTGAGATTAAAACAACGGGCATATGTAGTATTTTAGCAGTGGAGTGAGAGCACAGAGCGTAAGTTAAAGGAAGAATGTTTTAATGACTGAAATATAAGGACCAAACACTAATTTAAATACTCTGTCTACTGTCGCTTAGTAACCTAAGAGCATATTACTGCAGAGGCTAAATGCTAACCGCAAACAGGATGATTTAGGACCATGGATCCAAAGTATTGTTACATATACAACTATGGTACTCTAGGCTTCCTAACTTACTGAACCATTGTACAGCGCTCCAGGATTGTGCCACTACCTTCCTTCCAGTCAATTGGACATGCACTGAATTGAGATGGAGTTGGGAGCACCCCAAGACTCATTGTGATAGAGCACGCTATGCAACTGAGAAGTAGGTGCTAGCAGTACAGAAGAGGTTAGAATGAACTGGTAAATTTACCAGAAAAAGTTGGGGGGACCTTTAGCTTAAGAGCACAAGTTACACACACAATCCTGCTTTCTGATTGGGCCAAAAAGGTTGTAGCCTATGGGAGAGGTGGTGGTTTTTTTGTTTGTTTTAAAATAAACGACATGTGGCTGTAGTGAACAAGTCTCATGCACGTTGCATTTTTACAGTAGTATCGGGCACAAAGAATTGTCCTGCTGTGACAGATCTTCCCTTCTGACAATCTGCAATCACAGTATGTTGTTTCCTGCAGAGAGAGGGAATGCTTTAACTGTGTGAAGCAAACGCTTTGCTGTCAGCAAATCTGAATAGCAGCTCATGGTTTCGAAGCTTATGCAGGAGTCACGGGTGTGACACGGTGTACATTTAATACTTGCTAATCAATGTAAGAATTAATATGTTGCTATTTGTGCATTTGCATTTAAATATTTGACTAAACTGAAACTGGTTCATTTTGTCTGCAACTATGAACAGACCTGTGTTTGTGTATGTAAAACTCAATGTGATTAAAATATCAGATAACTCAATGCTTTTTCTATTTGTGTCAATTGTTTGTAGTGAGTAGATCTTTTTTTTTTTTTTTAAATACAAGTGGCTGAAGCCTAAGACTTACAACATGAAGAAACTAGCTTCTGCCACAGCTGACTTCTCAAATCTACATGGAGTGACACAAACTTGAGCCTTTCTGTTGGAAGTTACAGGAAAGGACTCATGCTGTAGTCTGCCTCTTTGCTTATTCTTAAAAACATACTTTTATTACTGTGAATTAATGGCAGGGTTCAGAGATTACAGATGCTCAGAAAAGAACACAACCTACTTAGACAGAGTTCAGATACTGAAGATGTCTGAGTTGTCTTTGAAAACAGCCCACTGCAAATGTTGCTCTGTCGCCCTGAAATCCCAGAAGATGTAGGTCATACACTATATATATGATTAATTCTCACAATCACAGTTAGTATTTTCAGTAAAGGGAAAATTACTTTAATTAGTTCTCTGCATAAAGTATCTACCCATAGATAATACTAATGCTCCTCCCCTGGAGAGCTGGCCTTTAAAGGAACTAGCTGATGCAAACAAAAAGATAGTTATGTCCCTAAGGAACAGTGCAGCTCTAAAAGCAGTGTCTCAGAACTGAGCCTTGGCAGGTAAAGTTTGGAATCTGCTCCATTGCTTGGACTGAATTTGAACCAGAAGGTTAGTGACTGGTTCCTAGAATGATAGTGTGAAACATTCTGTCCCATAGGAAGGGACATTTATTTTTCATTCACTATTAGTTTAGGCAGAGCACCTGCATTCTTAAAATAGAGCCCTAAAGAAAAGTCAAGGCAGGAAGATGATCCAAAAAGTTTAAAAAACAAGACCCTTTTCTGCTTGCAGTAATTTGAAACATCAAAATAAACACAGATCAACTTACAATAATGTTTAGACTATACAGACTGTCAAATTGAAAGTCACTTACAAACCAAGTTTCCGTCCTGATTTACACCTTAGCTTCAAGTGATTATTTTAAAGTGGTTTGTTTACTACTTTGCATTTCATTACAGTAAGGACAAAAGTACAATAGCAGGTTTCTGATTCTCATCCAGCAGCTAACACTACAATGTTTTGGGTTGTGATACTGCCAGGAAGGCTTATTTTAAAAACAACCAAGCACCTTCAATCTGTTGCAATGTTGTAACATTTCCATGAGATCTAGCTTTTGTATTTTGTATAATTTGGTCCGATAATGGCCCTTAAACAATCTCCAAATAAGACAGTGATAAACTGCAAAAATTCTGAACTTTAATTTTCAAATATCCAAACAACTCATAATTCCGATGTTCTCCCTCTGATGTTCACACTGGTTTTCCTTGAAATGTCAGGGCTATTTCGAGGAGCTCTTTACCCAGTTTTTCCTGCTTTCCTCCCAAAGTGAATTCTGCAGACAGCTCCCTGAAGGTGACACAGATCCGGCGATGCTCAATGTGCTTGCGGTAAATTGCATGTTTCCACTTATAGCGTGCATCTCCATACAGCACAATCAGGGATCTCCTAGGTAAGAGAATGTCTACAGTAACTTCTTTGTATGGAATAAGTCTTGGGGGAGATGAATGGTCAATATCCCAACGGTCTACATTTTCACATGCTGATGTGGGAGTAAGGTTGTTTGGTTTATGGGTCTGAGAAGCCTGAGGTGAGGCAGAGTGATTTGATTCCCCGCTTCCTTGACTGTGAGTGGCAAATAACTGGAGACTGTCCTCTGAATCACAAGACATGGACAGCACAGTTTTTGAGAGCAAGTTTAAGCTAACCAGTCGCTCCCCCCAAAGCCACCAGTCATCAAAGTGTGGGTCAATGGCAGAACCTCTTTCAGGTAGATAGTCCAGATTACACTGCTCAACAGGAAAGAAATCCTCTAGCGCAGAATGAGCCTTCATTCGCTGCACAATCTCCTGGCTAAAACTGGGCAAGCCAATGAAACCACCAGCTTTCAGCTTCTTTTTCTTAAAGTTCACTTTGGGCCCATAGTCCTGTTGAAAAGGAAAACCAGATGATGATAAATAAAAATCTGGGGCATGCTTTTCTAGGGAGGCACTATCCTCTGGACAAACTGAGGAGCCCTGGGTCTCTTGGGTTCTATTCCCATCTTTACCAGTGACTTGCTGGTGCAAGTCATGTTCTGATACTATGACCCCATGAAAGTCATATAATACTCTTGTATTCAGTTTTCCTGTTTATGGACACTGATGTGATATGAGGTTGTATTTGAATGTGCTCTATCGCGTGTGATTCATTATAACTATCACAAATGTACTCTTGAGAGAACATAAGAACGGCCATATTGGGTCAAACCAAAGGTCCATCTAGCCCAGTATCCTGTCTTCCGACAGTGGCCGATGCCAGGTGCCACTGAGGGAATGAACAGAACAGATAATCATCAAGTGATCCATCTTCTGTTGCCCATTCCCAACTTCTGGCAAACAAGAGGCTTAGGGACACCACCCCTGCCCATCCTGGCTAATTTCAAATACAATTATGGTTTTGTTATTTCAAAAAGAATCAATTTAATGAAAACATTAAGCCTAAAGCATGATTTTTGTTAACTGAAGAAATAATCTCCTTCCCCAGAGGGAGTTAGAAATAAGCATATTTTTGGAACCAGACCTGCTTCCTTCGGCCAGACTGCGATAGTTTCCAGTCATCTTGATCCATCAGCTGAACCATCTCAGATTCCTCGTCTTGGTTTATAAACCCTTCCAGCAAGAACACTCCTGGAAATGGAAATGCCCAGCCAGCAAACGCTGAGCATTCATTTCCTACTGCTAAACCTGCTGCTGGACAATAAGTGAAGTTACCCTTTTCCTGCAGAAATAAAAAAGGACACAGCAAGATAAGACACTGCCATGATATCTGTTATAGCATTGCAACAGGTAAGCTATGCATAAGACTGCTGTAGCGTTAAACAGTTCTACTGTTTGTCTTCATGGAAATGTCACCCTCCTTTTATAGTTGCATCTAGGTTAATAGACGCTGTCTTTCTTTAACAGTGACATCTATAGTACAAGCCACCACTGGAGGAAAAATAACGAGCTGTGCCTTCTTAAAACACAGTGTATATGTGAGGGATTACTGCCCCTCTCCCATCCCTCAGTGCTCCAGGTTGCAATCAACTTCACTGGGGCAAAGAGTGCTGGACTCCCTGCAAAACCAGAGGCACCTCTACCAATGCTGCTGGTTAGAGTAACAGAATCCTATGCTTTAAAAATGGATCCACTGTCTGGTGCACTAGCCCCAGGGCTGCCCCAATAACTATTTTGTGTGTCTTTCCTGCCTCTAGGTGAAATGTGAGCAACTGACTCTGGACCGGGTGGGGGTTGGCCAACTGGGGTGCTCCAATTGTATGACTAACAAGTCTTTTGATGCATTTGACACAGGCCTAAACAGGAAGTGATCCAGATCAGGCTTGACAGTGCTCCCCTCTAAATCGAAGCAACATCTAGTGCCCTGGCTAGAGGGGATGCCCTCCGAAGCTCATTAGCATCACTCCTAATCAGGTAGAGATCAATGTCATGCTCATGCTCCCCAGGCCTGGGTGTTGCCTGAAGCTATCTCCAGTACCATCCCCTGGAAATGCCAAGGGCAGGGGCTGTCCTTGTGGGGTCTCCTCCACCTGGCAGGAGTGGGGGAGGGCAGTTGAATGGAAGCAGCTGATTTAACATTCCTCCCCCCCCCCCCAGCCTCTCCCTCTAACGAAGGAAGGGGGGATGCAAAACCATTCCAGGTAGGGAGAGGCAGACAACAGCCCCCTCTGCCGCTCTCTGTTCCCCCGAGGGGGGCAGCAAGGGGGCAAGAGGTATTGGGGGGCTCCATGAGGCTGAAAGAAGGCAATCCCTGTGCCCCTAAATCCCTCCCACCCCCGTACCTCCCCCATGCTGCCCTTACCCCAACCCACCATTGTCCCCTCCCCCCCCCCCGTCTGCCCCCATCCCCTGCCTCCCCCCGGCCCCTCCCCCCGCTACCTGCGGGGGCGGAGCGGCCGGCGCGGGCCCCTCGCAGAGCAGGCAGCAGCGGATCCCCTTGCAGCCGCAGGCGGGCCCCGCGCCCCCGCTGCCTCCCCGCGCCTCCATCCCGCGGGGAGAGGCCCCGCCTGGCCCCCCCGCCCCGGGCCCCGATCGCCGCCAGCCGCGCTCTGCGCTCCGGCGCCCCCGCGGCGGCAGGGCCCAGCGCGGCCCGCACGCGGCCCCGGCGGCAGGTGAGTGAATGGCGGGCGGGCGGGGGGGGGGGATTAGGGGAGGGGACCCGCGGCGGGGGGAGGGACACCCGGGCTCCCCAGCCTGGCTCCGGCAGGCCCAGAGCCGATCCGGCCGCCCCTACGCGGAACTCGCTTTCCCAGCAGTCTCCGGGACGCCCGGCCAAGCTAGAGGGCCACGCTCGACCCCCGGGGCATGCTGGGAGTTGTAGTTCCCCCTATTTCCAGCCTTAGCCGCTCTTCGGCCCCTATTCCAGTCCCTGCCCCTGGGGGCCTGGGTCCAGCTCCCGGCTCTGCCCAGCCCCAACTCGGGCAGGGCCGGCCTGGGACACGGGGGCTCCCTCCCCCAACACCGCAGGCAGGGCCCCGAGCCTGGGACATGGAGGCTCTGCCCCCCAACGCGCAGGCAGGGTTGGCATGAGACAAGGGGTGTTTTTGACCCCATCCCCCAACATCGCAGGCCTGGCCCCGAGCCTGGGACATGGAGGCCCCCCCGCAGGCAGGGCTGTGAGCCTGGGCCGGCCTAGGACATGGGATTTCTGGCAGCCCTCCATACTTCGGGCAGGGTTCTGAGGCAGGACTAAGCTGATATGTGGGGACGTGCCCGTGGAGGCTCTGCACCCCCAGGTCTGGACTGGACCAGAACACAACGCAGTCACAGCCATGTTAACACATAACATGGTAACGTGCCCCGCGCTGTGATCTGGTCCAGTCGCAGTGATCGGGACGCAGCCCTGTGTCTCAGAACACAGCACCGTAGCAGGACCAGAACATGCCGATGCAGACACAGCCATATGGCCCAGGACATGGCAATGCCACGTCTCGCTGGCACTGGACCAGGACACAGCAACACGACAAAACACGGCAATGTAATCCTGAACTGGGAAAGGGTGACCTGGTCACAGCCACACGACCCATAACATAATAGCACACCCCCACGCTGGAACTGGACCAGCCCAGACCACGGCGACCCGGTCACAGCCGCATGACATGGCAACACAACCCCATGCCAGAACTGGATTGAAACGGTGACTCAGCCGCAACCACATGAACCTTAACATGGCAACACAATCCGGATCCAGAACTGGATTGGAACATAGCAACCCAGTCACAGCCACGCAACCCCCACGCTGGAATGGGATCGAAACACGGCGACCTGATCTCAGCCATGCAACCCATAGCACGGCAACGCAACCCTGTGCTAGAACTGAACCGGAACACCCCAACTCGGTCACAGCCACATGATCAACAACGTGGCAACACAAACTTTTGTTGGAACTGGACCAGAACAAAGTCACATGGTCACAGCCATGCAACCCATAACATGGCAACACAATCCCGCATTGGAACTGGACCAGAACACAGTGAGGCAGCCATAGCTAGGGAACCCATAATGTGGCAACACAGTTTTGAGACAGAGCTGCACCAGAACATGGTGATGCAGTCACAGGAACCTCTAAAATGGCAATGCAACCCTGAGCCAAAAACACAGTGACAGCCACTCAGATGTGGCCTGTAACATACCAACGCAATACAGCCCTGAGCCAGAACCAGACCAGAATACTGTAACATGGTCATAGCCACATGGCCCATAATGTGACAACACAACCTTGAGCCAGAACATGACAATGTGGATACAGCGATGCTGTCATAGTGATGTGATGCTGAGCCAGGACTGGAGGAGAATTTGGTGATGCAGTCCTTATCGCTGTTCTGATCCAGAAGCAACTTAGACCACAGCAATGCAGCCCGTTACACAGTGAGGCAGCCCATTACACAGTGACACAGCCCTGATACATAACTAGCCTAGAACATGGTGATCTGAGTCATAACATAGTGTTGGCACCTTTGAGCCAGAACAGGCCAAGGATGTGTCCCTGAGTGAGTGCTAGTCCAGAACGTGGCTGTGTGAAACATGACAGTGATGTGGCCTGTAATGTAATGGCAAAGCCTGTAATACAGTCACTATAATGTGATCTGTAACTCAGTGGTGACAGAGCCCCTATATGTGAGATGGTCCATGATATGGCCCCAGTGTGACCCATAATGTGGCCCATGACAGTGTGACATGGCTGTGTCTGAGATATCAGCAGTTTCTAACATGGTGACATGGCTCATAACTCAGCTATGCCTGCACTGGTTTTAGCTCGTAACTGTTTGGACTTTCATCATTGACATAGGGCTTTATGGTTGGCTTGAATATATTGAGCTTGGTGAGATCAATGTCTAGGGGTCTATCTATCTATCTATCTATCTATCCAGAAACTCAACTCCCACTGACTGCCCTGGGAGATGAAGGGGGCTCTGCAGCTTGCTGGATCAGGCCATAGATGGTCACTAAATTGTCAGGTTTAATGCTTTTAATTCTTGGATAAAATGGGGAAATAATTATTTGAAATGTAGAGATTCTCCCTGCTGCTGAGCCTGCAAAGCCTTTATTTTAACAAAAGCAACAGTGTTGGTCCCAAACAGATCCTACGGCTGGCTCTTGACTGTAGCAAGTCTTCTTAAGCAAGACAAGTGACTGCTCAGGGCCCCACATACTCTCATCAACTTGCAGCCTAATCTCCGTTTCAACAATGGGACTAGAAGGCAGGTCATGATCATGGGCTAATAGCTCTTTTTGTACTCCCTCCCTTTAGAACGAGGGCTGGAAAGAAAGCTAAACCAAGGCCCGGTATCCCCAACAGCAGTTCCATAAGGCTGTTCTGGCACTGTACGTAGTATTTTTTAATATGTGTCGTTTCCCCTTTCCACAGCAATGTGTTTCCTAATAACCTACAATATTGCTTTTAGCATTTCTTTCCCCTGTGAGAAATTAGTGCCCATCAAAGGTGATGGACATTATCATTTGTACCTTCTCTCCCTTTGGATAGGGGAATCAGCTAGTTAGTCCAGCTTTGCACAATTCTGGGAATTGCCAGACTGGATCCAGCTAGTGGTCTCTGTAGTCCAGTATCCTATCCAGTGGCCAGGAACACTTGCTTCAGAGGAAGAAACCTTGCAGTAGGCAGGCTTTGTTTATTATTTGTATTGCGGTAGCGCCTAAGAGCCCTAGTCATGGACCAGGCCCTGTTGTGCTAGGTGCTGTACAAACAGAGAACTAAAATGTGGTCCCTGCACCACCTTATAATCTAGGCTATCACTCACCTGTAAGGAGTAACTTCTTTTAATAGGGGAGCAAAGTATCACTAGTATTTTTTATTATCATCATTGCAGTCAGGGCAGGTGAAGTGGAATTTGGTTGTTTTGCAAGGCTGGGTTGCTAATATTACCCAATGATGTCAGCTTTATCAACAAGGGGTAGTTGCACCATAACTTGTTTTTTTCTTTCTCTTGCTGGGACACAGTTTTAAAGGATTCCCCCTAATTCCTGTTTCTTTCACCAGGAAGGTGCCCAGAAGACAGTTTACTGCTGACGACTTTGTGTTTCCAAGAAAGGGGCAGAAATTAAAAATGTCCAAAGTTACTACAGAGCTTCTTTTGGAAAGAGCGGTTCCAAGATCTACTAGGCTACGAAAGATTGAGACTCTGAAGTAAGTGCAAACCAGACTCTCGTCAAATTCCAGTTGAATCCAACCTGGGCTATACCCCCTCTTTTTCCTTCTTTAAATAGTGTTATTGGAATATGAAATAACTAGGGCTGTCAAGCGATTAAAAATATTAATCATGATTAATCGCGCAATTAAAAAATTAATCACGATTAATCGCACTGTTAAACAATAATATAATACCATTTATTTAAATATTTTTGGATGTTTTCTACATTTTCAAATACATTGATTTCAATTACAACACAGAATACAAAGTGTACAGTGCTCACTTTATATTTATTTTTGATTACAAGTATTTGCACTGTAAAAAAACAAAAAAAAAAGTATTTTTCAATTCACCTAATACCAGTACTGTAGTGCAATCTCTTTATCATTAAAGTTGAACTTTCAAATGTAGAATTATGTACAGAAAATAACTGCATTCAAAAATAAAACAATGCAAAACTTTAGAGCCTGCAAGTCCACTCAGTCTTACTTCTTGTTCAGACAATCACTCAGACAAACAAGTTTGTTTACATTTGCAGGAGATAATGCCGCCTGCTTCTTGTTTATGTCACCTGAAAGTGAGAACAGGCGTTCTCATGGCACTGTTGTAGCCAGCATTGCAAGATATTTACGTGCCAGATGCACTAAAGATTCATATGTCCGTTCATGCTTCAACCACCATTCCAACAGAGCTGATGACGGGTTCTGATCAATAACAATCCAACATGCAGACCGACGCATGTTCATTTTCATTATCTGAGTCAGATGCCACCAGCAGAAGGTTGATTTTCTTTTTTGGTGGTTCAGGTTCTGTAGTTTCCACACCAAAGTGTTGCTCTTTTAAGACTTTTGCAAGCATGCTCCGCAACTCATCCCTCTCAGATTTTGGAAGGCACTTCAGATTCATAAACCTTGGGTCGAGTGCTGTAGCTATCTTTTGAAATCTCACATTGGTACCTTCTTTGCTTTTTGTCAAATCTGCAGTGAAAGTGTTCTTAAAATGAACAACATGTGCTGGGTCATCATACGAGACTGCTATAACATGAAATATATGGCAGAATGTGGGTAAAACAGCAGGGGACATAAAACTCTCCCCCAAGGAGTTCAGTCACAAACTTAATTAACGCATTATTCTTTTAACGAGCATCATCAGCATGGAAGCATGTCCTCTGGAATGGTGGATGAAGCATGAGGGGGCATACAAACTTTTAGCATATCTGGCACGTAAATACCTTGCAATGCCGGCTACAAAAGTGCCGTGCGAATGCCTGTTCTCACTTTCTGGTGACATTGTAAATAAGAAGCAGTCAGCATTATCTCCTGTAAATGTAAACAAACTTGTTTGTCTTAGCAATTGGCTGAACAAGAAGTAGGCCTGAGTGGACTTGTAGGCTCTGAAGTTTTACATTGTTTTGTTTTTGAGTGCAGTTATGTAACAAAAAAAGTGTACATTTGTAAGTTGCACTTTCAGGACACAGAGGTTGCACTACAGTACTTGTATGAGGTGAATTGAAAAATACTATTTCTTTTGTTTATCTTTCACAGTGCAAATATTTGTAATCAAGAATAATATACACTTTGATTTCAATTACAATACAGAATATATATAAAAATGTAGAAAAACATCCAAAATATTTCATAAATTTCAATTGGTATTCTATTGTTTAACAGTGCGATTAATCACGATTAATTTTTTTTAGTTAATCGCGTGAGTTAACTGCGATTAATCGACAGCCCTAGAAATAACACACGTACATTATAAAATATGGAATACTTGATGGTGTGATGGGTACCGGGGCTTTATCAGCATTATAGGTTTGAATAGGCAAGAATTAGATAGTCATATTATCTGCAGTTGTAAGATCTTTGCCACCATGTATATTCTGCATATGCCATGTATTTTACTGCAGAACTGTTTAAGGAGGGCCAGCTTCTGATCTCCTTACATTAAATAGCACTTTCCTCCATTGTCTTTAATGGGAACCACTCACGGAGTAAGGTGCTACTTGCTGTGAGTAAGGGGATCAGAATCTGGACTGTAATGTAAAGGTTTAACTAGACCAGTCCTCTATCCCCTTAGAAAGAGAATTTCCCATTTCTCCAATGGGATGAAACACCTGTTTGTTTGTTTTTAGGACCAATTGTTCACAACTACCTTAAACCTCCGCTTGTTCTAGGATAGCATTCTGCCCTTTCTGTACCTCAGGCCATCATGGGCTTGGAGGTGGAATTCCACATTGGAACACTTTTATAGCGTGTTTTTATTTATTGATTTTATTTTATTTATTGAAAGTCAATCAGTTGTTTGAAAACTGCCCAGGGGCTGATCCCAGGCAAGATGGTTTAGTGGTTAGAGAGGGAAGTGCTTTGAGGTGCATGAAAAATATAGTGTATCCTGTGGGTCTGGCTGCCATGTATGTGATGTAAATGGATACAATAGACACAGTCTGATGAGAAAGTCTCTCTGCTATGTTATTTCTCTTTTGGAAATAGTGTTCCAGAAGTCAAGTGTCGATTCTGAAAGATGTGAACTCAAAGAATTCAGCAACAGAGATGCATCAAAATTGCTACAGTTATAATTGTTATCATTATAGGATATGGAATAGTATGGGTAATAGGTGTTCATAGGAACCGTAGTGAGCCACTAGTGGCCTGGGAATTAAGATACAGTCATTCCACTGTTTATTTTCAGTGACTTGGGAGTGTCACAAATGGCTGTTTTCTCAGTAAGTAACAGGTGCAGGTTTTGCCTGTAGATGTTAGCAATGGTTACTGTTCACCCACCAAACTTGTGGTTACACTTAACAACTCTCTCCTTGTCGTCTTCAGATTTGTGCTTGAAATCTGTAGCGCTACACTCAGAAGTTAATGTAGGGTCAGACAGATTTACTCAGCAAGTTTTGCCTGAGTGAGAAGTGCAGCAGAATGAGACTTTATATGCATTGAAAGTCAGATGTGTCCACCTTTGTCCTTACCTTTGGGGAACTGGAGACAGCATGTGTTCTGGTTTGGTTTTGTTTCAGCTTATCCAAGCTGCAGTTAAAGACGGGAGACTTGGACCCCCGGTTGTTTTCCCGTCTGAGACATCTGCAAAATCTCGATCTCTCTGATAATCTGTTGGACAAGCTACCTGCTAATCTAAGCCTGCCAGACCTGCATGTCCTAAACTGCAGTAACAACCAACTGGAAGATGTGACTGTCCTCAAGCAGTTCCCGCTGCTGGAGGAGCTAAACTATGAAAACAATGTGTACCTGACAGTGAGTGATACAGTTTCCATCCTTCTGTGATAAGCAGTATATTGAGTGGGAAGTAAATAATAATAGTACCTTATATAGCTCTCTTCAACAGTAGAGCTCAAAGTGCTTTACAAAGGAGGTCAGTAGCATTATCTCTATTGTACAGATGAGGAAACTGATGCACACAGAGGGCCCAGGGTCACCCAGCATGCCAGTGGCAGAGCCAGGTCTCCCGTGTCCCAGCCCAGTGCTCTAGTCATTAGGCCAGCTACAGGAAACTTCCCACCCAGGGCTGCTTGTTCAGGGTGTTCTAACATCACTCCTCTGTGCACGCTTTGACGATGGAAAGCACTGTGGAAGTGCTAAGTGTGAAAGGGATCTTGGGGACCACAAAAACCCTTTTGCAACTTTGTACTACACATAACACTGCAGACGTGCCACAGCTGTGGGAGAGCAAGGGGGGTCATCAACAGAAGAGTTAACTGAGTTCTACGCGCAGAAGCAAATTCTGCCAGCCATCATATCTGCACAACTCTCTCTGGTGTAGCTACTGGCAGAGATTTTAGTCGTGGTGATGTATGAACAGGAAAGAGCCCGACTTGACTTTCAGACCCCAGGTTGAGTTTGCAGGGCTGGGCAGTCAGGAAAAAGTTTTTACTTGTAAATGGAGCATATTTGATCGGGAAGTCTTGTACGGTGCTAAATTATTTTATTATGTGCCCATTGTGGAATAAATATCTTCAGTTCCTTCCTGGTGGTTTTGTAATTTAAAAACAAACAATGATGATTTGTTCAAGGGAATATCATACATGTGTTACCATAACTGAAACATTTTATCTGTTTTCTAGACCAATGATGACTATAAGGTCATGTTTCTTTTACAAAATCTTCGGCTACTCAATGGCAAGGATGTAACTAAATTAGCTAATCATGTGAGAGTTGTCAACAGCCGAGAGCTGACCAGCAAGGTAAGATGTGTAATGTTTCCCCATGCATGCCTAAGAAATAGCTTAGACTAACAGTAGAACCTCAGAGTTACAAATGCCTCGGGAATGCGGGTTGTTCATAACTCTCAACAAAACGTTTTAGTTCTTTCAAAAGTTTACAACTGAACATTGACTTAATATAGTTTTGAAACTTAACTATGCAGAAGACAATGGTGCTTTTAACCATCTTAATTTAAATGAAACAAGCACTTTGTCAAATCTTTTTTTTTAAAACTTTCCCTTTATTGTTTTAGTATTTTACATTTAAGACAGTACTGTATTTGCTGCTTCTTCTTTTTTGGCCTCTGCTGCTGCCTGATTGCGTACTTCCGGTTCCAAATGAGGTGTGTGGTTGACTGGTCAGTTTGTAACTCTGGTGTTTGTAACTCAGAGGTTCTACGGTAGATACAATACAATAAACGCCTGAGACCCTGTCCTCCACTTTGCCATTGAAACTATGCTGGCAGCCGGCGAGTTTAAATACGGTAGCACAGTTTCATCTGCAGTGTGAACAGTCCTTGTAAATACTTCAGAGTCCCCTTCACTGGCCTCCTGTTTTCTGAAACCAATTCGTGATTGCTCTCCTGGTTTTCGTTAGTCTCCTTATACTCACTGCCCCCAGCCTTCACGACCGTCCACTGCCCCCAATTTAAACCAGCATGCTCAGCACTACAAGACATGGGCCCCGATTCTGGGATTCCCAGCAGCACCTGTATACCAGCTGTGCTGGTGTATAGGGGCTGCAAATCTGGCAGATCTTCCCACCTGGAATTCCCCTTTGTGCAGGGGGGATTTGCAGCCCTCAAAGAGCTTGGCTTGTTTAGCCTAACCAAAAGAAGGCTGAGGGGAGATATGATTGCTCTTTATAAATATATCAGAGGGATAAATATCACGGAGGGAGAGGAATTATTTCAGCTCAGTACCAATGTGGACATAAGAACAAATGGATATAAACTGGACATTAGGAAGTTTAGAGTTGATATTCTAGCACTAGAAAAGGTTCAGAAAAGGGCAACTAAAATGATTAGGGGTTTAGAGAGGGTCCCATACGAGGAAAGATTAAAGAGGCTAGGACTCTTCAGCTTGGAAAAGAGAAGACTAAGGGGGGACATGATAGAGGTATATAAAATCATGAGTGATGTTGAGAAAGTGGATAAGGAAAAGTTATTTACTTATTCCCATAATACAAGAACTAGGGGTCACCAAATGAAATTAATAGGCAGCAGGTTTAAAACAAATAAAAGGAAGTTCTTCTTCACGCAGCGCACAGTCAACTTGTGGAACTCCTTACCTGAGGAGGTTGTGAAGGCTAGGACTATAACAATGTTTAAAAGGGGACTGGATAAATTCATGGTGGCTAAGTCCATAAATGGCTATTAGCCAGGATGGGTAAGAATGGTGTCCCTAGCCTCTGTTCGTCAGAGGATGGAGATGGATGGCAGGAGAGAGATCACTTGATCATTGCCTGTTAGGTTCACTCCCTCTGGGGCACCTGGNTCACTTGCTGGAGGATTCTCTGCACCTTGAGGTCTTTAACCCACGATTTGAGGACTTCAATAACTCAGACATAGGTTAGGGGTTTGTTACAGGAGTGGGGAGGGGAGTGAGATTCTGTGGCCTGCGTTGTGCAGGAGGTCAGACTAGATGATCAGAATGGTCCCGTCTGACCTTAGAGTCTCTGAGTAGATCCCCTTGCAGCCCGTAGTGAATGGGTTTGGCTGAGATTGTGTGTGTCAGGGGCCTTCAGCTTTTCTGGGCTTACTGCAACAACCCATAAGTATGTGGTTCTCAACCTTTCCAGACTAACGTACCCCTTTCAGGAGTCTGATTGGTCTTGTGTCACCTCACTTAAAAATGACTTGCTTCCACAATCAGACCTAAAAATACAAGTGTCCCATAAGTAAAGGTGCTATGTAAATATATCATTTATTTGCAGATGCTTCCAGAGTGCCTCTTTCTAACACATACGTGTTCTTTAAAGTAAAAACACAAATGCAAAATGTGTTAACAAATCCTCCTCCCCCTCCCACTCCCAAATGAGCTGAGTTTTTATACAAGCACCTGATCAAGGAAATGGCAGACAGAGCAGTGTCTGGGCTTAGGGGTTGGCCATTTCTGGAGCAATTTTAGTAGGGAACCTTCTTATTTCCATGAAGTATCCAGTTCAGTAAACCAAATCTCTCTGCCTAGGTCACAGCTCACTGGGAGAGGCACTTCCGAAGCCAACTCCCTGAGAAGTATTCAGTCGAGCACGTGAAGTTCATCAGGAAAAAGTTTCTGAAGTCTGCACAAACCCACGTCATATACGGACCCAGCTCCCTCGGTGAATTTACCCGATGGAGGGTAAGTGTCTGATCTTCCTGAGCTTTTTCTGCCCGACACCGGGATTCTGCAGCTTCATTTTGTGCACCCATAAGGTTAAACTGCTCTAATGATTCCTGGTCAGGGGCGCTCCTGCAAATGACAGTATCCGTCTTTGGTTTTCGTTGCTAATTAACTGTGGCTGTTATACAAGCGCCAGCAATAAATTCCATTCCGGATGGAGTGATGGTCTTTACTGTCTTTGTTTTCTACTCGCCAGTAGTTAAGGTACTCATAGTAATTAAGTATTAGAAATCCGGTAGTCATTGCAAGTGGCAAATTATTTTAATGGCAACCACTATGTATTCACTGCTCATTTTGCACAGCTCCCATTAAAGCTAATGGCCGCTGTGTGCATATCGCCAGAGGGAAATACACCCTTTTGTTTGAGTATTTTAATGGCATGTGCCCTATACTTCCATCTGTTCTTTGTCTAGCTTTATTGCTTTTGCATTCCTTCCTCAGATGACCCCATTGGCATCAGTAACAGAGTGGGGTGCTTGGTCCACGTGGCACAGACATACCCAGTAAAACAAAACACGTATTGGCAGAAGTCCTACGTGGAGGTTAAGATTGCAGTCAAACAGGCTTGTATTTCACATGTTGCGGAACTCTGCTGTGCTAATGCAGACAATTCACCCTAATCTCTCATTTCTGCCTGCGCACTTTGGTCTCTCAGGTCACCAGTATCTATCACTTGCCATTCACGGTGTCCAGGTGCGCCACTTGGTCGATGAGTCGCAATTGTTGCTCCGAAGCACTGGTCTTTGGCTAATAACTGGTTTCAATTGGCTATCTTTTCATTGCGTCACCAGTATTTCTTCCGGGCTCACTGTATTGCCAAGCACCTGCTCCTTTCTCTGACTCTAAAAAGAGCTGTCTTTAAACTATCATAACTGACCCTGGTTGCTAGCAGCCTCAGCAGAGAGGCTGTAGACCAAATGAGGCTGAATTCCAGCCTCCTAGCAGTGGTCCCTCCAGATCAGGAATGAGGCACAGGAGGGTGGCAGCATGGGGCATCTTGCACTGCTGCTTCCCATACTGGACGAATTCTGTGACTAAAGTGGCTTCAGTCTCCCTGCCTGTCAGCCCAGGGTCCTTCCACCAGCCAGTAAGTACACACACAAAATATCTAATGGAAGCAAATGTTAAAAACACCATCCCCTATTACAAACTCTAATTGCATAGTTGAGTCATGATGTTCTTGTTCTTTGTCCTCCATTAAGTGATGCCTTTTAAAAATGTACTTGCAATGCTAGGTGAAAATGATTGCAGAGGAGTTGCTGGCATCCATGCTGGGACAGGAAGAGAACACAAATCCTGAAACACAAGAAAGGATGGAAGATAATGAGGAGGAGACTACAGAAAACCCCAGGGAAGTGGGAGAAGATGATATTGCGCAGGTAAGGATTCTCCAGGCGATTCTTCTAAGTAAGACACTCTTGTTTTTTTAAAAAGAATACTGCATTAAAGAGTAGGGACCACGCACTACTGCTTTTCCGGTTAGGTTTTACGCCCTGCATTGAGGTCAGCTTTATGATCTTGATGTAACAAACCTGCATGCAAGTAGTATATTTCTCTACTAAGGATTCCCCAGCCAGGGGATCTTAGCAGATTCAGTTGCAACCTCATCAGGGAAGTAAAGACAGCTCATTCCATCTATGTTTTTACTTTCATCCAGAAGGATCTTAAAGTCCTCTACAAAATTAATGCTGCTGTTATTAATTATTTATATTCGGATAGTGCCTTAGAGGCCCCAGCCTGAGATCAAGGCGCCATCGTGACTGGTGATGTATGTGTGTATAGTGAGAGACTGTCCATGCGCCGAAGAGCTTACAACCTAAACAAACAAGACAAAGGGGGAATAGAGGTACAGCAGGTCAGTGGCAGAAACAGGTCTCCTGACTCCTAGTCCAGTGCCGTCGCCACTGGACCAGGCTGCCTCTCCGTCAATACAGCGATTGCTTCACCCACCACTAAAATGCAACCACCTCTGGGATGATATGCAGCAGCTGCATGCTGACTTTCAGAAATCCTAATTGAAACGAGGGGTTGGTTTTGTTAACTTTTTTTTAATTGATTTTCTTACAAATTCAACAATACTCATCAGTTGCATCCAAAACTTACCCGTCTGTAACTCAGGCAGCATCTCAGGTATTATCCGATTTTAACAAACCTTGCAAGCTAGTGGCACCTTCATCTGGTGCCAGCTTTAAGCTTTCCCAGGAATGTGAAGGCAGGGTTAGTATCCCAGAATACTAGCCAGATTTAGGAGCCCAGTCTCCGGGCATTTAAGGGAATCAGTTTTTGGGTGAAGACTTTCTCTGAATTACAAGCTGTCTGTATGCTGGCTGGGGTGGGAAACAACCCAGTACATTGCCAGTGTGTCTTGTAGGTCACATTAATCCCCAGCAAGAGAAGAGGGAATCACTCAACAGCGGGATCTGCGAGCAAAAGGCCACGGTCCCAGTGTAACACTGAGGAGGAAGTAGTGCTTAGTTCCAGAAAGTCCAGCCATTCACAGGATGACCCGACTCCCGATAGACCAAGAGCATCGAACCAACAGGCAAAGGTGGCCGAAGAGACTCACAGGAATGGAGAACAGCCTCCGAAAGGACAAAGCCACAGAAGATCCAGCCAGTTGACAGAGGAGCAGAAAAGCCAGGAGCAGGACAAAAGGGTTCTGACCATAACCCCGGTCAAGAACCTAGAAGACAAGGTACATTGATCATTCTCCTTTGGGGTTGGTTTTTGGCCTCTTGGGCATACAGAGAGGATCCACGTTCAGATGGGGGGATGGGAAGGTTCTGCTCTTTCAAGGCATCTTAACAATTCACGCAGCTTTCCCTGATGCACAGTTGACCGAAGGATTTGGGGGTGGGGATTGCCTTTCTCTGAAGCGTGAGGGTTTGGCCACAGCTGGAGAATGGGACACTGGATGGGGTGGCTCTGAGGTGGTACAGAAAATCCTCTTTCCTAGATGCTTGCCTGCTGTGCCTTGCTCGCATGCTCAGAGTCAAACTGATCACCAGATTTGGGGCTGGGAAGGGATTTTCCCCTGGTCAGATTGATTTAAATCAATCCCCCTTGCAAAGAGATTTAAATCACTAATTTTAATCCTCATTTGAACTGGCAGGCAGGAAACCTTGATTTAAATCGTCTATTGTAATTGTGTTTTGCATGTGTACTTTTTAGCTATTTCAGCCAGTTCAGTGGTGTGAATTTCTTTAAAATTTGGCGGCAAATATTAATTTTTGTATTTAAATTATTATAATAGATTATAATAAGTTTAAGCCTTAACATAGGTTGTCAATTTCAAATTTAATTTTAAATAAGTTTATTTAAAAAAAAACTGTATTGCATTTACATTTAAAAAATCTGATTTAAATTTAAAAAATCTTTTTTTTTTTTTTTTAATTGATTTTTATCTACCCTGCCAAATGGGCATGGAGCTCGGGTTTTTCACCTTCCTCTGCAGCGTGGTGCTGTGATCATTTGGGTATATCCCACTTAATCAGTTGAACTGTTTTGGTTTAACTCAAATTAGTGGGCTTAATATAGGGGTAAAATGTAATGGTCTGTGTTATACCGGTGTTCAGACTAGATGATCATCTGGTCCCTTCTGGCCTTAAACTCTCTGAATCCGTGACACTGATTCATTCCAGATTTGGGATCAGTGTATGTGCTCGGCTCCCAGGGATGTGGAGGAAAGGCAGCAAGGGGGAAGAAATCCCCGTGCCAATTGTGTAAAGTCACCAGCTTGTTGGAATTTCTTTTTCTAACGTTACCGTCGAATTGGTGGATTTGTCACGGTAACTGAGCGAAAAGCGTTTTGTGAGGCAGAGCCTTGCTTGAAGAATCCTTAATTGTTTTTGGATGGTTCATGTACAGAGGACACTGCCCACTGCTTCGTGTTACTTCAGTCTCCCCTCGCGTTGAAGCACAAGCGAGCAGCTGCAGCGAGCTGTGCTGGCTTAGCTGAACAAGGGAGGACTCTCTCAGTCTGGGGTGTTCTGACGCCACCCCTCTTCCTGGTGTAGGGAGCCTCCCTGGGAGGAAGGAGGCAGAGCTGGATTCTGTCTGTGCCCCACTGCTCCCTGCCTAGCCGAGCAACCCCTTGGTGCCATAAGTGTCTGGAAATAAATTAAAGCAGCCCTGAAACTGCTCTAACATACAGCAGGAACTGGCCTATTTCTCAGCCAGTCCCAGGATCAGGGGAGCATAATTGGGGCATAAAGCCACCTTTCCGCCCAACTTGGATATAGCGCAGGATCGGAGCCCTTGTCTTCAAAACCCTAATGGACTATAGCCAGGCTACCTAAGGGAGTGCTTTGCTGCCTGGAACACTTCATGTCCAGACACTGTTAAGGACTTGGAAAGTAGAGAGGCCCAGAGAGAGAGGGTTAGCAGCTGAGTCTGAGGCTGTGGGACACCCCACCGGAGGGGAATAGAATGCAGCCTCTAGTCTGATCCCCTTCAGAGACTGGTGCAGACCTCCCAATTTATATGCAAACCTTCCCAAAGGTTGAGATGATGACTAGGGGTCTAACACACCAGTACAAGCAGTTGGGACCTATGTACGCAAGAGCAGATCCCTTTTATAGGAAGTATTCTGCCCTTTTTTTTACACTGTATTTCAACTCCTAGCTGCAGTGACGGGGGCTATGTAAACACCTAAGATCCATCTGCCTCTTGATCTAGTCACTGATATCCTGTTTAAACAAGCCCTTGGAGTAGAAGGCTTCTGATCGTCTATTCCCGTTCCTGGCACATGTTTTCTAACTGTGAGGTTTATTGCAGGAAGTTATCAGTTTGGAGCCATTGCATTTTCTTCAGTGTCACAGTAAAGGCAACAGCCGGGAGGATTTTAAAACGCAGCTCTGGTCCTGTGTCTTCGAGCCGCCGTTGGATTCTGGGACGAGGAAAGGTGAGTTTGTTCAAAGGCACCTGGAGAGCACTTTGCAGTGGGCCGGCTTCACAGAATGACTCCACAAACCCTTTGGCGAAGGGTCTGGTGGGCATGATGCCCAACTGACTCGTGTTAGACCCCTCCTCTTTCAAGCAGTAGTTTCCACTGCTACCTACTTATATTTTTGACTATAAAATAGATCAGGATTCTCTTGTGGTTTGCGTGTGTATATTTTGTGTCAAGTTAACCTCCCTAGAGATGCCAGCCCCCAGAATCGTTCTAATGCCGCACAGACAGGGGGAACCTCGGGTAACAGAGAGATGATTATGATCAGTATAATAAGCCGAGGTCTGACAACAAGCCCTGGGATTTCTCACCAGTTCCTTTCACCTTTCAGACCCTGTAGTGAGCACCTCCAGAACCATGGCCACATGTGGAGGGGAATCCGTTTGTCTTATCGACTGCGAGACCGGAATCGTGCTGAAAAAGTATAAAGTTCCTGCGGAGGTAGGGGCATGAGTACAGTGACGATAACTGTGTTACAAAACAGCCTGTTAGAAGGGTGGACAGGCATTAAAATGATGGGTACAGACGGAAAATGTCATTTGTTGATCCTGAAAATAATAATACGGGCTAAAACTTAGCTGCCCCACTTGTAGGCTGCTGAATCTGCTTCACAGCATAGAAGGGTCCATGTCCTGCTTTTGCAGCTTGTTTCTTCCCTTTAAGTTTGGTCTGACATGTATGGCCCCTGACTGAATATTCATGTCATTTCAAAATGCGGCTTCTCACTAGTTCCCTAGATTGCTATCTAATCTGTGACCTCACAGCCATCCTCCTGTGTTACGTTTCACAAATTCTCACCTCTCTCTGTCCTAGGAGTTTTTCACCGTTGCATGGACAACTCTGACCATGGTAACTAATGACGGTCGGAAAAAAAAACATAATATCCTGGCCGCAGCCGGAAGAAGAGGAATTGTAAAGCTGATTCATGTATTGGCTGATTTCTGCTACGGAGAGATAAAGGCTCACAAAAAGCCCATTGCTACGGCCTGCTTCAGCCCAACCTGCGAGACACACCTCTTTAGTAAGTCTCCAGTTCTGCATCTCTCTAGTAGCAGGGAAAAGGCCTTGCTTCCAAATAAGGAGGCATTTTGTGGTTGTCAATGTTGGAGCAGGTACTGGGAGGTGGGTATTGATGTGGAGTGTTGAGACACACATGGAGCACATGTACCTCACTGGGGTGTGTGGTACAAGTTTCCCCTCAGTGTCTATCCACAGAGGATAGGAGTTGTTACAGCCTTCTGCTAGAGAGCCTTGATTCTTTCGCTCAAGTGGTAGCAGCTCAGGTTTTGGGTTCTAGAGGTCCGTGAGGGCGGCCATCCCACCGAGACCACATAAAACCCCAACCATTCCATGCCAAGGAGTAAGGAGGGTGAGACCATGCTGCATCTTGTGGGTCAGGAGTTGTGACTCAGTCCCCATGTCAAATAGCGAGCTTACCCTGGGCTGCTTGATTGCTTCAGATCAATGAAGTTCTGTGCCTTTACTTGTTGTTAAATAAATTTAGTGACCTCTGATTTTACTCACTCTTACATATGACCTTATTCATGGGCAGATCCTGACATGGAGGAGAGTTTTGCCTGGGTAGAGAGAGCGCGGTTTGGTGCTCAGTGAGCAGCCAGTAATAACCATTGGGTTACAAGTCACAGTTGTATTTTCTATCCAGTAACATATAGATCAACCCTTCTTTTTTTCGCATTCCATACCTTCTGTCTTGCGTCTGAAACGACTGTCATCCTGCTGTGCGCCCAGTGCCACATGAATTCACAAAGGCTTAAACTTTCAGAAGCATCCACTAACTTTGGAATCCTCCAGTTCTGGGTGCCCAACTTCTGAAGCATCCAAAACTAATGGACATGTCTCAAAAGTATGCTCAGGAATTTAAAAACAAGAGCCCAGCCAGCTCAGTAGATAGGTACTCTCTGATTATCATTCTCAGCTGAAGGGGACTTTCACCTGGAGAATTGTTCTGAGTTGGCAACCATAGGGACCCGGAATGGAGGCAGGGCCATTTTATTTTGTAGTGTTGTGGGTTTTTTACAGTTGTTCCCTGAAGGACGGTCTGGTGGCCAGGTAGTGGCAGTTTGAGGGCAATCATTTGATTGGGGTCTGAGTTATTTTCTGAATAACCTATTGGAAATGTACCATGTAGCTCTCAGTGCCAAAGAAGATTTTAAAATCTTTTGTACTTGGTGCCTAGCGGACACAGTGGGAGGGTCTATGATTAATAAAGTATGTGGAATGAACTGGTGGGTCGCAGTCCATTGGGACAAGTAACCAAAACAACACTGCCTGAAACTGGCACTAATTGACGCTCTTATTGGCCTTCTCAGAGGCCCGGAAAACTAACTTCCCTTTCCCCCTTCGAAGTGCTCCCTTGAGAAGACAGATTTGGTATGGGGGACGCTTGCACTGCCTGTGCTGTGGATAAAGGGCCCCAGAGCTAGCAAGCCAGCACTCTTCACCAGCAGTAAATTCACACAAGATAGGGCTTGGCTGCTTTGTTAGTTGGGCCAAAGCCCATATGGCTGATGCTGTGTTAATGGCCTCACACGTGCAGTGTCATGTCATGTGATCCAGGTGGAATTTTTAAGTGAAACAAAAAGAAAAGTTGGCAAGTAATGGTCTGTAACTACCTGGTACCTTTTTTTGTCCCCCACAGCTGCATCCTATGACAAAAGAATTGGCCTCTGGGATATTGGGGTTCCGGATTGTGACTACAACTTCAAAGCAAGGTACGTGTTCAGAAACAAGATGCACTCAGTTAAATTCTCCCAAGAAGCAACTGTTACAGGCGGTTGGACTAAGTGTCTGTTTTATTTGCCAGCCAACTGATGGTGCTGGAAGTTGCCTCTATTCCATTACGGATTGCCCTGGTCCCATCCTGCCCAGATCAGTTCCTGCTGGCTGGTTGTGAAGAAGGTTGTTTTGCTTGGGATATTAGACTGGACAAGCCACAGAAGAGCAGGTAAGAACCATGGGCCTGGGACACAAATTCACTTTCCACAACCATAAGCATTCTGAGGGCTTTGGGATTTTGATTATAGAGGGCTGAGATGAGGAAAACCTGTTAGATCTGGATATAATTCCCCAGCTCTTACAAGATGGTGGACCCCCGCAAGAGGTATAGAGAGCAGTTATTTGGCACGTATGATGCTCAGATCCCTGACTCCAGTAGCGAGCTCCAAAGCACAAGGTTTCACCTGGCTCTCACCAGGCTAGTTACTCCTTGGAGGGTGACACCAACAGATCTGTCCTCCCTGAGTTCTTAACTACNAACCAAAACAACACTGCCTGGAACTGGCACTAATTGACGCTCTTATTGGCCTTCTCAGAGGCCCGGAAAACTAACTTCCCTTTCCCCCTTCGAAGTGCTCCCTTGAGAAGACAGATTTGGTATCGGGGACGCTTGCACTGCCTGTGCTGTGGATAAAGGGCCCCAGAGCTAGCAAGCCAGCACTCTTCACCAGCAGTAAATTCACACAAGATAGGGCTTGGCTGCTTTGTTAGTTGGGCCAAAGCCCATATGGCTGATGCTGTGTTAATGGCCTCACACGTGCAGTGTCATGTCATGTGATCCAGGTGGAATTTTTAAGTGAAACAAAAAGAAAAGTTGGCAAGTAATGGTCTGTAACTACCTGGTACCTTTTTTTGTCCCCCACAGCTGCATCCTATGACAAAAGAATTGGCCTCTGGGATATTGGGGTTCCGGATTGTGACTACAACTTCAAAGCAAGGTACGTGTTCAGAAACAAGATGCACTCAGTTAAATTCTCCCAAGAAGCAACTGTTACAGGCGGTTGGACTAAGTGTCTGTTTTATTTGCCAGCCAACTGATGGTGCTGGAAGTTGCCTCTATTCCATTACGGATTGCCCTGGTCCCATCCTGCCCAGATCAGTTCCTGCTGGCTGGTTGTGAAGAAGGTTGTTTTGCTTGGGATATTAGACTGGACAAGCCACAGAAGAGCAGGTAAGAACCATGGGCCTGGGACACAAATTCACTTTCCACAACCATAAGCATTCTGAGGGCTTTGGGATTTTGATTATAGAGGGCTGAGATGAGGAAAACCTGTTAGATCTGGATATAATTCCCCAGCTCTTACAAGATGGTGGACCCCCGCAAGAGGTATAGAGAGCAGTTATTTGGCACGTATGATGCTCAGATCCCTGACTCCAGTAGCGAGCTCCAAAGCACAAGGTTTCACCTGGCTCTCACCAGGCTAGTTACTCCTTGGAGGGTGACACCAACAGATCTGTCCTCCCTGAGTTCTTAACTACTAGACACTCAAACTGCCCCCCTCTGGTTCGTCACCCCGAAGGCATGAAACCAGCCCTCAGTTATCAATTCACTTTGGCACCCACATTCCTAGCACAACAGAGACCTGTTTGGGATAAAAATAGACAAAAAGTTCATTTAATAGAAAAACCACCGATTCAGAGATGAAATAGTAAGGGAAAGCAAACAGACACAAATGACAAAGGCTTAATCTCAGGCTTTCCACTTCCACATTAGATAATGTCCCTTTTCTAAAACAATTTACCTAATGCCTTTGAACAGGTTCCTCCAGTACCCTGTAACTCTAGGGGGATCCAGGTTTCACAGACAGCCTCCTGCCTCAAGGCTATCCCTCAGTTTCCAGATTTAAAAAAAAACCCTCAGACACAAGCATACTTTTAAGACTTCCCTCCCCCTTTTAGTCCAGGGTTTATTCAGTGTGTAAATCCCCTCTTAACTTTATAGCTGGGTTGGCTGGATGGCTTTCCATTAACTCTAATGCTCCACCGTTGTCTCTTCCTGACTGGACAATGGGTCATTACTTGAAGCCAGTTTCTTGAAAATACCTGGCTTAGGAGGTGCCTCCTTACTGGGAGATGTAGTTGAAATTGTAGTGCAGGTATGTATACATCTCTCATAAAAACTGTCAAGTTCAGCACATTACAGGCTTTCATAAAAGACCTTACTCGATACACTTTGATAGTACAATAATACAGTACGCAATCAGTTACTTCACATGCTCATCGTTGGGGGTTTAAACCTTCTGTTCTTCCCTTGGGGTGTCAGGACCTGATTATCACAGCATAATAGGAGGCCACATCTAAAACTAGATTGTATTAGGGAATGATCCTGCCTAGGCACCGAGAAGGGCTAGAGGACATGCTATGTTTCCATCACTGAACTCTGAGACAAAGTGCATATCACTGTCTCGTTTAACGGGTCACTTGGTGCTTGGAGATGATGTTTGTTTATTTGGTAGCTGATCACTATTTAACTTCTCAATTTTTCATCAGGCCTTTTGAAGTGGCGTTCCAGTTTCCTAATGATGAGGGAGAAGAGACAGCTTCCCACAGAGTGGATGGATTGGCTTTTTTGAACAAGGATGTTGTGGGTAAGCATGAACTCAGATAGTTGCCTCTTAGTTGGAGGCAGATTGCCATAAGCACAGTTATGTCCTACACACAATATAAGTCATGCTCCCTGGTCTCAGGAAGACTGTGAACATTTTAGTAGGTTTTATAATATCTGGGCTGGGGCGGATTTGGGACTGGAGCTACATACCGTGAATATGGTCATGTTACATTCCTAATATAAGGAGGAGCCTCTAGCCATGCAAGGCAGATGGCTTGTACTTGCTTTGGGCGTTGAATAGAACTGGAGAAAATGCTTTCTTGGTTCAGGGACCCTAACTCCCACCCTGAAATCCGGCAGAGTTTGGCTCTATGGGCCTGTCCACACAAGGACGTTCGCACGCAGCAAGGTAGGGTGTGAACTTACAACGTGCATTAGCTATTCTGCACTAACTCCCTGTGTGGACATTCACACTAAGTAACTTTGTGCACAGTAAGATTGTCCACACAGGGAGTTAGTGCAGTGTAGCTAATGTGTTGTAAATTCACACCCTACCTTGCTGTGCACTAAACTTCTCAGTATAGATAACCTTTTAGCCTTTAGAGTAGCCAGCAGTTCATTGGCCTCCCGTTTTCAGCAGCTGCTTCCCAGGCCCCACTAGCTCGTTTTATATTGTCTAACACCGCAGCTCCAGAGTCCTTGGGTGCTGCTTTAAAGTATTATGGGGTAGAAAATCAAATTTGTTCAATTGTCCCTTTAGTCTCTCTCATCAGTCTGCTTAAGGCCAGGATGGCTAGAAAGGTCCCTCAGCTATCACCACACATGGTGACTAGATTTATTTTGTAATGGGGAGCCATGTTACTGTCAGAAAAGCAGTATTTAAAGAGGGCTGGGTGTTTTGAAATAAATGTGTCTGAATATTTTAGGACATTCATTCCTGATACGCTGTTTGTTCTCTCCTCCAGTTTCTAAGAGTTCTAAGACAGGGTCGATCTACTTATGGAGCTGGAGCCAGTCTTTTGAGGCACAGGGGAAATCATGTCAGAGAACACGACCTGCACTTATTCTAGCTGAACTGGAGTGGTCTACAACAGACCTGCCCTATCTTACCCTCAGCACCTGTCCAGGTAAGCCCACCCATTGTTAGTTTATAGCTAACAATGCAGAAGACTGGACTCAAGAAGCTACTGTTGGGGAAGGACTTGAAAGGTACAAGTTGTTCTTTTAATAGACCTTACCTTGGGCAGGGTAAGTAAAGCAGAAATGGTATCAGGTAAGGATTGTATGCGCAGCCTTACTGCTGAGTTATTGTTCTGATGCTGCCTCTCTAAAATGCTAATACCTGTCTGCAAAGCACTTTGAAATGGGGGTGCTCTTACTATACAGGTGGGCAGTGTGGTAGAACTTCCACCCAGCACTCCTAAGAGTGACAAATCTCTGGGAGGAACCTGAATCTTAAAATAATCCACCCTCTTACGCAGCACTTTGAAAGGAGTGCCTCGTAACAAAGACCACTGCTCTGAGCTGTCTGCTGGAGGCACCCATGTTAAAATGACTTTATTTCAGCCTTGCGAAATGGTCATAAAAATGCTTAAGCCCAAAATCCACTCAGCACCTCCTCTGTATGATAGGACAAATGATATTGGACTAGCCCATAAAAATAATTGGAGTTGAATTTTGTAAGGCTGGTTTACTTAACACTCTGCAGCAATTAAGAATGGGATACATTTCATCTGGAAGGTGACATTCATTATACTGGGCTCTGTCTCACCATCTTAAGCTATGGCTGCCACCAGCAGAGGAACACCAGGGGTTAATGAGCGGTAGAGGGTCAAGAAGGTTTTGGTCTTGGCCATCAGAAATCTCAACACTGCCCTGGTTCCTTTGCTCTTGCAGCAGCAGAGTATGTGTTCTGTGGTGACGAAAAGGGAAGTGTGTGGATGTACAATCTCAGCAAGCACTCTTCTGCCTGGAGGGCCTCCAAGGGAAAACGCTCAGAGAACAGAATAGCTCCCACACAGGTAGGCCTTGGCCTTTGTTTTTATATTGAATGATATTCCCCGTCAGTGAGGCTGTGCAAACAGGAGGCATATGTTAGCACTGTAAATCTCTCATTAGATGGCTCTTTTAAAAAGAATTTTTTTAAATTCAGACTGTTCAATTTAATTCTAAAAGAGGCTGTTAAGAGTCAGCAGGGAACTAAATGTGGGGTAAGTCTCTGCCTTTTCCATGCTCTTGGTGCCATTGGATAGTGTAATTCTTAACCTCTTCCTATTGAAAAGCTTCTCACCTGCCCTGAAGTCCTAACAGTACCAATTTATAGTTGTTTTTTCACCACCAGCTCTGAAAACTTGATGATCTCCCCCCAAACAGCTGCTCTTTAAGAGGGCTCTCCACATTACCTACTTCAGCTGGCCTTAAATTCAACACCTACTGTCTTTCCTCGATTAAACTAATGTGTATCAAAACCTGAGTTAAGACTAAAGCTGTTGAACAAGAGGAGAGATTTTAGCTAACTTGAGAGGCAACCATCTAACTTTTTCCATGCACTTGAAAAATCTATGTGGTCAACGCAAAAGTTCTCTACCCTATCTTACATCTCTAATTGCCTAATAATCCTGTATAATGGGTTTACTGTCCTAGATCGGAGTTGATATACTCTCAACGACAGAGGCCCTAACTGTTACCATGTAGTTTTCGTAGGTGACTCTTCCAGACTACTGCCATTGCATGCTGTTAGCCAATAGCTACTCCACAACCCTCTACACTTACCAGTCTATATGTAGAGTTTGATCCCTCACTCCATCCCTTTATACATACAGTCTCAACCTGTTTTATACCCTCCCCCAGTGAAGACTTAGAAAACTACAGCTACCCACCCTGACTGCATCCCTGTACCTTTCCTTTCTAAACGGCGGTAAACCCAAACCAAGACTTACTTTGTATAAACTTTTCTGAACTAATCTGTTCTCTTGCTAGATTCTTGAGTGGCCAGAGCTTCGAGCAAATGGAGAGCTGCTGACTGAAGTCTTAATAAACAATGTGGTGACAGACCCTACTTTCACTTACCTTATTGCTTTAACTGGCGTAAATATAGCAGCTGTATGGAAGAAAACATAGCTTGTTCTTTATGGAAAATTTCATTCCTGTGATGTTTTGAAATAGTGCAGTTTTAGTGATTGTTTCCAAGAGTAACCATGAAGTTTTCTAAAACCAGCCCTTATCATGCAAGAGAGAAAATGCAAAGGGACTTGGCACACATCCTGTCACTGACAATACCCAGTTTCTTTTACTGTGAGTTTTCACAATTTGTGTATTTGTTTTATAGAAATATGATACTTAATAAAATGTAATACCTGTTAACGTGGTAGTGAGTAGATGACTTCTGGGGATGAGAGGGAATGCTGCCATAGGTTTAGGAGGGGCATCAGTGGTACAAGAATAGATTAGCCACCATAGCGCAGTAGTTAATCTTGTTCTGGAACTACAGCTACTAAGCCCAATACTACATGGTGAAAAAACTTTAACATGCTCCACAAGACAAAATAAAGTGGAGAACTACCCAGCTGTTAAGTTTAATGGGGTCTTACCTCTTTATAACAGTAATCAAAGGCTCTACACTCACTGACAGTAAATGATGGATTGAGCAAGTGGAAGTCTTACACACAGCTTTGAAAAAAGTTTAATGGCTCAAATGATACAAGACTTCTTACCATCCTACCTGCAAATAATTTATCCTGTACAGAAATCAAAATACTGCTTTCTCTGGGCAAACTAACTAAAAATAAGTGAATTTAGGGCCACTGTTATTAGAGACATTAATTCTTACTGAAAAAGTTTAAAATAATCCTTAAAGAACTCGTTCAACGAAGTAGTCACATCCACTATAATGAAGAAAAAAAAAGTCCACTCTAAGCTTCATGTTTCTATTCAATTCCTTCTTGTTTGTCTTTGATAGCAACCTGTAAAACAAAAGAAATAGATAACCCGTTTTAAAGGAATTCTGTACCAGAAAGTGATCTCATTTATTTCCTCTCTAAATGGGGTCTGAAGACCAATAATTTGAGCAAAACATTCATCACTATAAAAACTATATTTGAGATTAAAGAGATGACTTTGTATAAGAATCTATGATTAAATATTTTTTAAACCAAGTTAAAGAAACAATGGTTTAAATCAGCAGCAGAAATATGTGCATCTCCTGAATCCTGGTGGAAAACAGGTTATGTTCTGAGGGAGAATGCATATTTATACATTTCCCTTACATTATTAATTACTGGAAGACATTTACATGAAAAGAGGAAAACTTTCAAAGGATTTCCTGTGTGTCTACTGCTTTATTCTTTGAGCTATCATTAGTTGCTGCGATTATATTAAAACAAGTCAAGGATATGATTCAGTTAAGGAACTAGCAAATAGGAGTGTATGAAATTCAATATAGCTTTATTCTGAAATGTTTTTCAGACCAATGGTATCTCAAACAAACAATTTGAAGTTAAATAGACACTGTACAGCAAGGAATGGAGTAATTACAGAAGGGCACTAAAGAGTTCTTGGCATGGGAAAGAAAGATTTGAAAGGCAGAATTTTTCAAGTAAGTTGTTCCAGGCAACAGGCTTTAACGCTTGTGAAAAGGGAGAGAAAGCAAATGCTAGAGAGACAAGGTGTGTGAGAAACTGAACAAGATCTCAAGTGTCCTGGGGTAACACAGCCAAATTCTGCTCCGGCTTAATGGAATTTACACATGGGTATTCTGAGCTGAACTGATCATAAGTTACATTTTTCATATGAAAGCAACAGCTGTAAGGTTAACTGTCATTTTTAAACCAGGTCACAGTTTCAGAACTTTTCCACACGTTAGTGACACTGCAGTTTAGCCAGATGAGCAAGCTTACCCTGAATCTCTCCTCCAGAAGGGAGAGTTCACTGATCAGGTCCGTGATCGCATTGGTGAAAGCTTCCTGGGGACTGTAATCAGGAGTGGTCTGAACTCGAATGATGATTTTATGTTCCAGAGGATGTGGGACCTTGTATCCTGCAAACAACACCTGAGGGTCTTTCAGTAATTGCCTGAAATGGGAAAGCATTTAGAGGATACAAGACAGATGACAAACAGTTTAGCTGCAAAATTTCTGTAAGATCCGAAAGCATGAAGTTGGGTCTGCCACATATCACACCTTTCTAACAGGCTAATTCAATCCTTGGAGAATTTTTCCATAAAGATTTTTTTTTGAGGGCTAGAGGAAATGTTATGTCCATGCCAATCTCACTTTGAGAGCAAGTTTTATCTTATCCTAATAAGACGCAGTACATGCATTTCATAAAACCACTGCACATTCCAGGACTGGAACAGCAGGGATAATGGGAAATGCTTGGCAAGCACTGGCAGAGCAGTGGTGTTCGTGTGAACGAAGCACCAGGGTATAACTAGAATCATTTTCAGCAAAAATCCATGCAGAAGAGCTATCAAAAGCATACTTCAATAATCTGATGCAGAGAGCCCAAGTTTAAAGACAGCAGTATTTACTCCTACCACTGGAGGCCACATGCTGCTGTTCTGAGCTTATAAATTACAGAAGGGATTTACGCAAAAGTCCTACTACATCACCAGCTATGAATGGATTAGCTCCTGCCATGTCCAACCACGTGAAGTCAACCTGGTTTAGCCCTGGAGATTCTTGAATTTCCTACACTGTTAAATTAACAGTTTCTTGCTTCACTAGAATCAGTGTATACTGCTACAATGCTAATTTGTAAAAAAAAAGTAGGCATTTGCACCTTTGCCACCCAGATTGAGAGTCATATTTTAAGGCTAGACAGGGTCCCTGGATCATCTACTCTGCCCTCCTGTATATCACAGGCCACTTCCACCCCCCAGCGCCTGCACTAAACCCAACAACCAAAATTAGACCAATGTATTACAGCCCACAGAAGACTAGACTATCATGTGCCACAGGCAGAGACTACGAGGGACTGAGATGCATCAGGCCCAGTAATAGCAGGGAAATGATAAAATGAGATAACCGTGCTCACGTACACATACTCTTGCTAGCTCTCATAGCGGCAGAAGTACAAACCTGCCTGAAACCGGGGGGCATGTCTGCCGCTGCTGCTACCAGTGCTACTGCAGCCATGCTGCTATTGATGCTCACGCTAGTATGTGTACACGAGCAGAGGAATCGCACCCCAGCTCAAAGTTTGACACATGGTGGTAACAAGGGCCACAATGAGAAGTGGGTGTCAATGAACATAATTTCACATCCGTAACTACCACAAATAGGCCTGCAGACATCACCCAAACATGCTATTGAAACAGCTAGTTATCCAGTGTTTATGGTTAGAGTCACTCTCTGCACCTTGGCAATCTTCCCAGCTAAATGTAAGCTACTGCATCACCGTAAGAACTTTACTCCTAGAACTGTGCAACAGGAATTGGTTTTACTTACGATTTGATAATATTTCCAAGGGTGTGGTCTTCCTTGTTGATTGTAAACAAACAGGCATTTGGTACTTTTGTATCCTTATTAATTGTGATCCTGAGTAAAAGAAAAATATTGGCATTAAAGCAAGTGATGTTATCTAACAAATCAAACCAAACCATTCTATGCTTTCAGTCATAAATGATTATCTTTAGATTCACACCAGATAGATCCTTTTGTACCTGTTTTGGATAAACAAAGTTATGAAGTCAATATGGAATCATAATGATACTTTGATTCATCGGAAGGAAAAGTCTATGTAATCCCTACAGCATTGCTAAAGCAGCACAACAGTGACATAAGAAAACTAATGAATTACTTCTTTAAGAATTACTGTAATAGCAATTGCTTCCCACACAGCTGTAGCTGTATACTGTTATTGGCAAGGGAGAATTTTTTTTAATGTGCCAAAAATTACTCTGCGCAGTGCACTAATAAAAGGGTAATTTAGCAGATAATTTGAAAAGCTCTGTGGGTGAAATATAGAATAATGCGTTAACCTCAAAGTTGCACCATTTTTTAAATTATAGCTTCTAAATGTCATTTCACGATGAATACTGTAAACCCGCAAACATTTTATACTTGAGCTGTTTGCCAAATTGTCTAATTAGTAGACGCTGCCTTTAATAATTCAGATAATTTTTTGGAAGATTCAGCTTGTCAATTTTTTTTCCTGTCTTTAATCCATTTGTATTTCTGAAAGTTTCTCACTTAACCCATAACTTTGACTGATTGTGCAACTCAGAGACTAGGTAAAAGGTGCAACATGCAACCAATGCATGTCTCACTGATTGTCATTTTGCAGCTGCCAAAACATAGCCATGTGTACCAAATGACAGAGCAGAGCAGAGCAGGAGTTTGAAATGAAAGGATTTGATTGGGACATACTTGTTTTTGACTGCATGTCCTAGGCCTGTGTACACACAATGAAACAATGGAAACAAAACTGAAACATCTCTAAGCTGGAAATGGATTTGATGGGCTGCCACCTAATTCCGAGTCCTGCTGCCACTTGAGATTTGACAGTAATAGAAGTGTAGGGGGGGAAGGAACCTCAGGAGCTCCTCTAGCGCAGCAGTTCTCAAGCAGGAGTCCACAAGCGGGTTTCAGGGGGTTGCAAATCCCTGGCACCCGCGGTGCTGCCAGGCCAGAGCGCGGCTGAGCAGAGAGGGAGGAATCGAGTCCACCCCCCTCTGCCAGCAGCAAAGCAGCCCCCGCGCCAAGGAACGGGCCGAGCCAGCTGGGGGAGGGGTCCAGGGGGTGTGTGTCTGGGACTGCCCGGCGGGGCGGGGGGGTCCCGGGGCTGCCCGGCTCGGGGGGGGGGGGAATCCCGGGGGGTGTGGGTCTGGGGCTGCCCGGCTCAGCGGGGTCGAACTCGGGCCCTCACAGCGACGGGGCCCCGCCCCCCGCACTCACTTCTTCTCCCCCTCGAAGAGCAGGAAGGACTCGAAGGCCGGCGGCGCGTTCATCCTGCGGCGGTAACAGCGCCGGCGGCGCGCAGCCCGAGCTCAGGTTCCGCTTCCGGGAGCACCCAGGGGCCCGCTACTTCCGCTTCCGGGGCACTAAGCGACGGCGCCCCCTGCCGGCAGCGAGGAGAAATTGCCGCTCAGCCATAGGCAACAGCCCAGCGACCCCCGCTGAGCCCGGCCCCGGGGCGCTGCCCTCGGCCCCAGCCACACCACCCCCGTCACCACCCTGGTTACCACCTTCGTGGACAGCGACGCCATGGCAACGCCCTCATCAGCACCATGCCCAACACCCCCATCAATGGCACCATCCTCACCACCGTCGCCCATGGCAACACCAGCGACTGTAGCAACATCCTCACCAGCATCACCAACACCGTCATCGGGGCACCCTCCCTGACAGCAACACCCTCTTAGCACCTTCGTGGGGTGACACACTCAGCGCTGGCAACACCCTGGTCAATAGCAGCAGCAGGACCCCCGGCTGATGTAGACACAATACATCGCTATTGCTGGCAACACCACAAACGTGCATACGCGCACACACACGCCCTCTCTCACCGTGCAGCCCCCCCACCTGAGGGGGCCTGAGGTGCCAGCAGGACCCGAGTCCACAGATGGTTTACATGCAGGCCCGGCCTGTCCACATTTCTGAACATGAAAGTAAATTCAATTAACTGAAAAGGTTTTTAAAAAAACAAAACAAAACAAACCACCCAAACAATCTCTCCCCCTGAACTAAACCGAGTGTCCACAAATCCCATTGGCATTTTCTCAAGAGGGAGATGCTGGCAGGGAATGAAAAGCAAACACATGGCCTCATGATAAAAGATGTGTTTATTGTACATTCAAATACACAGATATTTTTCTAGCATTGGNCACAGCCACACCACCCCCGTCACCGCCGGCAACACCCTGGTTACCACCTTCGTGGACAGCGACGCCATGGCAACGCCATCAGCACCATGCCCAACACCCCCATCAATGGCCCCATCCTCACCACCGTCGCCCATGGCAACACCAGCGACTGTAGCAACATCCTCGCCAGCGTCACCAACACCATCATCGGGGCACCCTCCCTGACAGCAACACCCTCTTAGCACCTTCGTGGGGTGACACTCTCAGCGCTGGCAACACCCTGGTCAATAGCAGCAGCAGGACCCCGTCTGATGTAGACACAATACATCGTTATTGATGGCAACACCACAAACGTGCATACGCACACGCACACGCCCTCTCTCACCGTGCAGCCCCCCCACCTGAGGGGGCCTGAGGTGCCAGCAGGACCCGAGTCCACAGATGGCTTACATGCAGGCCCGGCCTGTCCACATCTCTGAACATGAAAGTAAATTCAATTAACTGAAAAGGTTTTTAAAAAAACAAAACAAAAAAAACCACCCAAACAATCTCTCCCCCTGAACTAAACCGAGTGTCCACAAATCCCATTGGCATTTTCTCAAGAGGGAGATGCTGGCAGGGAATGAAAAGCAAACACATGGC
The DNA here is from genome assembly GCA_003942145.1 of Platysternon megacephalum. Lineage (NCBI taxonomy): Eukaryota > Metazoa > Chordata > Testudines > Platysternidae > Platysternon > Platysternon megacephalum. Next base: position 1,434,246 of record QXTE01000018.1, on the reverse strand, counting down.
CTCATGATAAAAGATGTGTTTATTGTACATTCAAATACACAGATATTTTTCTAGCATTGGTTCTGTACAGTGGATGGGAAGGCATATGCCCTGGTTACTCCCTTTGACACCGGTCTCCTCTGGAGTCTATTTCCTTAGGTCACATACACCTGATCAGGGCTAAGCCACCTCTGCAATGAACACACCAGCCATGCCCCCGCATGCACTTGATCAACTGCCAAAGGGACACATTTTCTGTGGCAAATGGATGGTTATTTGGGTCTCTCCACCAGGCTGCTATATTGTGCTGACTCCATCTGCTGCACTAAATGATGATAGTGCACAGAACAGCAGGTCTAACCTGGGGCATTCTCTGTCCAGTTCAATGGAGGGTCCCTGTGATCCAGCAAGTGCACTGTTCTGACACCCAAATGGCCATGAACCAGACTGTTTATAACCAGCGCTTTAGTTAGTGCAGGACACAGAGTAACAGCCAGGCCAGCTGCTCAATAGTTTCAGAGCATCAGTTTATCTGGGCCTGAAATGCAGCATACGTGGTAGTGGCCAGCCTGCATCTCTATAGCACCTTATGCCAGGGATGTGAAAGCACTTTTCAGACAGGAAGCCATTATACAGATAGTATTTTGCATTTCCTGGGATCAAGAACCACTTGACAGGTAAGTAAGCTTTGCAAGACCCCTGGGAGATAGGCATGGGGAGTGAAAATCTGCCAATGGGATTGCAACGGAGAACTTGGTTTAGCCTAATATATATTATCCGCAATTACAGATCAGAAAACAGACAAGTCGAGGCCCTGGCTTTCAGAGGTGCTGAGCCCCTCCAGCTCTCACTGACTCTCGCGGGTGGATGCCAAGTGCTTCTAAAAAACAGCAATTTACCCAGGGTGGGGAGAGGTGGGAATAGAACCAGGAGGCCTGGCTCAGAATCAGCTGCTCTAACGAACCACTTCCCCGTCTCTTCTTCCTCAAGGTGTGGAATGGTCACTGAGCAGCCAGCAGTAACCACATACCATGCAGTGGGGTCTGAGGTGCTGACTCAAGACTTGTCCATGTTCATTCAATAAGCTGAATCTGCATTCCTTTACCTCGGCTACAACCCAGTGAGACGGATGGATGTGCAGCTCAGTGACGTTGGTTACAAATTCTAGGCGTCAGCCAGCACCTCCAGTGAACGGATACTCAGCACCTCCATTGCGCCTTTCATCAGGAGGATCGCAAAGCACTTTAACAAAGGAGGGGAAGGCTCATCATCCCTATTTCAGAGATGGGGAAACTGAGGAACACAGCAGGGTCAAATTACTTGCCCCAGCTCACACCGTGGGTCAGTGGTGGAAGAGCATATGGAATCCAGGCCACCTGACTCCCAGTCCCCTGCCCTAACAGATTCCCCCTCCTCTTCTGTGGATGCATCAGCCTGTGCATTACTACTGGCTTCAGTGCTCCACTGAGTCATTTTGACCCTGGTGACTCAAACCCAGGGTGAAGCAGCTCAGATACAAGGTTGCATTGAGGAACTACGATTTCACATCAGACCAGGCTTGACAAAACAGCTGGATCTTGACTGAAAGGTAAAAATAATAGTGGAGAGACTCCCTAGTGCAACCCTGGCAGAGGTGAGACGTGAAAGCTTCTGCACTACCTTCTGGATAGAGCACAGGCCCCCATCCCGCTCTGGGGACTAGTGAGAGCACAAGAGGGTCATTGACAAGTCGCTCACTAATGGAGACACGCTAATCTGGCAGAAGTCCATGGCATGGCTTTTTGAGCAGCGGGGCGATGGTGAGAGCACACGGTGTCGAGGGAGTTCCCATTGCAAAGATGTCTGGTGTTGGCAGCTCTGATGGACGCAGCAGGACCAAGTGAGCAGAGTGAGAGGCAGCGGCGTCACCCAGACGGAGTGGCTCATTCCAGGAGTCACGTCTGCAGCTCCAGGAGGCAGTTTCTGTCCCGGTCAGCTAGGGTGCCTGAGCTGAAGACGGCTGTGTGATGGGCATCTTCGAGGTCCTGCAGCACCTGGAATAGCCTCGTGGGTCCGTCCACATTTTCGGGGTCTGTGGAGGTGCAGGGAAGCAGAGAGAATTGCCCTGATTGGAGTGGTGCTTGCACAGCAGCTGCTGACAACACTACCAGCCCCAAGGAGACAGCACCACCAGAAATTCGAGCCCACCCCCAGCAAAGAATGATAGCTAGGGCTGGTTGAAAATTTTGATGGCCATGGTTGATGGCCAGGACAGGGAACTATTACAAGGTAATGTGGGGTTGTCTGGGAAAAGGGAGGAGAGTGTTGGTTATTAGATGTATTGCTAATCACAGCACATGCACACCTGGGAAAGATTAATAATCCATCAACAACAAAGCAATACCTCCACTTTGGCGCAGAAGAACGTTTTCATTTTTCTCCGTCAACATCTCCAGATACTTTTCCCTTAAGGGAGCAAGATGAAACAATAATGGGTTTTCAGATGTAATCCGCAATTAACCGATTAGCCCCACTATATTCAAAACCAAGAGGCCAGAAGGTGCAATCCTGCACAATGCCACTGATAACAGGAGTTGAAGACAATCAGCATCTCATGAGACGGTCAGGACCTTGCAAGATTAAGTTCTGTGTGTCTGCTCCCCTTGACTAACTCTGGACACATGGTGGCTTCTTCTAAGGACCCTTGAGCAGCCACCCCAGCCTCTTGTATGTGTCCATCCCCCTGCTCACCCACACTTCCTTCTCTGGGATGGAGCCCCAGTGAATGATCAGGAAGGAGGAACTGTTCAGGGTGATATGGGGTGTAGATGGAGGAGGATGGGGACAGTCAGAAAGGGAACACTCAGGGTGAGTGTCAGAAGGAATTCCCACAGTGAGATCCATTAAGATAATGGAAGAACCTCTCAAGGGAGATGGTGAAAGCCCCATTGCTTGGGGCATTTAAACTAGAATGGACAGAGCACTGATAAATAGACTGAAGGGAACAATCCTGGCCTGGAGATGGGCAAGATGGGACCTAACAGGGATTCCAATCTCCAATTTCTAGGCTAGTCACTGATGACATCTTTCTGCACAGGATCCCAAGGCTGCAGACCAGTGTAGAGGGGGCCCCTGGGGTATCACCCTCACCCGGGCGTCAGTCAGAACACCTGGGACATGTGCACATAGACAGGTACAAACTCCAGGCCGATTCCAGCCAGACCTTTGAAGCAGAGCAGAACACTGGGCCTTAGGCAGATGATTGCCAGGGGCAGAGTGCGTGGCCTGTTGGCCCCTGGGACACGTAACTCACTGTGCTGATTGGCCCCCTCCCTCCTTGGGCCACAGAGATGGTCCTCTGCGAGCGAGAGCACAGTGTGCGAGACTCGCTCCATGCTTACAGGCCCCTCGCAGGGCACCGAGATGATCCCGGGGTGCAAACTCCTAGAGGGAAACAGCCCCAATCATGCCGCACGAATCAAGCGACTCACCTCATTGAGTCCCTCACTCCAAACAGGTGTCTAAAAATTAACTGAGACTCTAGATCTGGATCCAGGGGGTCATTCCATTCCTGCAGAGTGACTCCGTGCCGGGTTTTATCACATCCCAAACCTAGGCGACAGCAGCCAGGACACAGCAGGTTAATTTGAGGTGGGCCCCGCAAAGGCGAACTGTTGGTATTTAAGTGGTGCCCTCTAGTGGATGTAAGAGCCCACGGGTTTAACCTCACTCACCTAGGCATTCTGCGACTCCCCCTGCTCTGGCTTCCCTGGAGGAGGGAGTGTCTGGGTGTTCCCAAGCCATCAATACAGGAAATGAACACAGCTCCGCGCCCAGGGGGACAGGAGCAATACTCTGCCTTTCTCTGGCACCGGAGCCCTGGTCTACCAGCGAGTCACCCATCCAACCGAACTCCCAGTGTAGCCAGCGCTACGTCGACAGGACGGCTTCTCCTACCGCCTCTCGGGGGAGTGGAGCACGTATGCTGACGGGAGACGCTCTCATAGGAGCGTCTGCATCGGTGCGGCCTTGTAAGTGTAGAGAAGCCCTGAGCCAAGGGGCTCCAAGCCCTCTTGGCAGACAACCGGGGAGCTCCACAGCTAAAAGAACAAGCTGACGACCCACATGTCCTTAGTTTGAACTGTACCAGCCACAGCCTCTACGGGTCAGGCACAGAGGGGAACCCATCCCACTCACCCACCTGTAGATTAGACAAACACTGGATGCCCAGGCACACATCTCACAGATGGGACCCTGAAGGCACAGAGAGGTCAGGTGACTTGCCCAAGGTCACATAATGAAGCAGTGGCAGAACTACAGCCCTAGAACCCATCCACGAGCCACGCTTCTCTGTCCCTCTGCTCTCACCACTAGACTCCCTTTGCTGGCAGGAGGCCGAGCAAGCACAGTACCTGTTTTATCCTTTTGGTGGCAGCAGCTCCATTTGTCTCCTTTGAACACTCCCGGGTGATAGGAGCCCAGCATCTCGGCGTTGTTAACGCAGACTTTCCTCAGGGCCGAGAGCCACTGGTTCAGCTCATTGACGCACTGAAACAGACACACACAGCGGGCGCTGCCCAATGTCCCTGCCAGAGGCGCCAGGCACTGAGTGACTGGAGGGTCCCCACTCACAGCCCCCAGCGTCACTTGGACGGCAGCCCATGGGCACTGCCCAGCACAACGTTAGTGCGCCAGACTGGGAGCAAAGCAAAGGGCCCCCATCCGTGGCGTGCCAGCCGTGCATTGCACTAGTGCTTTCCCAGGTGCCAGAGCCTCCTCCCCAAAATAGCCGGCCTCACGAGGCAAATTAAGCTTCCGCCCCCCACCACCCAGCATAAGAGCCTCTTCTGGCCCCTGGGACTGACCGGCTGCGTCGATCTCTGCCTCAGCACTGCTGCTCACACATTCTCGAACTGCACAGCGGTGTGGCCGGCCTGCACGCATAGAAGCCAGGAGTCCTGACCCCCAGCCCGCTGCGCTGTCAGGGAAGGGGGACGACACCGGACGTCCATGGCCAAGCCCATGAGTTCCAGTCTCCGTTCAGACTGGAGCAGTCTCCCGCGCATCCTCACCCGCTCCCTGAACAGACACCCCCCCGGCCTGGGCGATCAGCCCACCTTGCACTGCAGATAGGCCATCTCCAACTGCCCCGCCTCGTCAGCGTAGATGATCTGCATCACGTGGGAGCTGCCAAAGCTTTTCTCCTCCACCTTCTCGGCCGCCCGGATGTTGGACAGGGTGATGAAGGAGCTTTTCTGAAATGAAGGGGAGGGCGGGAGCCATGGAAACCTCAGGAGGGGAGAGGGGGCGGGGGCCGGCCCCAGGGCAGAGCCCAGGAGATCGGAGCTCACCCCTGGGCTTCACAGAAGAAAGCTCAGTCTGAGGCTGGGTCCATGCTGACCGGCCCCCCCTAGACTCTAGAGATGATGCCAGCGGATCCCCTGCACTGCAGAACGGCTGGCCATGCTTCTCTGGCCCGTGCTCTGCAGGTCAGACCAGGTGATCCGAGCAGCCCCCTCTGCCCTTCAGATCTCGAACGGATGGGCAGGAAGAGCCTTCAAGGCCCTGGGCCTCTGGCCAGTTCTCTCCCCCCCGACCAGTTCGCCCACCCCAGGCGCTTTGCACATATTCTTGAATTCTCACCACCACCCCCGGAAGCCAGGAGCAGGTCAGCTCCACATCCCAGATGGGCAAATGGAGGTACAGGCCCACCAGTGCGAGAGAATCCCCTCCCCACGGCCAGGCCAGCAGAGTCACTGGTGCGTCAGGGGACGAGTATCCCCTAGAGCACGGTGCTCCCGGGGGGGCTCACTGCGACACTGGCAGCAGGGGCTGGGCTGGGGGCTGAGTGGGGAAGCAGCTTCCATCTGTCTGCCAGGTCCAGGCAGAGCCGGCCACTTCTCTTCCACAATCAGTGCAGCCCGAGCGAAGACGTGGGACCAGCAGGTGCCTTCCTGAGATGGGCCCTGTGACAGCGTACCCCATAAAGCTTTATGGGGGGGGGGGGGGGCTCATAAATGTATGTATAATATAACTGGAATAGGGTTTTGCTACATAGGCCATGTAACACATCTATGTAAAGGTTATGATCTACTGGTTATGTTCATCCTAGTTGTATGCAGGCACCATTTGTGTGTTCAAAGTTATGAACATTGGCTGTATGATTGCTTGATTTCTAAGTGGCCTCAGTTAGAACATTTGATCACTTCTTGGGAAAGGAATGTGCAAATTAAATGTTCAACCAAGGGGCACTTAACAGACAAAAGAGCTTGGAAGACTCCAATCCACATTAGAAGTCTACCTGAGGACGTTCAAGGCAGCATGTGGGTAATGGCTGCTACCTGCAGGTCCTGAGTCATGCATGGGCATGTGACCTGCCGATGTGATTCCGAATCTCCATTTTGTGACTGGGTTCTACAGAGGGTGAGGAGGGGGTCACCCACAAGAGACAGTCTATTTAAACCCGTGGGAGACCCCTCCATTTTGTCTTCAGCTGGCCAAAGAAGAAGCCTCTCCACCCCCCCAGGATACTTGAAGGAAACTGAAACAAAGGACAGTAACTACAGGGGGGGGTGAGTGATTGCTGGACCCAGGCTAAAAGAAGATTAGCCTGTAAAAGGGAACATTTTGGAACTGGTGAGGATCTTATCTGTATTTAGTGCAATTAGACATAGACTTGCGCATTTTATTTTATTTTGCTGGGTAACTTACTTTGTTCTGTCTGTTACTACTTGGAATCACTTAAATCCTACTTTCTGTATTTAATAAAATCACTTTCTACTTATTAATTAACTCAGAGTATGTATTAATACCTGGGTGAGCAAACAACTGTGCATATCTCTCTATCAGTGTTATAGAGGGCGAACAATTTATGAGTTTACCCTGTATAAGCTTTATACAGGGTAAAACGGATTTATCTGGGTTTAGACCCCATTGGGAATTGGGCATCTGAGTGCTAAAGACAAGCACACTTCTGTGAGCTGTTTTCAGGTAAACCTGCAGCTTTGGGACAGGTGATTCAGACCCTGAGTCTGTGCTGGAGCAGACGGGTGTGTCTGGCTTCAGCAGGACAGGGTGCTGAAGCCACTGAGTTGGCAGGGAGAACAGGAACAGAGGTAGCCTTTGCACATCAGTTGGCAGCTCCCAAGGGGGTTTCTATGATCCAACCCGTCACAGGCCCGTCCTAGGGACAGGCTGCAAACCACCCCCCGCTAATGGCAGGGTGCGTCCCCTTTACCTTGGAGTTGGGCGACTTGGCAAAGCTGAGGGCCTCGCTCGTCAGCGAGAAGTAGAGTTTCTTAAAGGAAGACGACAGCAGCGGCCCTTTGCCTTTGCTCTTGTGGATGAATAAAGGCCCCTCCTTCACAACCAGCGTCTGCGCCTTCGGCTGGTCCACCTCTGCAAGCAACAGGGACACCCTCAGAACCAGCCGGCTGCCGCTTAAGCCCCCGGGCAGCCGCAGGCCTCCGAGCAGCGAGTCCCAGAGCTATTCCCATTTCACAGCTGGGACAAGCACACAGGTCTCCTGGCCAAGGCAGTGCCCTGCCTGCTGGAGCACACCGCTTGTAGGCAGGGCCGTCTGCGACAGAGATGGCGATTTCCTGCACTGTCCCTGGAAAACCTCCTGGGGCCTGGAGTCCATCGTATGAAGAATGCAAAGTGTATGTATCGCTGTGGGATTGCATGTAATGCCTCCCGGGGCAGACGGGGGCCGTGTGAACCCAGGGGAGTGTTCTGCACTCCCAGGGAGCGTTCGAAACAATGGGCCAGACAAGAATGACCTTTGGGGGACAAACAGTTAAGTGGGTTGCCTAGGGAATCTCTGGGGAGATGGTGAATGCCAACGTACCCCCCCCCCCCGGTTATGCAAAGCCCCAACCTTTTGCAGCCCCACCCAGAGGAGAGAGCTTGTGTCTGTGGTTCACTCTTGCACGAGCCAAAGGCCCCAGCTGTCTACAGGAAAGGCTAACCTATGCCCGTGTTCTGAGCAGAGGCTGCCATGACCTTGGAACCACGGAAACCCCCCTGGGTGCGGTGTGAAGGACTCATCCCCCCTTGCTGGAGCAGGGGTGATCTCTGGTAAGCGTATTAGCACACATGTAGGTATTTATTGTTTGTAATGCTGTCACCCGAAGAACAGGGTGTTTGCTTAGCAAGGGCTGCGTGGTACCTGATCACTGTGGGAAATTCTCCTGTCCTAGCCTCTGGAGGGGAAGCAAAGCACAGACATTGGCCTTTTAGACAGTCTGGCTTGCTGGGGCTATCACAGCATAGGCAGGGGACTGTGGAGCCTGGGGAAACCCGAGTCAGGTGGGTGTGAGATGTGAGTCTCTGTCCAAGAAAGGGGATGGCTGGGGCCCGAAGCCTAAAAGTGGGTGTCCTTGCTGAACCATGGAGCAGGAATACAGGTCCCCTGACCTGTGACAGAGGCTACTTCATTGATCCCAGTCTGATCTACCTTGCTCTAGCCATCTAGGCTGAGTAGAGAGACGGAGTCCCAGCGTCAGGGCCGGCTCTAGGGTTTGTGCTGCCCCAAGCACCAAAAAAAAAAAAAAAAAAAAAAAAGCCGCGATCGATCGGCGGCAATTCAGCGGCAGGTCCTTCGCTCCGAGAGGGAGTGACAGCCCCGCTGCCGAATTGCCGCCAAACAGCCGGACGTGCCGCTGCCCTCTTCATTGGCTGCCCCAGGCACCTGCTTGCTACGCTGGTGCCTGGAGCCGGCCCTGCCCAGCGTTCTACTTGTGGGGGCCAGAGGCTGCTATGCTTTTAGAAGAGGGATTCAGCCCAAAGCCACACCAGCGACGGCGAATCCCCCCCGAGCCAGATGGAGCAAGGTGTGGGGTCCTTAGACCAACTGGCGCCAGCGGATCGATTCACCTTCCTTCTCCTCGATGTCTATGAGCTGGGCAATGAACTCCTTCATCTGGGAGATGCTCTGCTGGATGGTGGGCTGCAGAGGGGCCATCCAGCCTTCCTTGGCCCGGCTGGCCGCAGCGTCCATGTTCCCCACGGTCTGGATAGCCTGGCATCAAACGAGAGAGAAGGATCACAGCACACCACCTGAGCTGCCCACAGCTGTGCGCTCCGGGCAAAGCCAGGGCAGTTACACTCTGCCTGACATCAGGGCAGGAATAGAACCCAGGAGTCCTGATTCTCAGTCCCCCGCTGTAGAGAAACGGGCAGCTGGACACGGGCAGACTCTGTGGTTGGCTCTGGCTGCGTGACTGGCTGATGCAGCCCACTGCTGCCTGGAGTCCCCCTGAATGTCCTGGCCTTGCTCAGAGAGCTGCAGGAAGGCTAGCTGACCCCACTGCTGCCTCCCACCCAACGTGGGACACGCATGGCACACTGGGTCAGCAGGCAGCGAGGGCTGCCCAGCATCCTGCGGCAGGTGGGCTGCTTTGGGGGGGATACTGCCTGTGCTCCCATGCCAGCCCCTCGGCTTGGCTGATCGGAAACGCTGCATTGGGAAGTGCCGGCAGGGTCCCTTATGGACACAGACACCCCCTCCCCTCCCCCCTGCCAATGGAGCGCAGCGTGGGGCAACATGGGACTTACCTTGGCTAGGAGCAGCAGGGTCCGACTGGTGCGGGCATCTGCATGCTTCTCCCGCAGGTGGAAGAGCTTGGGGGACATGACGGCAGGAGAGAAGAAGCGGAGGCAGAGGAAGCTGGTGACGGCAATGAACTTCACGTTCTGCAGGAGGAGCGTGGCCAGGGAGGGGTGGGGGGGTCGGCAGGGAGACACAGAAGGAAATCGCTCATTAAACACCAATAGCAGCAACTTAGGCTTCCGAGGGAGATGGTATGGGTCTGTCAGCTGACCCCTGTGTAAGCACAAATCAGAATCGGGCCTCCTGAGCCTCCTTGGGTCAGCAGTGTCGCAAAGTGCTTTAGCAATTATACAGTGTATTCTCCCGCCACTTTAATGCAGCCACCTCTGGGGTGGAACGAACATGCCAGCTGTTTGACAAGGCAGCCAACAGTGGGGAAGAATCCTGCATTCAACTTAAACTGCAAAGGGGAATTCAGGGAGACATGCACCATGCTGGAAATGGGGACAGTCAGAAAATGCAGTTTTTTCCTGCAGAAAATTCAGATGAAAGTTGGGGGGGGGGGGGGGGGGGAGGAATGATTTTTATCTCAATTTTCTCTGGAGAATTTTGACATGTGAAAATCTGAAAACTGGTACATTTCAATTTGCTGCCATGGTACCTCATGGGAGCTGTAGTTCGGTGCCTCATGCTCTCCTATACCGGTCCAACTTCCTGGTTGGACTACATCTCCCATGATGCACCACGGGATTCCCTGGCCTTGGTGCATCATGGGACATGTAGAACAGCCAAGGAGAACGGGGACATGAGGAACCACACTACAATTCCCATAAGGCACCGGGGCAGGCTAATCCAAATCAAGATATTTCAATTTTCAGTTTTTTGACAAAAAGCTCAAGATTCTCCACGGCGCTTCCTGTGAAAAAAATTTATTTAGCCGAAAACACCATTTTCCATCCCAGAAAAGTTTAATTTCTGACCAGCCTGCAGGCCACCATTGCTTCATTAATGGCCCAGAGGGAAGAGCGCCCCCTGCTGAACCACAGCACTGCTCCTTGCAGCTCCCACCTCAGCAGGCCCCGCACTGGGGCCCGTCTTGGTCCAGACGGAAACAAGGCTGTGATTTCCAGCCAGGGCTGTCCCCTTCCCGTCACTGCTGTGTATGAGCAGCAGGCTCAGGGCAGCTTCTGCCTGGTGGGTTAAGCTGTTCTGCAGCCCCATAGCCAATGCCTGTTGGAAGCCAGCCACAGCACGGGACAGCCAGGTCCCCCCGGAGAGTCACGGTCTCTCTGGCAGTGAAACGTCACCATCCCTGTCTCTGTGCTGGCTTCCCTCTGGGCCGGTGACAGAAAGGGATGGGGAGGGCCTGGCAACCGACCTTGTGTTTGTTCTCCGGGAAGTGCTCCTCGACCCGCTTGAAGAGCTGCCTGAAGGTGGCGCGGATGGTGGCGGGACACGTCCTCACCGACTTGGCGATGGTGATGAGCAGTTCGGTCAGGTAGGACTGCAGGTGCTGGGTGCTCTGCTGGATCACCTCGCTCTCCGTCTGGATCCGATGGAGCCCGGAGCACCTGCCGGGCGAGCCGCATGGACACAGTCAGGAACACACACTGGGGGAGACCGTGTGCGTAAGCATGAGTGGTCTCTGCAGCCACGCAGCTGGGGTGCAGGGCTGCCAATCCACATGCTTCAGGACACATGCTGGCCACCGCCTGGGGTCAGGAACGATTGTTGCCCTTCCCCACTGGGGTGAGGACTGCACCATTTGGTGCTGAAGAGTCTAGCACAGCCTGACGTGGGATATAGGACACTGAACTAGCTGGACCGCCGCCGGCAGAGTTAGCTCCCTCCTTCCTAAGTCATCAGCTGATCCCCCGGCATCTGTCTGGCTCTGTTTAGAAATAGGCCTGAGACACCAAGTCAGGAGTGGGAGCCGGAGGTTTGGTTTGGGCTCCTCTCTAGCCCTACGATTCCTTTACTGGCCCCCTCCAGGGGCCCAGAGCAGAGAGAGATATTTGCAGCCAGGGAGTTACAGGCTTTAGGAGAACGCTCTGTTTGGAGGGGAACATTCGGCAGGTTTGTGATCCACACAGAGCCTAGGGCCTGATCCTCAGCTGGTGTCAGTCAGTGTAGATCCATCGACGTCAATGGAGCGATGCCACCAGCTGAGGACCTGGCCCCTTAGGGTACGTCTACACAGCAACCCCCCCACCCCCAGGTCAGCTGACTTAGCCTCACGCTGAACAATAGCTGTGTCGATGTCCAGGCTCGGGGGGGAGCCCGGGCTCTGAAACCCAGCAAGGGGGAGGGTCTCAGCGCCCAGGCTCCAGCCTAGGCTCTAACGTCTACACTGCTCTTTTAGCCCCACAGCGCAAGCCCCACGAGCCTGAGTCAGCTGCTCGGGCTCACTGGCTGCCGTGGGGTTTGGTTTGCTGTGTAGACGTACCCAGAGACTCTGGCTCTTAAAGACTGTGGGCCTGATCTCACTTGCATCAGGTCTTCATGGAAGTTACAGCCAGGGGAGAGGAGCATCCGGCCTCAGGCATCCCCTACGCTCAGGGAGCATTGTCAGCTCCAGCAGCAGCGTGGTCTCAGGGCAGGGTGGCTGGCCCCAGGGCAGTCCGGGGTAGCAGTCTACATGGCAGCGCCACATTCCTTGGCGTCGGAGCCAGAACACGGCTCTTGGTTTTTGCCACTCTCGTCCCCTGCCTGGCGCCCGGCACTGCCTCTTACCCGACCTCTTTAATCTCCACCTTGCTGGGATCCAACTCGATGTACTTCTTCTCGTCAAAGACTCGATTCACTGTCGGCCCCAGGACGCTGTGCAAATACTGCATCCCTGCCACCTAAGGAGAGGCGGCCAGTGAGGCAGGCAGAGGAGTGTGCAGCTCTCACACTCCCCACCCTCAGCATTTACAGGCATAGTCCTGCGTCCACGCCACGTGTCCGGATCTCTCCCCCACTGCAGCCCTTTGGCCAAGGAAAGTCTCAGAGGCCACCCCACTATCTCACTGAGGATGGGGGTCTAACGTTTACAGATGGACTCCAGCTACAGGGATCCAGGCCCGGGTCTCCTCACCGTTCATTGCTCTCAGAGCTGGGTGTTTATCTTGGCCCGTTACAGAGATAAGGGCGGGCTACAGAGTAAAGATATGGATCCAAACTCCCCCCGGTCACAGGGTTTCAGCTCAGACCCAGCTCTGCTCCCAACTCGTGGAGCGGCTTTCAAGGCAGACTAGGGCCTGGACTCAATTATCTAGGCCATCATCTCCTGCCCTGGCGTCCGTGGATACTACAAGACCGATCACACACTCCAGGGGATAACACGCGGCGGCTGAGCACGAGGCAGCACCTTCAGAAAGGATTCCATCGACTTCGAGGCCAGGGAGTTGCTCCGGAATAACGTGTTTGGCTCATCTGAAAATGAGAGCGTCACCCGTGAGAGACTGCATCATAGAATGTCAGGGTTGGAAGGGACCTCAGGAGGTATCTAGTCCAACCCCCTGCTCAAAGCAGGACCAATCCCCAGACAGATTTTTGCCCCAGATCCCTAAATGGCCCCCTCAAGGATTGAACTCATAACCCTGGGTTTAGCAGGCCAATGCTCAAACCACTGAGCTATCCCTCCCCCCCAAGCCAAGTAGTAAAAGGACTATTTATTCACACATCTAGATACAGTCTAGGATATATATGTATTCCATAAAATACTCCATAGATAAAGCAAGACTGGAACAGGAACTAGGTGGAAAAAGCCCCACAGACAATGAAGAGCCAGAACCCCCAGCTTTGGTCACTGGGAGCAGAATTTCCCTGGCACGTCTAGCACGCTTAGGGCATATCTTGCAGGCCAGCCTGAATGTGCTTGGATAAAAAACCCAAAGCTTCACTTTGGAGCTCAAGTCAAACCCGACCTGACCCTTTGGGGGCCCTGGAAAAATTCAGGTCCCTTCCCCCCCATTATTTTATCATCATTCCTGTTGCAGTTTCTAAGCATTCCCATCATGGCAGGGTCTCCTGCACTTCCAGCCCAGTCGTGCAGGCCCAATGGGAACAGAGGCGACTCTCAGCAGTCCTGACACCTAGTTCCCACTAACGTTCAGACTCAAGCCTTTTGGCGATCGGCCCCACTCAGATACTTGGGCCCATGTCTCCCAATGCAACATTAATCAAGGTGGCGACATTATTCCACATGTGGTACTGCAGCCCTTGTGACTCCTCCCTTTGAGTAGCTCCATCCTGGCCAGCAGACGTTAGCCCTGGTCACTAGGAGAAGAGAGCTCTTCCCGAAGCCTGGCTCCAGATCAGAACACCCCCGAAGTGGGGGGTTAGCCAGTTCCAGGGGGTTTGGCCTGTTTTAGAATTCAGTGCCATTAGCGGGGTCCAGAGCCATCCAGCCCTTCGTCTGTGACCTCTCTGCATCATCAGCTGTTTGGAGGTTGACAGACAAAACTCACATGGGCCGGAGCAGCTGACCCTGATCCATCCCAAATCTACAGGGACATGGTGGGTTTGAAAGCATGAATCAGACGTCACTGTGTTTGTGACAGACTTGGGGGGAGAAGGGGTGGGGTGGGGAAGGGCAAAGACAGTCTGATGAAAGACTCTGAGCACCACCCCCTGCTTCTGAGGGGAAGGACGGTCTGGTGGTTAGAACAGCAGCCCAGGGTATAGCTGCCTGCATTACCTGGGGCAAGTCACTTAGTCTCTCTGTGCCCCAGGTCCCCCTTTGTACAAGAGGGACAATAGTCCTGCCCTGCCGCCCAAGGCTGTTGCGAGGTTGGATCCATTAAGGACGGGGAGGTGCGGAGATCCGCCAGTGACAGCGGCCACAGACGCCCCTTGGACAGATTCTCCTTTCTCGCCAGCGCAGTTAAACTTGTTCAGAGCTGGGGCTTCAGCAGCCACTTGCACCAAACAACAACTTTACTTACGAACAAACAATGTCCCATTTTCTTACTTGCCAGTAGATGGCGCTCTTTGTATTCACTACTTACCTACTCAGAGCCAGGTAAACAAACCAGCCGAGAGAGACCCTTGGAGCAGCAGTGGCTCTGCACCGGATTTACATCGCAGTAAGCGAGAGGAGAACCGGTCTCTCAGCTGCAGGACACGCACCTGGCTTTTGGGACGCTCGCCTATCCCGTACGCATGCAGCAGGCTGCCCCTCACCTAGAATCACTTGTGTTGTTGAATGGAATCCCCGGGGGTGAAAGGGGACAGGTAAGTGACAGGAGAAAAATAGTTTGTGAATTCCTGCTAGTTTTACATCCCCGTAACTACACCTACCTCGCCCCTTTCATCGGTAGATCTCAAAGCACGTTCCAAAGAAGGTCAATAGCATTATCCCACTTTACAGGTGGGGAAACTGAGGCACAGAGGGGCAGTGACTTGTCCAAGGCCAGCCAGCAGAGCCAGGAACAGAACCCAGGTCTGCTGAATCCCAGTCCAGTGCTCTATCCACTAGGGTCCCAGACCATTTGACTTTAGCCGGGTCACTCGCTGCTAGTGTAGTAACAGGCTCCTCCCCATATCCTCGTGCCTCACCCGTTTTATCCAGCTCCAGCTTGAAGAGGAGATCCAGGAACTCGTTGGCCAAGCCTTGGCCTAGGAAGAGCTTGACGAGGTTGATGGCCACTTCCTGCCTGCACTCCGCCGTCGTGGTTTCGTCGATCAGGGTGATTAAACGAAGCTTCCCATCCTGCTGGGAAGAGAAGCGGGGGCCGCAGTGAATGGACGAGGCAGCCAGGATAAGGCCTTTCCCCTCGGCGGGGCACACTGTGTTCTGGGGACTTTTCTTGGCTGCTGGCAGCTCCGGAGACTGGAGTTTTGTCTACAGAGTGGGCACAGCATGGGCAGAGCTGGGGTAACCAACCCCGCTTGGCCTGACAGCGGGGTTCGAAACCCTGCATCAGCAGCGGTAAAAGCACGAGCCTCTGCCACATGAGCTACAGGAGTCACTCCCTTAGCTGCCAGCTGTAGTAGACTGCGGTCCTCTTACGTGGGCCAGCCACTGGCCCGAGACGAAGACCGCACGCGCTTAATGTGGCTTCTACGCGCTTCCCCCATGCAGCCGCACCAAAACGCCTTGCAGGCTGCTTGGGGCTGGGGCCATCGCTGCTGTGTGTTTGTACAGCACCTATCCCAACGGGGTCCTGGGCCGGGACCGCGGCTCCTAGCTGCTATCACAATGCAAACAGAGGATTGTTAATCAACCTGGCGGGACCATGTCGGGGATGTCCGTCATGGCAGGAGAGGAACTGGGTGGGCCCTGAACAGATGTCGAATAGCCTGAAACGAGCGGATCAGCAGCAGGGAATGATATTTTGGTCACTACCAACCTAGAAGTGAAAGGCGCCGTAGCTCATTGCCAGTCCCTGCAGGCTCCTGGGACACAGGCCCCTGAAACATTTGCTCACGTGCACGTGTGAGCGTCTGCAGTAACCATTGGAACAGCTGCCCAAGGGATGTGGGGGATTCTCCCTCACTTGGGATCTTTACGTCCAGTCTGGACATCTCTCTAAACTCAATGCTCTGGTTACGGGGCTCCATGCAGGAATGGCTGGGGCAGGTCTCTGGAGAAGAGACTAGACGATCAGAGTGGCCCGAAAAAAAATCTCTGACTCTGTGAATTGCTGCTCTGAACGGGGGTGATGCCAGGAAACGTTAGCCATGTGCCCAGCCTCCCAGCTGTGCCCTGCGTGGGCTGGTGTGGTGCAGCCAGCTCACCTTGGGCCCCGCTTTCACTTCTTGGCACAGCAGCTGGACCAGAGGCTGGTAGTAACTGCCTGGCAGCACCGGCTCATCTCGAAGCCTCACCTGCAGCTGCAGGGAGCCCAGGTTGCCTCTGAAATGGACGGAGCACAGAACCAAAGAGTGGAGAGAAGCCAGAAGCTGGGAATGGGCGACGGGGGCTGGATCACTTGAGGATTCCCTGTTGTGTTCACTCCCTCTGGGGCACCTGGCACTGGCCACTGTCGGAAGACAGGAGACTGGGCTGGATGGACCTTTGGTCTGACCCAGTAGGGCCATTCTTATGCTCCTATGAGATACCACGTGTGCCAGGACCCACAAGAACGCCCACCCGATCGTGGGGTGCAGAAACACCACGGACGGGCGTCCCGTTGGAAGGGCTGGCACAGAAACACAGACGCAGAGGGGAGAGCGCTCCCTACTGCATCGCCTGTCCTGCTCCCTGCACGCCCCAGGAATGGTGGGGTCAGCACTGCCTAGGAGGGAGAGCGCCCCCTGCTGAACCCCCTGGCGTTCTCTCTGCATTTTATGGCACAAAAACGTAACTGGAGAATGACAGACTCACTCATCCACTCTGGGCTTGGATTTATCTGGCCTCAGCCTGAACCATCCTTCCTCTTGCTGAACGGTCTGTGACCCCTGGATATTAAACACCACCTAGGAAGGAACGCAGGAGGAGAAAGCTGGCAAGGAAAACTGACCGGGTTACCACAGGGCACTTTCGCTATCGAATCACTTCTGGAATAATTCTGACGAGTCTCACTGGCTACTTCTCTCGCCGTTAGCTCGTTCTCATGGCCAATTGCACGTATTACACCACCACCTAGGAGGCAGCAACTGAGATCGGGGGCCCCCCATGGTGCTAGGTGCTGTCCGTGCACATAATGACAGTCCCCCCCACCCCCCGAAGGCGCTTACAGTGTAACAGACAAGAGAGAGACAGGGTGGGAGAAAGGATTTCACAGATGGGGAATGGAGACCTAGAAAGATCGGGTGACTTGCCCAAAGTCCCACGTGAAGGCTGTGGCAAAGGTGGGAACTGACTCCCGGTGCAGTGCCTTAATCCTGAACGCCCCCTTCCTCCGCTAGGCCATCCTCAGGATGCTGGCGGTTAGCCTAGAGATGGCCCAGACCCAGACGCTTCTATCTGAACCCCCAGCCTGCCCCGGAACTTCAGTGGTTTGGATAAAATAATAATGAAAACACTTCACCTCTCTACCTGACTTCACCGAGGGGCTGGCAGCACTTTACAAAGGAAAGGAGAATTATTTCATCCTAATTTAGGATTATTTCTACCTAAGTATCTAATTCTCTCTCTTGGATTTTACAGTGATGGGAAGTACCTGAGCCCCTCCCCATCTTTAACGCGTTTATCCTGCGAGGCAGGGCGGTGCTGCCATCCCCTGGGACAGACGAGGCACAGAGAGGCTACGGGACTTGCTCAAGATCACACGGGAAGGCGGTGGCAGAGCTGGGAATTGACTCCAGGTCTCCTGAGTCCCAGACTAGCGCCTTGACCACTGGGCCATCCTGCCTCCATTTTAAAGATGGGGGAAACTGAGGCACAGGGTGGCGACATGGCTTACCAAGGCTATAGAGGGAGTCAGCAGCAGCGCTGGAACCAGACCTTGAGGTTTCTGACTCAGCCCCATGTCTGATCCATGAAGCTTATTACATATTAACCCTAATGACCGTGTAAGAACCAGGCCAATGGAGGTGGCTGTGATCAGCTGGCGGTCGCCCCTCACCTTCCCCAGGAAGTCGTTCCTGCTGACGAGATCCCAGTCCCACACCTCAATGCAGAGCTTCTCTGCGGCTGACTCGTCCAGGTCAAACTCAAAGGTCTCGTTCCAGCGGGGGTAGCAGGATTTCTTCACCACCTTTGGGCAAGGCAAAGCAGTACAGCTTCAATCACCCTCCCGAGCGGGATCCGTAATCCTCCCCTAAGCAGCGCTGGGCCAGGGACCAGCGTCTCACCGAGCCACCAAGCAGATTAAAGGGAAAAATAATGGGGGTTTTGTTTTTTTTTTAAACGAGAGTGTTCTTACCTGTGTCACTAGCCGCCCTTAGATTATCAACGGGGGAAGAATTTTAAAAGCCTAGTGCCCGATTCTTCCCGGCCTTGACTCTTGACCCGATTCCTACAGCCTCTGCACCTTGTGTGGTCGTCCGCATCAGTGCGAAGCGCCTCGGGCCCACTTTGCACAGTGCGAGTGATCACGCAAGGCACAGGACAGGGAGCGTCAGGCCCTGTGTTTGCAGAGATGGCCACAATCGCCAGCGCTAGATCTCCAACCCCTCAGAGCTGAGGAGTGGGGAGAGCCCAGGGGTTTGGAGCAGCCCGTTATAAAAAGAGGAGGCGTATGCAAAATTCAAATGCAGATGTCTAATGAAGTCTGGGCTTTTGGGGCCAGTCTCCATCGATGTGTCACCCTGGCTGTTCTTCGTTCCCTTTTTGCCCTTTGGACAGCGGAATTACGCTCATCACTTTCACCTCTGTCTTTCTTCTTTCTAATCAGTTTCATTGCTGAGGCCCAAGTTCCTAGTTACACTAAGGCCTTGTCAATGGTTCTGGCAATCTAAAGGAGCACTAACATGTATATAAATTTACATTTAAGACCACCGGAAGGCCTCTTTTCCCTGCTAGAGTGGTACAGTGGGGCCTTAGTGTCACTGAGAATTCAGGCCTTTGATTCTCATGCACTACAGCAGGTTTAGATCCCAAACACAAACGTTAACTGTCACTCCTCACAGCCCCCTGTTGCCATGACACAGCGTTACCAACTCTTGTGATTTCATAGTGAGTCTTGCCATAGGACACGTTTCACCGCAAGCCCCAGCTCCTGGAGTCATGTGATTATGGGGGGGGGGGGGAAATCGCAGCTTTCATTTTATAAAACTAAGTTTCTAGCTCTCAAGGGCGAAAAATGTGACCCAAAGGTTCAAAACACCAAAGGCAAATAAAAAAATTCAATTTTTTTTAAAGCCAATCTCGTGATTTTTGAGGGGACGTTTGTGGTTGTCAGTACTGATGTTTTTTTCGTTTGTAATTGTGCAATCATTTCGATTCCTATTCGCGCTGGTAAAACTTCCTTTCAAAACAAAACAAAACACACCCTAACTATACAAACGTTAAACTTTAGGTCTAAACTACCTACGTTTCCATCCCCAGGGTCAGCAGATCTCGCAGTCTGCTGACTTCTTCCCACAGGAAAACAGTTAGCAGCTCTAGATCGTTCCTATGCATGGTTTGCCATCCAGGAACACGGGACTGGCAGAGACCTCCTGGGTCATTGAGTCTAGAACGCTGCTATTGTGGGCAAGAATCCCATTCCTAAATTTATCAAGTTCCACCTTAAAACCAGGTACGTTTCTGGCTCCCACTACTCCTGTTGCGTTCCAGAGCCTCGCTCCTCTCATGGTCAGGAACCTTCTAATTTCCAGCCTCCGTTTTCTCAGGGTCAGTTTAATCGCCATTGGTTCTTGTGCCAAGATTGTCATTTAGCTTCAGCTGCTCTTCCCCCTCCCTAGCATTTACCCTCCTGCCGTATGTCGAGAGAGCAACTGGATCCCTTCCCCAGCTGGGCATAACTCCTTCCCCGGGACCAGACAGTACCATTCGGATTGTCCCTGCTCTGCTAGGCAGGAGGTGCTTACCTGGACTGAGTCTATGCCCACATGTCTGGATCTAATTTACACTCCTGTACAAGGTCACTGCAAAGCGGAGACAGACAGTGCCGAGCTGTGAGGCTGGCAACGAGAGGAGTCAAACAGGGCACTAGAAATGGGGCCACGCTGCAACGTTTCGATTGGGGTGCCAATCTTCTCCCCCCCCCCCCGCAAGCCTGGGGTCGCTCAGACCTTGGGAGTCTGGGTCAGGCCCATCCCGAGAGGAAATCCTGAGGCAGTTCGTCTTCTATCCGAAATAACGTCACCGAAATGGCTCATAGCGCTGCACCTGAGCGGTTTCCCTCCTGGAGTCCTGAACACGACAAGGGCCAAATTCCTGCCTGACGTATACCTCCCCTGAGCCACCCCGTTAGCACCAACGGCACATCCGCACAGAATGAGGCTCCTAGCGCTCTGGTCCCAGCGATGCTCACATGTAACTCACTGATCCATCCAAGAGTAACCTCCTCCCCTCATGCTGTGTCCATGAAGGGACCATGACCCATGCTGCTGATTGCATCCCTGGTTCCCCCCTTGGGGAAGGGAAAGGCAGAAGGAAGTTTCTAGCATGGGCTGCATTCCTCCCTTCCACCCTGTCCCCACAATGGAATCAAACGCCCCGCCCTGCTCTCTCGACTCACCGAGCTCTCCTGGGTCTTGCTGTTGTAGCGAACTCTGACGAAGGGATCAGAAGCGCCGTTCCGGTCTTTCCGAGCCAAATCCCTGCCGAGAGAGGAGGAATCAGAAGGGCCATGGCACAAAAGAGCCTCTGACTCGAGCTGGCAACATTTTTCAACTGACACAGGTCAGTGCAAAATGCAGATTAAGGTCGACCGAAGCATTTCGCCAATCGGTGTCGGCAACCAAACTCATTTCGGACACGGTTCGTTTAGACATTTTCAAAGTGACTTTTTATTTAGAAATTTCCTTCAGTTTTATTGAAACCAACGTAAAAAACATACAATTTTTTTTTTTTTTTTAAAGCTCAAAATTTAAATGAAATGTTTCGTTTTTGTTGGAAATTTTCAAAAAAATAAATAAATTGTTGTGGGTCAACTGGAAACAAACAAAAAAAAAAGATTTTTTTGGAACTGCCACTGAACTAAAAAAAACAAAAACAAATCAGTTCTTTGCACAGTTCTGCCTGTTTTAGGGGAACCTGCAAGATCCTCACTCTTCCTACTGAAAGCACAAAGGAACGGGGGGCCAGTTCATGGTGCGCACCATAAAGGAATCTGCTACTTAACCAAAGCAGCTTTCAAATGCGTGGTCCCTCCTCCGTTACTCCTGGCTGCTGCACGTGCACAGGGACAGAGGAAGGAAGCAGAACAAGCTGCATGTCCATAACTGGTGTGAATGTTGATGGGAAGGTAGGGGAGTCATGGATGGAGGGAGGGATCTGCCATGTGCCCTAGTCAGGGCTAGGAGATAAGGGCAATAACTTGATTCCCCCTGGGCTACCAGCTGCTTCCACAGAGCTCCTGTACGTGTCACCCAGGGCTGTGGCGTGAGCAGGAAATGCTGTCCCAGTATCCCGTGGTGGGGTAGGGCCATTGAGAGGTGCAGGTTTGGCAGCACTGGGCGATCCAGCCTGGCCACCGAAAGCAGCCAGCGGCGTGGTATCCCGGGGTGCCATCTGTTTCTTGGTAAACAAAGGCTAACGGCAGCTCAGTGTCCCCTGCTCTTTGTAGGAGTGCTTGGGGGAAAGCCAACAACAGTGGTGCTTGGGGGAAGACGGGAGAGAACTCCTTTGGGAAGGTCAGGCTGCGCTCCCCCAGTCATGGGAATTGCTAGACTGGTCCAATAGCCCGTCTCTGGTAGTGGCCAGTATCAGCTGCTTCAGCGGAATCATCTTTCTAACGCCCATCAGTCAGAGGCTAGCTGGAAGATCGAGAGTTTACATTCCTTCCCACCTTTTTCTTTTCTTTTTTCATCCCCGCTATTGTAACCCTGAAGCTTCTCATTATTCATATATATATATATACAGCCAATCCCTTTCACCATCCTTCTAAGCTCTTGGCCTCAGTGACATCTTGTGGCAAGGAGTTCCACAGGCCAACTGCATGGTGAGTAAACACTTATTTCTTCATGTGGGTCTGTCAGCAACATTCCTTGTACTTACATTACAAGACAGAGTGAACAGAAGGGCCTGATCTACCTTCTCTCTATCATTCATTATTTCAGTGTGTCGCCTCTCTCAGGTAAGCAGTCCTCTCTTTCGCTATCCTTTTTCCAGACCTCTAATCATTCCTGTCGTCTCTGAGCCCTCTCTACTTCTGCTCTATCCTTTTCAATGTAGCGTGACCAGGGGGGATATATTATTTCAGATAAGGACACGCTACCAATTTATATATTATCATCATGCTATTTTCAGGAATGTGCTTAACTCCAGGCACAAGGCAATTTTCTCACTCTTTTGTTGCTTACGGTAACTTGGTTTGATCTCTGGTGAGAGACGCCCTCCCTAGAGGTAAACCCCTTGCTGACTGCGTCTGTGCTTTGTCTCTGCGGACTCAGCCCAGCTGCTTACATTGATGTGTTAGAAGGCGGCATGAAATTGATCAGATTCCAGCAGAATTTGCAGTAGAATTGTCTGATGAAATATTTCTACCAATATGCCTTCTGGC
The DNA here is from genome assembly GCA_003942145.1 of Platysternon megacephalum. NCBI lineage: Eukaryota > Metazoa > Chordata > Testudines > Platysternidae > Platysternon > Platysternon megacephalum. The sequence goes on along the minus strand of QXTE01000018.1, from coordinate 1,411,689 downwards.
TTTATAACCTAAGACGACACATATGCCCCCCACCCCCTAAAGTGCCCTTATTCCCCCACCCCCCCACACACACCCCCACACCCCAGTCATTTCTTAAGTTAAAATTCAAGCACCACTCCAACGAAGGCTCTCTGTAGCTAGACAAGTTATTTCCACATGTGGCATCCCCCACATCTTTTCAGAGCAGTTCGATCGAACCCTTGTGGTTTTGAAAACACAGCCAGCCCGGTTTATTACCCTCTCTCCACGGAACTCTTTAGCAAGACAATTCCCGCCTGCTTTAAACTAGCCCAAGAGATTATTTCCACTGACGTAGGTTTTCCATGGCAAAGTTCACGTTGCGGGGTGCTGACAAACTGGCGATCAAATGCTTGGGGCCTTCCATAGGCCAAGAGCAACTGTGTATTTTTAGTCTGGATGGCTTAAAATAAAGGAACGACGGGCCAAGAAAGAACAAAAGCAAAGTCTCAATGGCAGAGCACAGCGTGTGCGACCCCCATGACACCCCCTTCATATTCATTTCATTACAGCCGAGTCCGCTCTGCCTCCCACGCTCCAAGTTGTTCCCTGAAATCTAAACGCGTCCATGGTTGCGTCAAAGCACTTCTGATCACCTCCACGATCCTTTATTAACAAGGCAGAGCTCGGCCGACCCCACTGTTCAGAATTCAAATGGCAGAGATCCCGGTGTGATGTTGCTTTTAACTGGGGTTGATGCGTGCAGGGCTCCAGGGCATTTTATGAAGGATTATTATTTGCCTTAGAGAACTGGCAGGTACAAAGACTAGTGGGGAAGGCGCATGGCCACGCAGTCTTCTCTGACTCAGACAGGCTGGCTCCTCAGCTAGCGCAAGCCAACACACTCGGCAGAGCTCCCCAGAAAGACGCCAGGGACAGAAGCTAAAAATAGCCAGACACCCAAACCAGAATCCTCCTCTTTAATTAGGGAATTAAAGAGACTAACGTGTTTCAAGTGCTCCCTTTCCAGACTCCACAGGGCGGGTCGGAGCCATCCGCATGCAGGGTGAGTCACCGACTGCTAGCCAGGAAAAGCCACCCTCTGCTGCCGGGCTTACGTGTGCAAAGCGTCAAAGCCACACGCAGGGTCGGCCAGCGAGGCGCTTCCCAGAGCGAGTCACAAAAGGGGCTCGTTTGTTTCGCGGGGAATCACAGGTTCTGGCACTCGCCCCTAAAATTTGCACTTGGTGCATCCCCCGGCAGCAGGGAGATGGGAGGGGGGAAGTGACGTGTGTGTGTGTGTGTGTGTGTGTGTGTGTGTGTGCGCGCGCTGACATGGAAAATAAAACAATAACAGGGCAACCAACAGACTCTTTGATGATGCAGTTCAGTGATCGGAGAGGCCAACAGAGCAAAGAGAGGGGCTGCCTTCTCTCCTCCTGCCCCACCAAACAGGGACTAAACCCCCACCCAGGGGCTGCGGTCGATATCAGGGCCTCTAGGTGCTACCACGATATGAATATTAATTCCTTATTGTTCGTTAATAGAGAAATAATACCCCACCGCTACGGACCGCTGCCGAGTACCTGGGTAGGTGCGCTGCAGGAATTTGCACTTGGTGATGGAGTATATGAATCCCTGCGTACTGAACCAATGTCCCAGGCGCACCGTGCCACGGGGGTTACGTGTCACATAGGACATGCTGCCTTTCAGATGAAAGAGGCCCTGAGCACTCGTGCTTATTAGGATCCCCTGGGAAGAGAAACCGCAGGATCCTGACCAGATTCCTCCCTAACCTCCCCCTGCAATCCTAGAATATCAGGGTTGGAAGGGACCGCAGGAGGTCATCTAGTCCAACCCCCTGCTCAAAGCAGGACCAACCCCCAGACAGATTTTTGCCCCAAATCCCTAAATGGCCCCCTCAAGGATTGAACTCATTAGCAGGCCAATGCTCAAACCATTGAGCTATCCCTCACTTGGACAATAGCAGCCCGCAAAGGGAGGCGTGGCAGTTGCAAGGATTTCTGCCCGCAGGCAGTCTGGCTCAGAGCAGGACAGAAGACAGCTAGTATTAGAGATAATCACTCCATGCGGCCGGACAGACACCAGAAGGAAATTGTGTCCGAATCTCTCCCGTAGGCGTCCTGCTGTACCCTCCCCATGTAGCCCTTGGAACAAGCCTCCTAGCCATTAGACTGACTGCGATTAGAGACTGGCTGGTCATTGCTCTTGTGCAGGGTACTCCCCACAGAGCCAGTGGAAAGGTCAAGGGGGGGGGGGGGGAGATCGTGCGGAGCTGTGAGTCACAGGGAAGGGAACTCCACGCAGCTGTCTGGCTTGGGGAAGCCGATTCCCTGCAGCTCCCCGGGGGCTGGCTGACAGCGCAGGCTGGGCCGCTTGGCTGCTCTGAGGGGGCGGACTAGAGAGCTGCCTCAAGGGCGCTCTGCCCAAACAGAGCGCTGGCTCCCATCTGCGCAGCCTTCGTGGGTCACAGAGCCCCGACTAGCTAATGCCTGGGGAGGCTGGTACCCTGGAGCAAACACCCAGCAGCAGCCGGCAGAGTCTCGCCCCCTCGCCAGCCTGGCACTGCCCGCAGGCCCCGAGCCTCACAGCCACTCGGCTCTGCAATGGCAGATTCGGGGCCAGACACGAAGCTGTCTCCAGGAGCGGAACCCAGGCCCAGGGGAGGAAATGGTTACGCAGAGACTGAACTGAGGAAGGAGAGGCCCGTCCTTGGGGTCACTCACCTGGAGCCAGCGGGAGGGATTTGGCCCTGCATTTTCGAGTCACCAAAAGGTCTTGCACACATCAGCCCATTATCCTGCCCCTGAGCGTCTTCACTGCAGAGTTAACCCGGGCTCTTCCCCAGGTGTGGCCCTCAGCCCCGCACCCCTCCCCACACTAAACCCCCTCACAATTCCCTGGGAAAGCATGAGAGAGCAGCTCGGCTCACTGCAGCGCTCAGAGCCATGGGACGGGCCCCACCACGAGCGCAGCACCACGAGCACCCAGTAACTGGGGCTGGGCTTTGCAGTGGGGCTCACAGCCGGGCTGGGCTGACCCAGGGCCGAGCGCCTGGGCTAACCCTGCAGTGAAGACGTCCCCTTTGTTGTGTGTGGCATAAACCCTCCTCTCCCCGAGGCAGACGGGGCATCCCACACTGCTGCCCGTCTGGGGGGACAGAGTCCCCAACAGCCTGGGCACAAGCAGCAGCAGCGAGAATGGCAGGCGTCAGAGGAGGGAAAGCCCCAGGCAGTCGTCCTGTCCATTCCCACCCTGCCAGGGAAGAGCCTGACATTCTGCAGCACTTTGGCCAGCCTGACCCTGGGGTGTCTGAACCTACAGGGCTCCCACCACTTCCCTGGGGACCCTCTTCCACAGCCTAACGTCCAAGGGCAGGAAGCTTTGCCTGATGTTCATCCCCTTCATCCCTCCCGACACCCCTTGGAGCTCCCCGAATAACTCCTTTCTGCCCTGCGGTGCACCCCTCCAAGCAGCACCAGGCACCCCGGCCCCACCTAGTCATTTCCTAGCCAAGGCAAAACCAAGACAGCAGTTGCCCACCGGTGGCCCCCGCCTGCACCAGATTCTCACAGAGCCTGTCCGTTCGTAGCAGCAGGGGGTCTTGGGACTCATGTAACAGGGGCCGTCTGGAGGGAGCGCAGCTGGGTTTGCAGGGAAGATTAACGCCTCAGAGGCAGGCAGGAGAAACACCTTTTCAGTCTAGTGCCTGTTATTCTGCCAGCTGCATCAGGGATACGGACGTGCATTGTGTGTGCTGTGCATTGTGTGTGCTGTGCATTGTGTGTGCTGTGCGCACAAGGATGGCCAGGATGGAGCAGACACAGGGTCCATCTTGCCCAGTGTCTTGTCCCCAACTGGGGCCCGTAGCAGCCACAGCAGAGGCAGGGACAAGAGACCCCAGAATGGAATAATCTGGCCCCAGGGGAAGTTTCGTCCCAGCCCCAGGCACTTGCTGGTTGATCTATGGCCTGAAGCAGGAGGAGTTTTAGCCTTTTTAATGAAACTTTCTCAATATCCAGATAAACATCTGATCCTTTTCCAAATCCTGTTAAGCTCTTGGCCTCGGTGACATCCTGTGGTAATGAGTTCCACAGGCTAATTATACCCCATGTAATAATAATACTTAGCTCCTATATAGCACTGTCATCAGCAGAGCTCAACGTGCTTTCCAATGGAGGTCGGTATACTTAGCTCCATTTTACAGAGGGGGAAACTGAGGCATAGGGACGGGAAGTGACTTGCTCAAGTTCACCCAGCAGGCCAGTGGCAAAGGTGGGAACAGAACCCAGGTCTCCTGAATCCCAGGCCAGTGTTCCAGCCACTAGATCACACTGCCTTCCCTGTAACATCACTGGATGCCCCTTTGTTCTTGTTTTATGAGCAAGGGTAAAAGGAAGAGCCCCAATGACCTGGTATATATCGCTTACTACTACACACACCTCTGCGACAACCCCCCCACACACACCCTTAAAGCCTTACTGGTACATTGCACCGCCCTGAGGTTTTAAAACTCTCCTCCTTTCCAGACCCCTGATCAGCTTCATTACTCTTCTCTGGACTCTTCCTGGAGAGCAAAGGGGAGTTAGCAGCTTCCACCCTGCAGGCCCGTCTCTGCCTTGCTCCACCCCCTTACCTGGCTTCAAACACGCTGCAGCGCAGCTTCCTCGCCGCATCGCTGCCCAGGATCTCGATCTGGAGATGGATTTCCCCCTGCACCTCCTCGTCAGGATCGATTTCGGTCAGGTTCAGCCAGCCACTGTAGCCTAGGCACAGAGAGAACAGCTGGTAGAGAAAGCTGCGTGTGCCTCCCTGCCACGGGTTTGCCTGGCCAGGCCCGTTTTCCACACAGGAAAGCGGGCGTAGGGAGCTTAAGCAACTTATTGACGATCAATCGACGAAGCAGCGACAGGGCCTGCAATAGAACCCAGGCGTCCTGACACGCGGTCCGCCACTCTAACCACTAGGGCACACTCCCCAGGTCTCCAGCAGCACTGCCTGGATATTAGTAATATCTCGCTCTTATGCAGGGCTTTCCATCAGGAGATCTCAAAGCGCTTCACAAGTTTTAATGCATTTCTCCTCCCAGCACCCCTGGGAGGCAGGGCTGGGCTGTCAGCCCCATGGTACAGCTGGGGAACTGAGGCATAGAGAGGCTAAGTGACTTGCCCAGGGTCACTCAGGAAGTCTGTGGCAGAGGAGGGACTTAACTGTGAGTCTCACAAGGCCTCACTAGACTAGTGCCCAAAACCACTGACCCATCACAGTGCCACACAGTCGGCTCACACTACCCCCCACAAGAGACTGACAGTGAATTTAGTGCTGGCAAAAGGCACCAGGCTTAGAGCCCAAAGTCGTCTCTCTGCAGAGCCCTTCCCACCAACGAGCCCCACGCCTAACCCGGAGGGAGAGGAGATCTGGATCTCCAGGCCCACTCAGACCCCAGTTATCCCCACTGCCGACACAGGCACCCGTTACCGCGAGCAGTGGCTGGCGGCATGCAGCACGCAGACCCTGTCCCGTAACAACCGGGCCAGCGGCTCAGTTTGCAGGCGAGGCTGCCAAGCAGCCAGCAAAGGGTAACGAGGTTCAGTCATTGCTGGCCTCGCACCAGGCCCATACTGGCGGCCTGGCGGGGAAAGGGGCTGTACCCCGTTACCGACCCCGAGCCACCCAAAGCCTCTCACTGCTAGGGGCAGCAGGGTGGGGCAGGACCCTTTACCTGGATCTTTAGCCTCTCTGGTGTCTAACCAGATAGTTCCCAAATCCTCACAAATCCGGACAGACCCTCCCATAGGGCAGCTCCCTTCCCTTTTGCAGCCTCCTCTGGGCTGGGCCCAGCTGCCCAGACAGACACACGCAGGAGGGAGGCCAATGCAGAGTTCCCTCTCCCCGCCTCCTCTCCCCACGCAGCATTCGCCACCCCTACCTAGCGGCTGGCTCAGCTGGGCAATAGTAAGCCGAGGACGTGAGCTGCCTACTCAAGGATGAGGGGACTCGGGCAGCCAGAGACCTGCATGACTCATCCCGGATATAAGTGGGAGATTGAGTTCTGATAAGCCCCCCTGTGTTGGGCACCCCAAGCGCCTGCCAATCCTTTTTGCCAGGAGGAAACACTCTCTGTTCCCTCTTGGCCTGCAGCCCTTCGATCCAGCCACTAGCTCGAACACGGGCGGAATCGGCAGGAGCTCAGGACGGTGCCAGTTTGCAGGGAGGGCTGGCAGATCACCCGTGGGCGCTGGCAACGTGCAGCTCGGCAGTGCTCAGAATGGGGGGCGCTCTCTGCCCAGACGGAGCGGGTAGAGGCATGGGAGCCTGCTGGAATGAGCAGCTACGCCCCTGCAAGCTCGCCCTTAGCGCATCCTCGCCGAGTCCCTGCACAGGCTGCGATTGCTACAGCGCATCAGGGGATAGAGAGAGATATCGCACAATGCCAGACGGCGCCCTGGGACCCAGGCTGAACTGATCTGGGGCAGCATCTTGCAGACAGACGCTTTGCATGGAGTGATAATTAGTCGCCGCACATGGCTTGGAGACTGCGGTGATTTACAGGGGGACTGGAATGAGTGACAGCCCAAACCCCAAATCAAATGCCATTGCATTTGCCACCCCCGTTTCCCGAGGCATTGTGCCATGGGGCTCTGCACAGTGCCCGGCGCAGCCCCACTGTCAGTTTCACTCCCACCTAGGGGTTGGGGCGGTAGAGGGGTCATAGTGCTTGAGGGTTCAAATCTACCCTTAGATGCAACCAGGCAAGTCTGTGGCTTTTGATGGGGCTGCGTAAGTGGCAGGGGAGAAGCCGCAAGAGAAATTCTGCCTGGCTCAAGACTGTGCTCGGCTGTGGGGTCAAGTCGTGCTTTTGTTTCCACCGGTGCAATCGCCCTGAAGCGGCTCGACAAGCCACTTCCCAGCGTCAGCTCGCCAGGGAACGGGACTGTGCTGTTTCGTGTCTGGCAGCATGCACAGCTGTACGGAGAAACCAAACCCAGTCGGCCTCTGCTGGAGCGAGAAGCTGCCTTACCCTTCGGATGCTCAGTCAGCACGTCCCGAGTGATGCAGACTTTCCCGATAACATCATCACGGCTGGGGAAACAAAACAAAGCGCCTCGCAGTGCAGGGGCCGAGCCAATGTGACACCTCGACACGCCAAACCCCTGCCAACATCCGGTTCAAATCCCCAGGTCGGAGCCTGACCCCATGGTTCCGGTTCACGGGTGGAGCTAACTCGCTTTCTGGTTCAGACACGGACAAGATTTTGGCATAACCCACCCCAACCCACCGCCCCAGTTAGGGCTGTACCTAAGCCTGTGATGAAGTCCCAATGACTTCAATAGGACATAAACACGTGCTTACGTGCAGTCCTGAATCGGGGCTATACCCCTGCTTTGGCCTCAAACCCAAGCCCCATTCAGCCAACCTAGTTCCAAACAGCACTTTCCATCAGCAGGTCTCAAAGCTTTACAGAGCAGGTCAGTAGCATTATCACCATTGCACAGATGGGGAAACTGAGGCACAGAGAGGGGAAGTGACTTGGCCGAGGTCAGCCAATAGCAGAGCTGGGAACAGAACCCAGGTCTCCCAAATCCCAGCACTGTGCTCCACCCGCTAGGCCAGGCTTCCTCCCCATACCAGCCTGCTCAGGATGCGGCCTCCTTGGTTCACTAATACGCAATGCAATTTCCCCTTTAAAGAGCCTGATCCAGAGAGAGGTGGAAACGCTGCAGCTCCCTGGGAGCTCCCCTTAGCCTGTTGGGATCAGTTTCAGAGAGACGCTGCTGGGCAATCAGCCAAGCCTGTCACCTGGGCAAGTGGCTTCCCCCTTCCTGTTTATGAAGACCTGCTTTTTGCTGCTTCCCGGCTCCTCGCGGGGGGGGCAGTCCTTTTCCGGTTAGCTTGACTAAGCTTCCTGATCCAGATCTGCTTGCGATGCTCGGTGTGCGGGGGCTCCATCGCTCTCCCCCCCCCCCCCCCCCCCCCCCCCCCCCCCCCCCCCCCCCCCCCCCCCCCCCCCCCCCCCCATGGCGCGCACACATGCTCTCAGGCACCAGCGCTACACCACAGCAATGACTAGAGGCTGGCAAGATGGCATCAGTGCTGCTGCTGGGATGGGGAAACCGAGGCACTGAGTGGGGACGTGACTTGCCCAAGGTCACCCAGTGACAGAGCTGAGACCCAATCCAGTGTTCTGTCCACTGGAACACACTGCCTCCCTCCATCCTGCCAGAGGCTTCCAACAGGCTGCTTTAGAAAGGGAACATGGCAGCCCGTCGAAATACCTGTGTGCAGCCTGCATAGGGGTTTGGCCCTCTGTCCTCCTGACATTCAAGGAGAGAGAATCAGAAAGGAGGCCATCTCTCACCCTCCAGTGACCCCATCCCATTGTTCCAGCCCACCCCCCTCCACCCCCCCAGGCTAGGCCATTGTTCTCCAGCTGATCACGATTATCTGAAATGCTCTGCAGGCAGCTAAGTGAGGGGCTCTGCTCTGGAGAGGCTGATCTCCAGGGGAGGCAGAGACCTTCCCACATGGCTGAGTCTTCAGCTCCTCCATCTGCATCGCCAGCAGGAGGCATCGGGCAGCTCCTAGGATGGGGGGAAACCCCTCACCTCGTTCACAGCTGGCAGCCTGAGAGCCAGACGCATTCCATGCCCCTCTCTGGCCAAGGAGCGTGGGAAGCACATTGTGCCCAAGACAGGGAAGGCCTTAAATTCCTACTGACCCTACTAGAAGTAAGGATGTTTTCATTCCTAGGCAGCTTTGGGGCCCGGCAGCTGAAAGCACAAGGGGTTCACAAGAAGCCCCTCAATTTGTGGGACAGCCCTGATGCACATTCCCTCCACTGAGGTCAACGAAATGAGGAGCTGGCCCCGAGGCGGCTGGTAGTTCTTAGTCCAGCCCAGAAATCCGCGCAGTGGAAATGCCCTGTTTTACATGCATCGCCATTCAGGACTGCCCATCTCTCTCACCACTGCATGAGCCCACCCTGCACCTCCTCTGGGCACACATGCACTTCCCTGCTGCGGCTGGCCATGCCAGCTGAGTTTGCAAAGGACATGGGGGGATTTTCCCTTCACGAGCCTCTCTCCATGGAGCCGAGGATTCCAGCAGGAGGAGGGGGACTCCTGGGCTGAGCGAGACTGGAAGAATGCCCCATGGCAGTCACAGACACATGCTGGCGTATTTAGCACTGAAGACAGCCTGTGAATTAAGCAGTGGAAGGTTCTGAAACAATTGTTTTTCACCTTCCCCGATGCAGCAGTGATGGTGCTGAGGGTTTGGCCTCTCCTGGTTTCAATTTTATTTGGATCTTTTCCACCCGTCCTTCTCAGAGGGGGTCAGCAGAAGGGAGCAGCGAGTCAGCAGAACCCGCCAAGTCAAACACAGATCAGTCATTTCTCTCCCCTAGTCCGTTCCAGTTGAAGATGGTCTTGTGGCTAAGGCACCGTGGATACCTGGGGGGTTCAATGGCCTGATCTGTCACTGAGTCCCTGTGTGACCTTGGGCAAGTCACTTGATCGCTCCGTGCCTCAGTTTCCCACCTGTTAATGAAGGGGTAACAGCACTTCCTGGGCCTTGTCTGTTTAGAGTGTAAGCTATTTAGGGCAGGGGCGGTAAGTACGGGGTCTAGCACAGTGGGGGCCTCCTGATTGTTTATTTGTAGGACAGTAGCACAACACTAATGTCTAGAGAGATCTGCCATGGATACGGCCCAAGGCTAAAGTCTCATCCTGGGGAGAGTCAGGGCTAACTCCTCTGAAGCCAGCGGAGCTGCACCAGTGGGAGTGAGGAGAAGAGTTGGAGAGGCGTCTACACCATACCTGAGTGCATCTTCATCCATCACGTAAAAGGAGACGCTGTGGAAGGTGGGCGGCAGATGGACCTCATATTCCTCCCCCCAGAATGGGGATAGCGTCTTCCAGACCGTGGCCGTCCTGGAGGGAAGAGGGTCCCTTTAACCACAAGTCATTACCGGGAGCGTGGGTACCTGTCTCCCAAACAACCATCCGCTCCTCATTGATATGTACCACCTCTATACACCTACCTGAGGTCTTCTGCGGTAGACATCGCAGTTGTTTCCAAGTGCTCGTATAGGGACAGGGAGACACCAGCTTCCCCATGCCACAAAGCCCCACGTGAGGTGTTTTCCCAAGCTCTCCTGACCATTCATGGTCATTGAGGGTCTGTCCACGCTGCAGTGGCAGCCCAGGGTTAGGAGAACTCGAGTTAGCAGACCCTGAGTTTGTTAACCTGGGTTTGAGCGTCGACACTCAGTTGTAACCTCAGGTTAGGAACTGTGGCGCCCTGGGTCCCAACCTGTGGCTCCAGTGAGGACACTGCCTTATGTGGGCCTGAGCCCAGCCACCCATATCCCAGACTTCCTAGCACCCTCCCAAAAACGTGGCCGCTCTAGCCCTTTGTTTGCAGTGTGGGAAAACTTGACTGTCCAGAGGACAAAGAAAGTTGGCCCGTGGGATTGTGGGATACTTTTGATGAACTCCCAGAGCATGAGTCCAGTGGGGCTGCATCTACACTGCAAAACTCAGGGCTTGAAACTTGGGGTCCCGGCTTGATTCAGGTACAGCCCCTTCACCCCCCCAAGGGTCCTGGGTCTGAGCCCTGGGTTAGTGCGATGTGTGTGTAGATGGAAGGGGGGTTAGACTTGAGCCTGTGTTCGAACCCTGGGCTTACACTGCAGTGTAGACATAGCCTCAGGGACCCAGCGCACTTCTCCATAGTAGTGTGTTCTAGCCAGACTCCAGTTCCCCCCGAACTTTCATTTGGATACACTAAGGGCTCTCAACCTGGGGGTCAAAATCAGGTTTTAGCCGAGTATGCCGAGCGGCTCTTTCTTTATGGTTCGAGGAGCTTGAGGGAGCGGGAGGATCCTGAAACTTTTCTCTATTGTAATCACGGGATGGAAACATTTGAGAACCACCAGAAGATGACCTTCTGACTCCCTTTCTGTCCTAAACCACGCTCCGATGCTAACAGCTTTCGGTCACTACTAACCTGGGGCTGGGGATTCAGATCAGTGACCTCGTAGCAAAAGGATTTGTGTGTGACTGTCAACAGCAGCCTCCTGTCTACACTAGTTTTAAAAAATAAATAAATAAAGCGCCTTTTTAAAACGTGATAGCGAACACATACTAAAGTCGTAGTGCAGACAGGGTGAGCTGTAGCTCTAATACGGGTTAGCTGGTCCAGATCCCAGTGCTGAGCCAAGAGAGCTGGTTGAACTTAACTCTAACATGTTTGAAACTTGCCCAGTCTACACTAGCGTTCTATCACCGATTAGCGATCATACTTGAACAGCACACGTCTCAGCCTTTAGCGCCAGCTTGTCATGGATCGCTGGGAAACAAAACATCAAGTTCACGTCAGCTCTGCTCTGAACACAGGAGAATGAAAAGCAATGTCTGCCGGAGAGGATATGAGACAAACAGGAGATGGGAAATAGCTTTTCTGATAGCTCCTTCTTGTTTACAGAACCAGCTTGGGGAGGGGTGGGAGTTGACCGTTCTACCAGCTGTTCCAAAATCAACATGATATTAATCTCTAATCAGACGGAGGAAAAATTCATAACCTCCCTAACGGTCATTTCGCATGGAAAGGAAACGTCTCTCTGATCACTGGCTCCTAACATCCTAACGCCACAGCAAACTTTTTTTATATATGGCAAATGTTGTAAACTGCGCCAAGCTGCACGGAGCTCGGGATTAGTCCCTCGCTGGCTTTTCAAGTTTTGGAATATACAAGATGATCACATGGAACACACATTCTAGAGGTGCAGAAGAAATCAGCGTTTGCTCCAGGGAGCACTTCAAGAGAAAAAACAACAACAAAAGCCAAACCAGGACCCCAGATCCTTAGCGGTGTAAACTGGCCTAGCTACATTGAAGTTAGCAAAGCTAAGCTGATTTACACCAATTGAGGACAGAGTCTGCACAGAGAGAGAGCAAGACCACGCGAACGAGCATTAGAGAGCGCAAGCCGATGAGTCAGTTACCTGATGATAGCTTCATTGTCGATTTTCACGATGCAGTAAGGGTCACTGCTGCCCGTGCTGCAAAACAAACACAAAATGCCCATGTTAGCACAGACTTCACTGCCCAGGGAATTTCTAACCACAGTTGCTAAAAGGGAAAGAAGGCACCCAGCTTTCATTCTTCAGTCACAATGGCCTTTCCCGCCTATGCACGTCACGGTCCACTTGTCTAAGGGTAGCACGTCTCAGAGCCCAGGTCTACAGACTTGGACTCATGCTATGGCTTTCAGTGTAGACGTTCCCCCTCGGGCTGGAGTTTGGGCTCTGAAACCTGGCGGGGGTAAGGGAGGGGGAGTGTCACAGAGCCCAAGCTCCAGCCCATGCGGGAATGTCTGTGTCTGGTCTTTAGCACCGAAGCGTGAGCCTGTAGACCCCAGCTCCGAGAGTCACTGCTGGGTGGTTTATTTTGCAGTGTAGACGTATCCTTAGCGTGCTAGCAGCAGGCTTCCAGAGACATGTTGTGTCAGGAGAGGAGACTCTGTTTATTAGTTTTTGTGGGGTTGTTTTAATCTTATGGTTTTTAAGCCAATCTCATGACTTTCTCGAGGCCGGACTCATGGTTTACGAATGCTCACAGTCGGCAGTTCTGGGCCTCTAAGGAAGGCTGATACAATCACACAGCAAGTATCAGCTCTTTTTTGGGACAGCGGGAGGTAAAATCCATTTACTGCCTTCCTGGCTATACCCACCCTTCCCAGCTCCAGAACAGCTCTTCTAGACCTGATCTTCGCAGGGGGATCTAGGTCGTACTGCGAGGCAAATAATAAATAAACTAATCGGAGCAGCTCAGACAGGCTATTTCTCTGAGACCCAAATGGAGCAGACATGTCAGCTAGGCACCAGTCATTGGCACCCTAAGCTCACTAGGAAATAAAATGAACCAAAGAGTCCTGTAAACCAAGGGAAGTAAGTGGTGGATTCTCCATCTCTTGAGGTCTCCAAATCAAGACTGGTGCCGTTCTGGAGGCTTGTGTCAAACACAAGGTACTAGGTGAAAAAAACTGGCCTGTGTAGGTCAGACTACCTGGTCCAATGGGACATTCTGGCCCTAGAAATCTATGCAAGGACTTTCACCCGATAGCGTCTGGACTGACAGAAATAAGAACGGATCCAGGATTGGGGATGATCAGGCGGTAAGGAAATAGATCTCAGACCCTGGCTTCCTTGTAAACACAGAGGTGCCTGGCTGGGAATCTCTCAGTCCGTCTGGCTGCCAAGAAGTTTTCTTCTTTCCAAAACAGGGGCGGAAAACCCCCCTCTCTATCACTGGATCTGAGCACGTCCAACTTCCCGCATCAGGCGCTGGCTGTTTGCGACCGGTCGGCTCGAGCCAGAGTGACTTAGTGCTGCTGGAGATGCAGCTGCTTCCTGCAGTGGCAAGGCAGCAAAAAGGAGACAGAGCCAACTCCAGCCCAGTTGGACCCAGCCCCGCTCCCCGAAGTTGTGGGGGGCTCAGAGAACGCCACCGACCGGGTTCTTCCTCTCCTTCCCCCACTGGACAAACTGCACGGGGAAGTTAAGGCCTGTGATATTTCCTTGACTTTACCTTGTGCCAACATTGAACCCAGGTGTCCTGAGAACTAACTCCAGGAGGCCCAGCGCCAGCCCTCATCATAGCCAACGCTCTCAGTCTGGCATATGGGTCCGTAGTACATCCAGCTACTCTCAACCCATGCCCCACACATGTTCCTACCAGCCACAAAAACTCCCGCAGCTCCCCAGGGATGGGCTTTAGGGGGCTTTCCGCACGTCCTGGAGGAGGGACATCCTTATGCCCCGAAGGAAGAAGTCCCAGTGGTCTGGGTTTGGGGGGTTAATTCCCAGCCAGGAAGGCACTCTGACCTGGTGCTGACCCGACAACCCAAACTTCTGGAGTTAGGCGGTGCTGGCCTGAAAGCGACTTCTAGGTCAAGGAAGAGACTAGATCCTTCTAGCACGCAGACTCACGGTCTTTAAGGCACAGAACTCAAAGGGGAAAAAAAAAGAGAGCACTGACCAGCGCAAGCAGCTGCCAGAAAACCAGCAAGGTTAGGATCCATCGGTCAGTGCCCTCCAAGGTTTGCGTCATGGCCGGAATTCCCACTCAACAGATCAGCACGGGGGGGGGGGGGGGGGAAAAGCCCCCCGGNCCATGTGGGGAATCCCAGGCAGATCCTGCATCCAGCCTGCTCTGTGGCAAAGCCCTCAGATGGCCTCATGCAAACCCTGCCCAATGGGGGCTTTGGCGACACGCTGCAGATCCATGGGCTAACGCTGGATTCCTCCCAGCTCTGGGTTAAGGAGAACTCCGTTCAGCCTTGGACTGAGCTTGGTGATCTCAAGCCAGCCCGTGCACAGTCCTCTGTTTCCCAGCACAACTCAGCCGCCGTCTGGCCTGGGACTGGAAAGGGTGTTCGTGCTGCCAGGGGACTGTGTTCAAAACAGGGCTCTTTAAAGAGGTGCGGACACCGATTCCAGTCTCAGGGTAACCAGGGCCGACAGCTCTCCGCGGCACGCCAGGGACGGCAACACTAACCAGACCACGGTCACGCCAAGCTCCTGCGGCCAGGGAAACGCAGCGCTACCTGCTGGAGACAGAGACCTTTACTCCGCCTTCCAGCAGCTCTGGCGAGGGTCTGCCCGCCCTGGCAGCTCTCCAGGGAGAACAGGATTCCCAATGTTACTTGCTGTTAAAACAAAGGGAGCCAGGCAAGGCCCTGAGGACCCAGGACAGGTGGAGCAGCTATTCCAGGCTGCCAGGGCTGTTATATTTCATCTGGAATCGATCCTACTCTGTGAGCTCCGGGGACGTGCAATCCTCCTGCACAGCGTCTGTCGGCTCCGCCGAGTGGGTGGGGAGTACGCTAGGGCCCCGCCGCTACCCATCTTCTCAAAGGGCACCCCTGTGCTGCAGGCACAGCAGCGCCTCCTTCTGGCCTCCACCAGGCAGCTACAGCGCCTCCCACACCACACCCTCTCCTGCAGGCTGACCAAGTGGGGAGGGGGAGCAGATCTAGACAAGGTGGTAAAGAGGCTGGTGCCACCCCACTCCCACCATCACGGCCACGGGGAGAGATTCCCATAAGGGTGTAGCATAGCCAAGGAGGGGAAGAGTTTGGGGGAAACCAGCACAGGTGCCCAGATACCATGGTGATGGTCACCGGACAGAAAAGGCACATGCTATAGGCCTGACCCAAAGCTCATCGACTTCAATGGGCTTTGGATCAGGCCTATTACAGTGTCTGGGCAAGGAGAAACCAGGCGGAAAGAGCCACGTGTCCTGGACATGGTCACCGAAGGGAGGCTAGAGGTCAGAGTCAGGGTCCTGCTTTGAGGGGAGGCGGGGCGAGGAGATTTCCCCCCCCCCCGCCCCCACTGCTACGCAACACCATGCTGGCTTGGGGCCTGAAGCAGGAATAAAGCAGGGAAAGGCCAGTGGTAAATGCAGCCTCTTTGGCACATTTGCCGTTTCGATGAAGCTTTCCAATCAAAGGAAGGAACGGAGGCGGGGGGACCCAAACACGGCATTCTGCAGAACTGTCTTAATGATTTGCAGCCGGAGCAACAATTCCCCCGGCCAGCGGAAAGGTTCATTCTGCCAAGGAGCGTTAAGTGGCTGATAGACTAAAAACAAACATTAGTCGCATGACCGCAAACTGCAGGCAGGGCTCGGGCCTCTGCTTTAATGCTGGGTTCAGTTTTTTGCCCTCAGGGGCTGTCTGCCATAAACCTACTCCCCAGAATAGCAAGAGCTGCCGTTTGGGGGGGGGGGGGGGGGGGGGGGGGGGGGGGGGAGAGGAGGAGAAGGAATGGGGGGGGAATAGTAGTCAGAGGGCTACGGGAACCCACATCAGTTCAGCAGGACTGGTCTGGCAGCAGCCATGGTGGAAGCCCGAAGGCAGACAGATCGCCGGTTCTGGCGGCCATGACTAGAACCGTACGAATGAGTTGGGGGGGGGGGGGGAAGAGCTATCTATGCCGTCGCTCGCACCCGCGCCACTGAGCTGGGCGTGGTCCTAGAGCAGTGGTGGGGAGACGTGGGTTTAGTCTTACTGCGGTTTCGTTTCCTCATCTGGTTAGCACATTTGGTGCTTCACACCCATCTCACAGTGGGGTGGAGCGGCTGAACGCAGGAGGGCGCCATTTTCAACGCCTTGCCTGAGGTTGCAGCAGCTAAATCTGTACTGAGGCACCCATGGTTTGGGTACCTATNTTCTGATACTTGACAATAATTCTGAAGGCATCTCTAACTATTAGACCAAGATGAGACCTAATATGGGGATGGATTTTCCCACATCCGCTACTGTGGGCCTCTTTCTTACACCTTCCTCTGAAGCATCTGGTACTGGCCAATGTCAGAGACAGGTGACTGGACTGGATGGACCAGTCTGGCAATGCCCATGTTCTTCCCAAAGCTGGCCTCTCAGATAAATAACTGACCTTATTTATTTTAAAGAGCCCTTCTTTTTGTCCTGTTACCAGCACCATTTTCTCTGCTCCCGCCTCACTTACATTCTCTGTTATTATTTGACAACACATTTTCCAAAGCAATTTCATTTTACGGGGAGCTGATAATTTGAATCGGTGTGTTTCGCTGGAAGGAATTTCAGGTTGCTAAGAAAGTGTTTCTCCCAGCATTTCAATGAGCCAGAACTGCATTCTGGATAGGTTTTTAAATGAAATCAGTGGATCAAATTCTGTTAAATATATGCCACCGCTGACAACATTTCCTGCCTTAGACAAACTATTAAGTACGTAGGGAACACATATAGGGAATGTCAGATATGGGCAAACTAGTCTGTAGATTGTTTCTTTACATACTCCAGGTTAGATATTAAAGACCAGCTCCTAGCTGGTGCAAACCATTGTAGCTTTGAGGCCAAAGGGGCCGTATCAATTTACATCACCTAAGTGTCTGTCCCTAGATCAGGGGTGGGCAAACTACGGCCCGGGGGCAGCATCAGGCCCTTCAGATGTTTTAATCCGTCTCTTGAGCTGCCCTTATCAAACCTTTTGTTTCAACAACTGTGAAACAATATAAAATAAAATATTAAATATGATCATATTTATAATATCAAAGCCAAAACAAGAGTCCAAATGAAACAAGAACGTGGAAATCAACCCCTCCATTTCAATGGCACACCATTTTGAAATTTTTTCCATTGAAAGTCGTGTCAAGATCAACATGCTCTTGCGAATCATTCTGATTTCAACCCAATGGCATTTTCCAACTCTTCCAATATTTCTCGGCCGGCGCCAACAACTAATGAATCAGACAGTCCTGGGAACCATTCGGCTCACTGCTCCAGAGAACGGAGGAGAGGAAGAATGGTTCAGTGGTTATGGTGCTAGCTGGAGACCTGAGTTCAACTCCCTGTGTAACCTTAGGCAAGTCATGGCCTTACTTTATGGTGCTTAGGGTGTGAAAAATTCCAACCTAACCCGAAATTCTCCTCTTGACCCAGGCTCTGTCTACTCTACACTGTGCCACAGCATGAACTAAAGAGGTGTGAATTGCAGAGAGCACCAAAGAGGTGTACTCTAACTGTCCTGCGTGGACACTGCTTGCACGAATGACAAGGTACCTACTTCACGTTACCCCTTAGCTACCGCTGCTTGGAGAGGCGGCTTCCTACAGCAATAGAAAAAGCCCTTTCACTGGGGTAGGGGCCATATAAAGATCCTGGTTGAACAGGCATTTCATCTGAATGGAGGAAAGCAATCCCAAAAAAGGCTGCTGCAGAACAAGGTAGCACAAGAGGTGCCTGACCTAACGTAGCTGGAGAGAGGCCATTTCTAGGCTTCCTCGCAGCAGGTTTTAATGTCCCATTGTTTATGAGAAGCCATAGATCCTCGGGGGAGGCTGACAGTTTTATAATGAAATGCCAAGGTTGAGTTGTGTGCCTAGCTTGCGGTGCTGGAAACTTCCCCTTCTGGGGGTTTGTTAATCATTGCTGAAGCTAAATGACCCAGGACTTCTGGCTGAGGCTGGGAATCAAAGCACCACTAAAAAGGTGGCAGTGGCGCCTTTTGCCTTGATGGTTTTTCCACCGTTAACTCTAAGGATGCTGGTGTTTTCCTGACTGCCAGGAGGATGGCTGCTTAACAGGACAAAGGAGCAGTCGTAAAAAATAATAGCATCATGTTTTCTTTATAAGGCCCCAAAGCCCCCTGACTGACCGAGAAAACAGAACTAAAACCCAGGTTAAAGGGAGCAGAAGCAGGAGCCACGACCTGCCAAGGGAAATGAAACTGAAGCTCTGCCCTCTCTTTGTGATGGATGTAGAAGGCCCAAAAGGGGTTTTCTAGGTGTTTTTTACCTTGGCAATGTCAAATCTTGTCTTCCCCGTTTTAGCGAACATGGATAGGCCTTCCTGGACTGCAGTCATACCTTTGCTTGCAGTGGAGACATGTTACAAAACTCATCATCCCGGGGTGCCCCCGCCTGGTGAGACCTGGCATCACCGTGTTGCCGCCTCAGTTGTCCCACAATGAGCTTCGGCCTACTTTGGCCATAGGGGCAACTTGACGTCCGGCCAAGCCAGTTTAAAGCATTCAACCCCTTCCGGGGTTACAGAGTCCCTTAGTCCAAGTCTTCAAGCAACATCCAAACAAGAGTCTCCAGTCCCACAGGACTCAGCCTTCAGCCCCCTTCCTTACAGGTGGGCTCCCAGCAGCAAAGGCCTGCCCCAGTCTACCTATTGTGGGTCCTGGGATGGGTGGGCCTAGGCCCACCCTCTTCAACCGATGGGAAGGAACCACAAAGCCCAGCTGGCAAACGGTTATGGCCGTGGGACCAAACAAAAACCACAAGAAAAGAGGGACGGGAGTGTGGGTCAAGGGATCCAGAGGGGCTCACAGAGCAGAGAACCCCACACAGCCCCCACGGTTCCTCGAAGGAGCCCCAGGAGCCGGTGGACACCACCTGCCCAACCAGACTCTGCCTGGAGACGTGATACGAGGAACCGGAAGCAGAATCCACAGCCATAGAGCAAGCCCCCATCCAGCTTCCTCTTCCTGCTGCTGCGGTTCTTGTGGACGGCTCTCTTGGCCAGCGCCAGGAGGAAGTTGACGGGGAGGTTTTGCGACTTTGTGGGGGCCATGGATAGCGTGTGCAAATCTGAGGAGATGTGGAGGGAAATGCAGCCAGAACCTCACTAGAAAGCTGTGAAGGAGCCAGCAGAAGGGCTGCAGCCTGCTGTCCCACTGACTGACAGCCAGAGTCCGGGCTCCAGTCAACCCAGCCATCGGGTCAGGTCTACCCTCCTCTCAAGGGCCTCGGGCAGGCCAGAGTCCTCAGCCAGTGCCTAGCTCTCAGTCACCTTCTTGCCTCCTTGCGGAGAAGCCTCACTTCTGTCCTCCCCAGCTAGCCGTCAACCGCTGGGCTCTCTCTCCTCCCTGGCTGCCCTCATTCCCCAGGGCTAATCACAAGAGACTCACTCCCCCCCCAAATCAGCTTTTCTCCTCAGCTGCTCTAGCCTGCATGCCCACCAGCCCCCAGGGAATTCTCGCAGCCTTCCCCCAGAAACTCCTTCCCCACTTCTTCCTCCTCCTTTCAAGTCCCACACCTTGCACAAGGCTAGCGGGACAGGGCTAAGCGAACAGGACTGACTGGTCCCAGGCATCGTGGCCTGTTGCAGTGTACCCTTGGGGACTCCCATGTCTTCACTAGGCCCACGTCTACCCAAGGAAAAGGGGTCTTTTTAATGCCTTCGCCAGTACTTACCAAATCCTAGTGTAGAGAGAGCAAGTGGTCGTGTTAGCAGGGTTTGCTTCAGCCTGTTCATCTATGTTAAAACTCAGTGTAGATAGGGCAAGTTGTAGATTTTTTGCTACATGTTAATTAACATGTGTTATAAAGACACCGTTCCCCCTAGTGTACGTACACATAGTCAGTGTCTTCTAGAAAGATGGGACAAGATCTAGACTTCTAATGTAAAAAATCCATACAAAAAATTTAAGAAAAAAAGTGAAAGTTAAATAATCAAAAAGAAGTAACTAAGAGCTCACACTGAGTTCCTTGCACATGAAGACAGACAGACAGAAACTAATCCAACTTGGCAAAATCATCATTAAAAATGTACTAGCCAAGACACAGAATCTGCTTGCCCACCTTCTCCGTGAAGATAGGCAAGTAAAACTTGGTTGTTCTAGAAAGTGGAAAAACCCATCTCCTACCAATTTTGCAAGCCTCGTCTAACAGACAGATATTTAAGCTGGGACAGAGACGGAAACAGAAATAGCAACACGATCCACCCCCGTACACATAGGCTGAGCAGGGTGCAGGGTCTCGCCCCACAGCACCGTTGCAGACTGACAAAAGCAGTCTAAAAACTAATCTAATCTCTGGGATTTCCAATGGGGCCTAAGGGAGTTGGGCACCTAACTCCTCTTTCGGAAAGCCCTGCCAAGGTGTCTCGAGTCACATGCAGAAGGACATACACAGATGGACTCTGGTGTTCGTGGAGGGAGAGATCATTTAAGAGTCATGGGTCCTCAGGCAGGAAGGGTAAGAGGCAGCATTGTCTAGTGGCAAGCACACCTGAGAAAGACGAACTGGGTTCCTTTCTCAGCTCTGCTACTTGCTCCGTAGCCTTGTGCAATACACTCCCAAACTGTGTGCCCCAGTTTCCCCATCTCTACGAGGGTGGGGATATCGGCCTCCTCAGGAGATGGTGAGACTTAGTGCAGTCATGTTTGTAAAGCACTCCGAGACCTGCAGCGAACTCCAAGGGCTATGACTCTATTCCAGTAGCTTGGGTAACTCCAGCAGACAGAAACAGCCTTTGCTCAGATGAGACTCCAATATTGGTGTCTACATTTGTGCTAGCTAAGCAGGAGGGCAAAAACTTTAGGCAAAACTGTACCTGAAGGCATCAGCATGACCCTGCTAGGACATCTGTCCATGGAAATAACCCATGACCCCTCCTGCAGAGGCCATCTCCTTGGGATTCAGCAGGGATGTTCCTCCTCTCTAGATCAGATGTACAAGCACGGTCTATAAAGGTGAAGTGACTTGCAACCTGCATTCATGCCCCATCCTCGGCCAGGAACAAGGAGCACGTACAGCAGAAAGGCAGAGTGGTGGAATATCATGGAATTCTTCAACTAACGCTCCAGCTGAAGCCTCCAGGGGGCCCCTGATCCCCTAGGAATGAGCTGCTTGGAGTCTCCTAAGAATTAGCCCCATCCCTCTCCCTACGCCCTGCTGCTCGGACCTCCTCTGTACATCTGTGGCCATACCAGGGCTAGCTAGGAATGAATTAAACCACCCAGCTGGCACTAGCCTGTTCCATTTTGGATGCTTTTGCTGTGCCACTGAATGCTCCACGCACAACCTTCCATTGTGGCCCACAGGATGGGGGGTGAGGGGTCAGGGTCAAAGCCACCAGCCTTCAGGAGTTAGTGTTGGGTTAGTGCAGTGGCCGTTCCTTGCCAAAGGTTCCAAACCGAGGAGCTGGTCAGAAGGGAAATACCTACGGTGGCTCAACGTGGTCCCCATTCGTCCCCAACGTAAACCCAACAAATCCATCCCTGGTCCAGTTCCACTGGCTGCAGGCGAGATACCCCCGGCACGATACAGCCCAGGAAAGCAGGAGAGGCTGCCAGCCAGGACTGCGGTTCACTGGCAGAGCCGTGTAGGGTGTCAGGCGTGAGGCCTTGCAGCTCCACTTGCCCAGGTACTGGGCCGCCTGTGAGCACAGCTGAGCCGGAGATGACCACTCTGCCTGACTGGCCACGGAAGCCAGCAAGCTGCTGTTAACTGCACCAGCTCTAACCAATCTCTGGCTATTCACCACACCCACCTGCAGCTGGGATCTCTCCTGTGCCTGCCCTGCTCCTTGCTTTGCTTCAGCCCTGATCCTGCCTTGTTCCCAGCCTTACTCCTGCCCTGCCCAGTCCTGCTTGCCTACTGGCTTCCTGACTCCGTCTCTAACCCCTGGCTTCGGTTCCTGAGCCCAGCTCCGATCCCTTGGCCCCGGTTACTGCATTCCTGACTCTGGCCGCGAGTCCCCGACCCCTTGGCCCCAGTTACTGCATTCACGACTCTGGCCCCGAGTCCCCGACCCCTTGGCCCCGGTTACTGCATTCCCGACTCTGGCCCCGAGTCCCCGACCCCTTGGCCCCGGTTACTGCATTCCTGACTTTGGCTCCTACTCCAACCAGCAGGCTTGACAGGCCACATCCCAGCTGATGACAATGGGGAACCTGTACTGAACTGGAAGAGACAAGCTGCAGGTCCCGACTGAGGTGCATTGTGGGGAGGGGCCCAGCATTAAAGGGTGCGTTGCAGCTCAGGCTAGAACTGAACTAAGGTGGGGGAAGCTCACACAACACCTGTCCGCGCTATTTCTGGTTGCTAGGAGTCCCCCACTATCAAATGCCACTGAATCACCCACAATTAAACAATAAACAATCGGCAGCTTGACTGCTTGGGAGAAGGACGCTTAACATTTCCCCAGGGGTGGGAGGAATCATTCGCATGGACGCCGCATGTAATTACAAGCAGTCTAGAAATAGCTTCTTGAGAGGTGCCTTTCTGGTGAGCACCCAGAAACTGCAGAAGGCAAGAAACCCAATCCCTTTAGGGCAGCCAGCTGGCAAGGGCTGGGCTCCCGGCTGGCAAGTGGAGTCACGCTTCCCAGAACGGTCCACCCGCCACCAGGCCCTGGACCCAGCCCTCCTTGGAAAAAAAAAAAAACTTACTTCAGGTGCCAAACCCAGGGTGTACCAGAGCCAGAATGGAAAAGCATGACTCAGGCACAGCCAGATCATCTAGGAGCATGCAAGGTCTGTCCTGGTTAAGCAGCAACAAGTTGTAGACTCACTCCACAAACGGGTTCTGCTGCCCAGCCTGCATTTTGTCCAAATCCCTCTTTTAGGCCTGATCCAGAAAGGCACTGAGGACCAGCTACTCCAGCGAAGTCAACCGGGGTTGTGGATTTTTAACAGGGCCCACCGAAGGAGATTCAAGTGAGGCACCCAAAGATAGGGGCTGTGTTTGGAAACATGGACGTAAACTGAGCTGATGTTGCACTGAGAACATGCCTGGTACACAGGACGGCATGCAGTGGGGTGTCCCTATAAACACATGACACATACAGAAACCCATTTCTTTCCCTGTGTTCCTAACATGACATTAGATTATTGAAAGGGAGTGTCAAAAAACCAGTTCACCTGATGCTGTTCATGGCTCTTTGCACAAAAAAACAAACCAAAACTATCTCCCTTGGCTCGGACCATAGTGGGGGAGAAAAATCAAAGGAGTCTGTTTCCCTCTGGTTTAGTCAGTTTCAAGTTCTCAGTGCAGCCAAGTCTAGGCTGCAAACACTGCCAGGGGAGATGTGTGCTTGAAAATGACTTTTTCCATTGTTAAAATGAGGTGAAAATTTGGGGCCAGGTTTAAGCGTCTCTTGAACAGGAGGTACTTGGTTTTGTTCAGATTCCTGCGGAAGCTGGATCCATGCACCGACTGGGTCTGATTCATCTCTCACACCTGCTTCACACTGGGTAAATAGCTCACGTCTATTGCGGTGTCAGAGGTGAATCAGACACACTTATGGCAGAGTTTCCATAAGTCATCCCTGCATTGTATCCATCCTGAGCTGCATATTGTCGGCCAAATTCTGCCCTTGGCTACCCTGGTGTAAATACAGAACGATCCATTGATTTAAATGGAGTTATTCTGGATTTACAACTGTGTCAACCAGAGCAGGATTTATCCCTACAGGGCCTGAATCACCTCGCGTTGACGCTGGTGCCAATCTGCAGTAAATCCATTGAAGCTGGTGGAGTTACACTGGGGGAAAGCTGGTAGAAGGCTGGTAGAAGGGAGAGGAAAAAATCAGACCTTAAGACTTTTACAACCTCAGAAGTGATTACAGGCTGGGCAGAACATCCCCAGGGTCACTGAAGGGCAAATCCAGGTGAAGTGGCAAGTTCAGAGCTTCTTTCCCGTCTATTTCCACGGATACAGGACATCACTAGCTCAGACTCTCCACTGAGCCCCCCAGGGCCTTGAACCCTGGGGATTCACGGCCCCATCAGTGGCTCCTCAAAGCACTCACTAACAAACACAAAGAGGGCCAGCGAAGCCAACCCGGAGCTGGAGACAAGCCAAGGCTGCCTGGGGAGCGAATTTCATTCCAGGTATCTGAGAAGGCAAACCCATTAATATATTAACAAATAGGCTGCCTAAAATGTCAGGGTGCCCTGTGGACTGAATTGGACACCGCAGGCGCAGCTGTGGCTATCAGCGACCTCAAGGATCAGTCACCCCGGAGCTGCCGGTTTGTACCTACAGCTGGGGCTTTGGGTCTGTTTACAGATGTGGGGCCCGATCTTCAGCAGGCACAAGTCAGCACAGTCCCCAGGACTTGTCATTGGCGACTGCTGATTTAGGCCAGCTGAAGATATGGCCCGGAGTGAAAGCCGGGAGCAAGGCTCAGAGCCAAATCCTGCTGTAAATCCAGAGTAACTCAGCTGGAACAAATGGAGTTACTCCAGATTTACGTCAGCAGAGCAGGTGCACCACCCACAGACACCCACAACTATAATGGGCCAGATCCTGGGCAGGTATAAAGCAGCATTGCTCAGTGACCCTACCATGGTTTACACCAGCTGAAGAGCTGGTGTATGGATTCAACGGATTGAATCATAAGAGCAATTAATAAAAAACAACCCTGAGCCCAGTAATGTCACCGAAAGTGTCGGGAACCGTGGTCCGATCCAAGGCGAAGGGTTGGGATCCTGTCCTTAGCTTTGGAGCCCAGGGCACCGGAGTCGCAAGGAGAAAGCGCTGCTGCAGAGCCGCACTGGAGGTACAGACTTGGATCAGTCTGGCCGCCCATCCCATGACATCTTGTGCCTCCCTCCAAGTTACAGAAGGTTGGGCCAGATTCTGATCTCACCCAGGAGTAAGGTCCATTGACTTCAGCAGGGTTCCCCCTGGGTTAGCTCTTGCTTCCACCCTTGTGTCTACTGAAGGTACTGACACGGCCCCATCACTAGGCTATCCGGGCACCTCAATCTTTGCACGCCTTTATCCTCACAGCCCCCCGTGAGCCTGGGCAGGGCTGTTACCCACCTTTCACAGGTGCGCCACTAAGGCGCCGAGATAAATCCGTAGCAGAGCAGGGAATTTCACCCAGGTCTCCCACATCCTAGGCTAGTGCCCTAACCACTGGACGATCCTTCCTCAGAATTAGGCCCAACTTTTTGAAGCGGATCCTCTGGAATCACCCCGTTATTCCTTTCCACCCTGCACGAGCCCTACTGGCTGGGTGTAGCTCCAGGCAGTGCCTGGGAGCTGCTGCGCCAGCTGGAGTAGGAATTGTTCCAGAGTGATGGAGACGATTCCCTCTCCCTGCCAGAGAGGGTGAAGCACAGGGACACGGATCCACCCCATGGCAGCCCAACCGGCCACCTCCGGAGCACCTGGGGGAGCAGCAGCCACCACTCAAAAATGGTGTATGGAACACGGATGAGAAAACTTGTCTCCCAAAACGACACACGCTAGCAGCCCTCAGCAGATACTTCTGCTCCTCATGAGCGTCCGCGCTTGCCATTGCCGGCTGTGGAGCCCCCCATGGGCAGAAGTATTGGCCCACCAGACCCTCACGGCTGCAGCACGACTTCAAACCCTATCTGGCGAGGCCCCCTCAGTGCACAGAGCCTGCACCACCTCCCCTGTGCAGCCTCCCCACCAGCTGTAGGGGTGGGGGCTCTGCACAGCATAAACCTGAGCAGCATTTGGCTGGCCAAGTTAACGACAGAAGAACAATGGTCGGGTTTTTCATCCACAGAACTCGAGGCACTTTAACATATGCAGATAAAGATAATTAACCTCGTTTTACAGAGGGGAAGTGACTTGTGCAGGGTCACCCACAAGGCCAAGGAAAGAGTTGGGCATAGAACCCAGGTCTCTTGTTTCGCCAGCAAACGCCCTACTCACTAGACCACACAGCCACGCCGGTGAAACAGGAGCTTGTCCAGTCCCTGTTCCCTGCAAATGCAGTCTATGGGCAACACATTCTTTAAAATGCTGTTTCACCCTCCGTTTTCTGTAATGTCCAATTCTCCTCTCATTCACACTCATGCAAATCAGGAGTGTGGTATTATTACACGGACGTAAACCTGGTTTCAGAATCAGGCCCGTAAAACACTCAAAAGTCACGTTTCTTTCCTTATTTATGTCTATTCCTTTTCCATGACGATTGTGAGGTTTGTTTGTTTTTTGGGGCAGCCTTTCAGCCCCACCGACCCGAAGGCTGATTCCTTAACGCTAACAGTCCCCGGAGATGGCTGTCCTAGCTGAGCTGAGCGATTCAGGGTTTACACTGGGAACCTGGTTACAAATGCCTCCATATGGTAAGAAGCAAAATCTCATCTATTTCATTTACTAACTCTTTTCCCCTTCACTCATGCAGCTGCTTCCTCTCCCCTCCCCCAGAAAAAAGCAACATGTAGCCACTTCTCCTCTTCCCCAAGAAAGGGCCAGGCAGGATGGAAAATAAGAATAAATCAGGAAGCAAATAAATAAGTCAAGCAACCTCTTTTGGTTACATTATGATTTTTTTGGTTTCAGTCCAGTGTCTGTAAAAGAGAAGCAACGTGAAGAATAGGCAGGTGCTGGGACACTGCCTTGTACCTACTTTCCAGAGCCAGAACAGGCATGCTAGGAGGGGTACATGTGTATTGGGTGAGAATCCTAACAAACACGCACGCATCGGAAAGGCATGTGGCGTATATTGGGAAATAACCCCTCAAGCATGCCTACACCGGGAGAGGGTGCGTGTGTGTTGGGGGAAAACCCTAAGACCTCGCTTGCTTGGGAAGGAAGCACGAGTGGGTGTGTTGGGGGACTAACCCTGTAAGGTGTGTGGGTCTGTGTTGAGGAAACACACCCGCACTGGAGAGGTGTGTGAGGGTTCACATGCAAGAACTACGCTGGGAGTGAGGGGTGGGGAGGAGATCCCTCAAAACCTGCCTGCAATAGGGGTTGTATCTGAGTAGCAATAACCCTATGGACAGGCCTGCACAATGGGGTAGGTTGGGGGTGACAGTCTTGTGGGGGGAGGGAAGGGATACTACTTTGGCCATGCTTGCTGTTTGGGGGCTGGGGTTTAACATGCCAGTCCCGTGGGGCTGGGAGATCCCCTTTCCCTGGCCCAACACCAATCTCTATCCTCCCTGTGTTTCATGCGCCACCTCTAATCTGCGAGAGAGAACCAACCCGATCCCCCACAGGCGCTGGAACTAGGGGGGGGGGCTGCCGCACCCCCTGGCTTGAAGTGGCTTCCACCCTATCCAGGGTTTACAGGTTGGCTCGATGGCTCTCAGCAGCACCCCTGCAAATCACCCCCACGCGGGACAGCCCAAGCAGAGCCCCCCCCTCTGCAAATCACCCCCACGCGGGACAGCCCAAGCAGAGCCCCCTGCAAATCACCCCCACGCGGGCCAGCCCAAGCAGAGCCCCCCCCCCCTGCAAATCACCCCCACGCGGGCCAGCCCAAGCAGAGCCCCCCCCCCCTCTGCAAATCACCCCCCCGCGGGACAGCCCAAGCAGAGCCCCCTGCAAATCACCCCCACGCGGGACAGCCCACGCAGAGCCCCCCCCCTCTGCAAATCACCCCCCCCCGGGCCAGCCCAAGCAGAGCCCCCCCCCTGCAAATCACCCCCACCCGGGACAGCCCAAGCAGAGCCCCCCCCCCTCTGCAAATCACCCCCACGCGGGACAGCCCAAGCAGAGCCCCCTGCAAATCACCCCCACGCGGGACAGCCCAAGCAGAGCCCCCCCATGCAGCGCTGGGGCTGGGCAGAGGCGCTTTGACTCACATGTCCTTAGCTGGCAGGTGCTTCCCCTCCACGACCCGTATGAACAGCGAGCTCCGCCTGGCCATGGCCGGGGCCGGTCTGGGCTGGAGCCGCCCCGAGCCTGGCCCGGCAGCAGGACGCTGGGGACTGAGCCCAGCCGGGCAGCTCCCACCTCCATTCCCCCATGTGTGGGGAGCTGCGTCACGGCCAGCTCGCTGGCCTATCAGAAGAGGGAGGGGCGTGGTCAGGCGGGCGGCTCCAGCGGTGATTGGCTGTTGGCGAGAGAGCGACCCGCTGGCTTGCTTGCTCTGTGGTCAAGGCACCTTTAATGCTCCCACTCTGGGGGGTTGCTCTTCTACAGCGAGGCGGCGGAGTGTGACACCCGGCTGGGTAACGCGCCCCTGAACTAAGAGCAACCCCGGTGATATTAGTGTCGGTGAATCAGCCACAGCTGCGGCTTCTCCACCTGGCGCAATCTGGCTCCCCCCAGGCAGCCTGCAATCCCAATCCTCCAGTTTCACACCATCGACTTCAGTGGAGTCCCCATTTACATGGGTGTACAGTGAAAGCAGGAGGCGGCCCTAGGCGGAGAGTCCGCCCTCTGGCACCTTCAAACATGGGGCAGAGACCTAAAGCAGCAGACACACCCACCGAATAATACAAGGGGAGGGAGCTCAGACAGTGATTTCTTAGCAACATTCTTGAGCAGGCGAGTACCCAAGGTTTCCAAGCCCTGCACTGAGTTAAATCCGGTGTTGCCTGTAAACTAGAATACAAATGAGCATGAAAACACAGGGAGAAGTTGGGATAAATACATTCAAGTGGGCTGAGAAGTTATTGAATGCGGAGAACCAGATGCTAACATTAGAGAAACATACAGAGATCCCATCCCATTGTTATTTGTACTGCAGCAGTAGAAGCCCAGTCATAGACCAGCACCCCATTGTGCGAGGTGCTGTACAAACACAGAGCAAAGAGATGATCCCCCGTCCATGGAATTTACAATCTACGCCTGTAATTTACAAA
The DNA here is from genome assembly GCA_003942145.1 of Platysternon megacephalum. Classification (NCBI taxonomy): domain Eukaryota; kingdom Metazoa; phylum Chordata; order Testudines; family Platysternidae; genus Platysternon; species Platysternon megacephalum. Next base: position 1,382,843 of record QXTE01000018.1, on the reverse strand, counting down.
AGTTTTGCGCATTGCCTGATGAATCCCAATAAAACCTACTGATCACACGAGAAAAGAAAAATACACCAAAGAAACTTTTAATACTGGCCAGCAAAGTTATCAGTGCACCTCAACTCAAAGAAAAAAAACCACCACTGGTTAAAACAAGATTATATTAAGGCTAAGAGCCTAACACTCTTTTCACTTACAATGAAGGGACTCGCGCTGCTCCAGGGAAGTCCAAGGAGTTACGCTGGGGCAAGTCAGGTCTGGATCTCCCGCAGTAGAAAGGGGAGTTGGGGTCTATATTTCAATAATCTATCACAGTTGACATAGATGGCCAGGTCCTCAGCTGGTTTAAAGCCTCTTTTACATCTGCTGAAGATCTAGCCACTAATTAACTACAATAGAAAGAATCATTTCTAACTTCCCATCCACATCCCCAAAAATAACCCTCCACCACGAGTCCCCTACTCATCCCCTCAGTCTCACACACAACTTAAGGCACCCTAAATAACTCTGGATACAATTGACCAGAAGCAACTGACCAAGATAAAATAAACACACCTTTCCATACACGGAAATCTGCTGCACCTTGTCTCAGACAGGAGCCCAGAACACCTTGTGTGGGATCCTTCCTTTCAGTGCACCCCCATAGCCAGCCCTAACTTTGAGTGCTTGGAGCAAACACCGCTGTGCTCCAGGAACAAACAGAAAAACTGTGTGTGCTTCTTGATGCACTCATGGTCTCTGGGACTGCATCTCCTGTCACTCGCCGGTGCAAGTCAGCAGCAGCTGATATAAGGGAGAAAAGAATCAGGCATGCGATAAACCAGACACCTGAACCTGCAAACTTTACTCCCAGGAGTAATCCTTACCTAGCTGAGTAAAACCTTTGGGCCAAACCCTGAGCCGCTCACACAATTCTCCAAGGAAAGTTTTGCCTGAGTAACGATTTAGCCCATTTACGTCAATGGATATACTAGTGCTGACATGGGTTACCCACGCAAATAAAGGCTGCAGAATTGGGAAGCCTGTTTTCTTCTTGACCAATCTCCTACCCTACCTGTGCTCTGTTAATCAGTAAATGGGATGTACCTCATTTCGGAGCTCTCTCCCCCACACTGGGCGTTACCTCAAAATCAAAGTATGGTCAATTATTTACCTCAGAGACTGAATTACAGAACTAGTGTAAATGTCTGTGGATTCTCTGTGACGTGAAGTCTTTAAACCATGATCTGAGGATTCAGTACCTCAGCCAGAGGTTAGGGGTCTATTATAGGAGTGGGTGGGTGAGGTTCTGTGGCCTACAATGTGCAGGAGATCAGACTAGATGATCATGATGGTCCCTTCTGACCTTAAAGTCTATGAGTATAGGCCAAATTCTGCTCTTAGCTACACTGTTGTAAACATGGATTTACTTCAAAGGAGTTACTTCAGATTTTCCTTGAGGAAAAGGGAGAGCAAACTGTAGCCTAATGCTGTATAGGCTCAGGAAACAAATTCCTCATGTGGCTTAATTCATTGATGGATCCTGTTTTATATGTTCTAAGCATGTTTAGATGTTCTAAGCATGTTACATTGATGGATCCTGTTTTATATGTTCTAAGCATGTTTAGATGTTCTAAGCATGTTACAGACATGGGCAATGTATGCTATAGATGGTTATTAGCCCATCAGCAGAAGGTGTTATAGATGGTGATATAAGCAACCTATTGGCCTTTATAACAACCAATTAACCATTTATTAAACCATCTAGCAATTTATTAATCCTTTATAAAAAAAAGTGGGACACATCAAGGTTTATAAAATGCTTTCAAATTCTTGGACATTGTAGAAGAGCCGGGTATTAACATGTAATGTCCCTGTGCTATCATTTTCTGTCTCATTTCAGGCCTTTTTCCTACATTGTGCCAGTCAGTGGAGCATCAGCTAATTGAAAGGCAATGTGATCAGTGATCAGAACAGAGTACTGAGCATCAGGACTCTGCCATTCTATTCCTGGCTACCCAGCTGCAGGAACTTGGGTAACTCAATTTTTCTGTGTCTTGGGTTCCTCTTTAAAGAAAGGGAAAACTACCTTGAGATGTGTGGATGACAGCAGCAGCTGAAATGCAAAGTATTATCACACACACACACACACACACACACACACACACACACACACACACACACACACACACACACACACACACACACACACACACACACACACAGCTCTACTCCATCTACCCACACTATTATCTTTCTCTCTTCCCATTGCTCCAGTTTCCTCCCATTTGCTTCCCTTCATCCTTGGAAAAAAGAAAAACAGGCAGGAATTCAGGATTTGAGTCCGATGTCACATACAGCCCGTAAAAATTCCACTGAAGTCAACGCCGTTCTGCTGTTATAAATGGGTGTGGGAGCACACGTGGGGGTGGGTGAAGGGAGTTTGCTTTACCTTACATCCTCCTGCAGATTGTTTCTCCTGCCTGCCATCCCCAAGTGGTGCAATTCTAGTGTTTCACCCTGAACTGAAAATTAAAACTATTTAAACTTCAGATAGCTGCACAGTTCGACTGTAACTTATCAGCTCATGGAAGAGTTCACGATGCTGTTTAAATGTTGTGACTGTTCAATTTTATACATATGGAATTTGGGTTTTGTACAGACTAATTTTGCACTTTTACAAATAAAGGGAAAAATAATATATTTTTTCATTTTTATATCCCCCCCCTCCACAAAAAAACAATCCACCCTGCCACACTCAATTTGCACAAATCCACACCAGTTCATTACTTTAGCACTCTCACTGGGTTATACTGGATATGTAACGTACTCTGCTGTTTACGGCATGGCTGATGTTGGCCTTACAAGCTTTATTTTTAGTTTTTTAATTCAGAAATCCAAGTTGCCCAGATGTAACACACACAAGCTGGATCCAGGATTAGGAGAGAGTTGACTTCCTCTCCAGACTAAGCCATGTGGCATTTTATTAACAGATCAGCCTCTGCAAAGGAAGCCTTAGCCGGGATCCAGTTTCAGGAGACCAGAATAGATGCCTTTGCCGGATGAATTTGTAGGGGCCCTAAATTCTGACCTCCAACCACTATAACTATGGACTTCAGTGGAGTTCCTCCTGATTTACACCAGGGTGAGACAAACACATGGCCCCCCCACTAATGCCTCCAAGAGCAATCAGGTTTCTTTACTAAACTAGGGCCCCAGTTTAACAAGTGCTCCTAACTCTCAGCACGAGTCAATGGGACTATTCACACGCTTGAAGTTAGGCATGTCATTAGGTGCCTTGCTTACCTGCCGGCCTAGGCACTTCACTACAAATAAGCCCATAGCACTTTTCTTCCATAGCTTTCAAAGTGCCTTGACAGAATAGGGGAAGCACAGTCCCCTAGTAGGTAGGAGATGTGGGTTCAGTTCCCTGCTCTGCTACTAGCTTCCTACATAACCCATGGCAAGTCACTTCGTATCTCTGTGGCCAGCCTGTACAATGGGGATAATAGAGTTACCTTGCCTCACAGGGGAGTTCTGGGATTGAAGACATTGATGTGCTTTTATATCTGCCAAGGAAGCACTATATACTATCTCACCGCTAGAAAACTGAGGCACAGAGAGAGATGACTGACACAAGGTCACACAGCTGAGCTGGGGAAAGAATCAAGGTCTCCTGCTCCTTAGCTAGGTACCCAAGCCACCAGGCCATGCTGCTGCAACTCTTAGGAGTGTCACTTGTGAGCTTCCAAGGGGTTCCATCCTGCAGCAGCGAGGTGGGGCAGGAGGAGCTTCGTGGCATGGATGGCCCCTGCTTTGGGGAGAAAGAAAAGCAAGCACTTGCAAGCCATGGCATCTGCAAGGTGGGAGGCAGGCCAGTGGGGAGCAGGGGCTCCTGGTTACCTCCCATCCTCCCACTTGGATAGGGACTGCTTATGCTGGGGCCAGGTCCCAGACTGCCTCCCTTCATGCCAAGCCCTGTGGGGCGGAGATGGGACGGGGGAGAACGTGGAACGGTGACCACATCCCTCCACTGACCAAAGAGCCCGGCTGAAGGAGAGCACCAAAGCAAGGCATTCACGTGCCTGAAGTTAGGCATGTCCTTAAGTGCCTTGCTTGAATGAGGGCCTCGATCTAGAGGCAGCAAACCCGCGGTACAGGGAGGGATTCCATCCCCTCCTCGCTAATGGAGGGCCCCTGTGAAAAGGCCAATTACTCTGCTGAGCTAATGGTTGTTCTTGACAAGCCCTGTCCCTTTGGCTGAATGGCCAATGGAGCTGAGCTTGGCCGGGTAGTGCCCCTGCTCAGAGCTGTGGGGGTAGGGGAAGAGACAGAGCAACCTAGGTTAGGCCAGTCTCAGCGCCTGCTGCAGAATCGTGCTCCGGAATCTCAGCTTTCATCATAATCCATCTCTAGCCTTTAGGGGCGGGAAGAAACCCTTGAAAAGGTTGGCCCTGAATGCAAGCAGTGCAGGGACGTCTGCCTGAGTCTGCAGAGCGCTTATGTGCCGTCCACCAGCTTGGCAACACCAGTGATTGAACTGGGGACCTGCAGAGCTAGTGGGGCTAAAGAGCCAGGGTCTCAAATCAGGCCCTGTGAGAGCCCCACATCTTCTATGGAGAAGGTACAGAGGACACAAGCCATATTGACCCGTAGGTTTACTCCTGGATCAATAGCTCTGAGAAGCATGAACTGCACCCATTCATAGCAATGGGCCATTCACTCTGAAACCTAATAACACATTGAACGACCAAAACATGCAGCTGGATACTGGATCTTGAAATACAGGGTTAGATTAGTGTTTGCTGAGATCAATGGGAATTACTAGCGATGTGAACAGAACCAGCAACAGATCTTGAGTAAGGAAGCACCGGTTCTGAAAGGGAAGGCTAGTTAGAGAGAGCAGCAGGAAGAGGAAAAAGGCTTGGGAACCAGGCCCTGACATCCACAGGGGGCTGCAGAGTTGAGTGTTGTTATTGCAGGGCCGGTGGGGATGCCTATATTTATTGATGCTAGACAGAGCATCAGACACGTCAGAGCTCGTATAAACCAAACTAAAAACGCCTCTGTCTAATGTTAAACCCCCACTTTATTAGCATAGTCCTGTCCAAAGCTGACATTAACCAGGGCCACCATTAACCAGCTGATCGTTAGGAAAGGGATTTTATAGCAATCCGGGAGGTGGTGAGAGAAACGCTCACCGAGCTCCACACCAGCAATGCTCTTCCCAGCAATCCCAGCTCCCTTCAAAGGAACACAACAGGAGAAAGAGCAGCTGCTCACTGGTCACGTACTAGTTAACCTGGCCTCAGCTGGAGGCCTCTGCCACTGGCTAAGCAATACGGACGCTGCGCCCGATTCTGAGGCCCCTTGCACTGATGTAAATCGGGATTAGCTTCATGGCAGTCAATCGGGCTCCGCTGGTGTAAGAGAGGAGAGTCAGGCCCACTGAGCCCAGAGGAGGTATCTTTGGTTTGCACCAGCACGAGCAAGGAGGTTCACGCCCGCTGACCAGTGGAGTTACTCTTGCAAATCAGGAGTAGAGAGGGAGAGGAGGTTTTAAGCTGCTGCTCTGGGTAAACGTCGTCATTTTTTATAGCACATAAATCTCCCAGTGAAGCCAGGTTCCCGTGCCCGGTGTGAGACGCCAGCCAGTCCCTGTAGAGAGCGAGTGGCCAAGATCCAAAAGAGAGGGGAAAAATAAAACAAATGGTCTCTGGTATGCACAGACGGGGAGCCTTCTCCGCAGTCTGATCCTCAGACACTCCCACTGCAGTTCCTGGGATCTCAAAGAATGCAGGACCAGGCCCCTGGCAAGCCCTGTTTGGAGCACACTCAACTGGCAGTGCTTAGGGGGGTGAGGTGGCCATGCATTGCTTCCCATCCCCCCCACTGTCGCAGGGATCTCAGTGCTGAAAGGATCAGCAGTGAAAGGGTTAAGGCAGTTCACACCTCTCCAAGCTAACCTTTCAGGTTGTCTAGCCCCACTGCATTGGAAGGGTTGTGAAAGAGGTGCCTTTTGAAGTCCTTGGAGGATGCCACAGAGGGAAAGGCTCCCTCTGCCCGAGCAGGGACTTGAACGCTGGACCCTCAGATTAAAAGGCTGATACGCTACCAACTGAGCTAGCCAGGCTCACCCGGTGCCTTGGTTGCTGTGGAGCAGCAAAGCCTTCATCAAGCCCCACCCCATGGAATGCCCCTTTTGCAGGAGGCCTCCCCAGCCAGCTTTGTGTGTCCCCCAAGTCTCCGATACAGGGGGCATGTCTTGGGCAGAAGGGCATAGCCAGGGCTGCAGCCTGTACCTTAGGGGCAGCATGACCAGCTTTCTCGTACCAGCGGCTGTTGTGGCAGGAGGGAGGCTGACTGGAGGCTCAGAGCTGCAGCAGGGGCGTGGGAAGTGGCAGAGTGAGCTTGGCTAGGCCCCTCTCTCAGCACCTGTATCATTACTGGAGTCGCGAGCTGGCGATCCAGTTACCCAGGAGGGGAGGAGATTCCAGTGGTGCCAGACAGCATCACATGACCTCAGACACTGTTGCCTGAAAAAACAAAAATGCAGGCCAACACTAGGTCCCCAGAATCATGCAATGAGGTCATTGCACGTGCTCAGACACTTTCGAGTGGCGAGAAAGCAGACGCTGCACACCCACACTTCTCTTTTCAGCCCTAGAGAAGTGAGCTGCAAGAGGAAGACTGGTCTGATCGATAAGACGCTGGCCTGGGAACCCTGGAGATCTGGGTTTAGTTCCCACTTCTGCCACAGACTCACTGTGTGACCTTGTGCTGAGGGCTGGCCCGTGACAGAACTTCAGACTAGCTGATCTCATGATCCATCTGACCAGACTTTCCCTGCCTTGTTTCCTCTCTGTAAAACAGGAGAATAGTCCCTTTCTCTGATTGATTGTAAGCCCTTCAGGGCAGGGACTGTCTCTTACTAGTTGTACGTACAGCACCTAACACACATAGGCCCATTGCTCTGTGTGGGGAACCCCAGGTGCTAATGTAATCATAGAATCATAGAATATCAGGGTTGGAAGGGACCTCAGGAGGTATCTAGTCCAACCCCCTGCTCAAAGCAGGACCTAATCCCAACTAAATCATCACAGCCAGGGCTTTGTCAAGCCTGACCTTAAAAACCTCTAAGGAAGGAGATTCCACCACCTCCCTAGGTAACCCATTCCAGTGCTTCACCACCCTCCTAGTGAAAAAGTTTTTCCTAATATCCAATCTAAACCTCCCCCACTGCAACTTGAGACCATTACTCCTTGTTCTGTCATCTGGTACCACTGTGAACAGTCTAGATCCATCCTCTTTGGAACCCCCTTTCAGGTAGTTGAAAGCAGCTATCAAATCCCCCCTCATTCTTCTCTTCTGCAGACTAAACAATCCCAGTTCCCTCAGCCTCTCCTCATAACTCATGTGCTCCAGCCCCCTAATCATTTTTGTTGCCCTCCGCTGGACTCTTTCCAATTTTTCCACATCCTTCTTGTAGTGTGGGGCCCAAAACTGGACACAGTACTCCAGGTGAGGCCTCACCAATGTCGAATAGAGGGGAACGATCACGTCCCTCGATCTGCTGGCAATGCCCCTACTTATACAGCCCAAAATGCCGTTAGCCTTCTTGGCAACAAGGGCACACTGTTGACTCATATCCAGCTTCTCGTCCACCGTAACCCCTAGGTCCTTTTCTGCAGAACTGCTGCCTAGCCACTCGGTCCCTAGTCTGTAACAGTGCATGGGATTCTTCCGTCCTAAGTGCAGGACTCTGCACTTGTCCTTGTTGAACCTCATCAGGTTTCTTTTGGCCCAATCCTCTAATTTGTCTAGGTCCCTCTGTATCCTATCCCTACCCTCCAGCGTATCTACCACTCCTCCCAGTTTAGTGTCATCTGCAAATTTGCTGAGAGTGCAGTCCACGCCATCCTCCAGATCATTAATGAAGATATTGAACAAAACCGGCCCCAGGACCGACC
>QXTE01000018.1:1211191-1374630 GCA_003942145.1 Platysternon megacephalum | reverse complement strand
CGCCGTGCCACCGAAACACTCCCCCCAGCGCCGCCGAAACAAAAACAACACCCCCCCCCAGCACCGCCCGGCTGAACCAAAACAACAACAACAAAAACCCCGAGTGCCCCCCGCCACCCCAAGATTGGCCGCCCCTTACAAGGTGCCGCCCCAAGCACGTGCTTGGTTGGCTGGTGCCTGGAGCCGGCCCTGGCAGCAGGGGAGCATACCGAAAGCCAGGAGTGCTGCTTCGCGCTTCGGAAAGAAGTGGTTTCCGGGCCTGGGAGCAGCTGGCCCATAGGCCAGTCATTGGGCTAGAGAAGGGGGTAGCTTCCCTCGCTGCCCGTGCAGTTCTGAGAAGAACGGTCCCAGGAGCAGAGAAAGGCCAACAGACCCTTCCCGTTGTATTGTGAGCGTAACTCAATGCTGCCAATCCCTAGCAACTGAGACCCTCAATCCGCAGGGCAGCCGTAGCAGGGAGAGCAGCAAAACAGGCCTCCACCACCCCGCCCGCACCCCGGGGGAACCAACCCTGTCCAGTCCCTGGGACCTTGTTGAATCTCCAGCCTGTCTGCTGACTTTTCCCACCGCAGCAGTGGCTCTGTGACCTGGAGACCTGTCAGCGAAGGAAGGGACCACAAGCCACCAAGCCCCGATCAGCGGGTAATAACGGACAGCCATTCCCAACCGGGCTGGGGTTCAGCGCACGAACCCAGACGTGGTGCCAGCTCCTCAGCTGGTGTCGACTGTAGCTGCCTGGAAGTCAATGGAGCGATGTCTGTTTACACCAGCTGAGCCTCTGGCCTTAAAGGCAGCCCTCCTATAACCGTGCTCTGAGCCAGCTAGTGCTCCGGCCTGACTAGCCGAACCCAACCTCCCCGCTTTGTCAGCGCAGAGCATCGGTGTATTCCCACTGCCAGCCTGCCCCACGTATAAATCTAGCTGACTCCTGTCCTAATACACACTGCTTCTCCCTCTGTTCAGCATTCCCCCTACAATCGGAGAGCCTGTGACACGTACCAGTCCGATATACAGTACCACTGGTTTCCATGGAGTGACTCCTGCTGGGAAACAGCATGGCCTGGGGGGACAGAGCAGCGGACTGGCATGCACGAGATCCCCGGGCTATTCCCAGCCTACAGGGCGACCTTCCCCCTCTTCGTGCCTCGGTTTCCCTCCTCTGTAAAACAGAGCAGATGCTATCGCCCTCGTTTGTCAAGTGCTTTGAGCGCCAGCGGTGAAGTACGCTACGTGGGAACTAGGTGTTCTGGGGTAAGCGATATAAAAATCGCAGGCCTTCGTACACGCACCAAGCTGCCGTGGGCAGTGAGCAATCACCAAGCAGGGTTATGTTTATGGACATAATACTTTTAACTAAGCCTTCACCATCTGTTCCCGGAGCCCCTAATTATGGCTGCAAAGAACACGCAGCAAAGCGCAAGCTATCAGCAATGAGACGAAAGGGATTGGAGCACTTGGGCCCGAATCCCTTCTCACTTGCTGCTGCTTTACACCACGTTAATCCACTGACTTCAAAGGGGGTTACTCACGATTTACACCAACGTGAGTGACGGCAGGATTAGGCGCCTGCTGCCTTTATTCTCGGTCTAATCCAGCCTCCTGAGCGGATGATAATGTATTTCAGAAGCATATTGGGGAGTCCAACCCACATGGGAACGAGACCTCTGCTTTTTTTCACGGGGAAATGGTTTGACCTGAATCCTTCACTCTGCTGATTACACACACAGTGGGCCAAGTCCTCCGCTGGTGTAAATCAGCATAGCTCCATTGAGGCCAACAGAGCTATTTACGCCAGCAGGGGATCTGGCCCTGTAACCACACTCCCACCTTCGGTGTGACATTTCCAGCTGTTCTGGGTTAATCTGCCTAAGCAATTCATGAAAATGATTAACTTGCTTTTTATAGAGGGGTTTTGCGTGATGTTTGGAGCCACTATTTCTCAGAAAGGGTGAGAGCTTGGGTGGTAAATATTTACCAAAGGAAACACCTCTTCTCTTCCATCCTCTCCCTAGTGATATTGCATCACAAGGAAACCTGCGCTAGAAACTACCATCATTAGCAGCTCTAATCTGAAACCTCCACTTTAACCAATTATGCTTTGCATTTCTGTATCATCCCCTCCCTGCCCCCCGCCCCGCCACCTCAAAGTGCTTCAGAAACGCTAATAAATTAAGCTTCACCATATCCCCCCTTGGCCCAGTTTTCCCCAGCCTCATTTTACAGATGGGGAAACTGAGGCACAGAGTGGCTAAGGCTCACATTTTCCTAAGTGGTGTCTAATTATGGATGTCCCAGACATGCAGCACCTGATTTGCAGAAGTGCGGAGCACCCACAACAGATGTCAGGGGGAGGTGTGGGTGCTCAGCACCTCTGAATAGTCAGGGTACCTCAAACTGGGACACCCCAAATTAGGGGTGTCAATCCACCACCTTTGATCAGAACTAAATTCACCTTAAAAAAACCAGAGGAGAGCCACTGCTATCTGCACCCCTCTTTGAATGCTAGCTGGTAATGCAAGACGCTGTACAGAGGCCAGAAGAAATGGCCAGAGTCTGTCTTAGAGCAATGGCTAGAAACAAATGCCTCGGGAGAAGGATGGTTTGATCCAGGATTTGGCTCTGACCCAAGAACTGGATTTAAGGAGAGACTAATAAACCCACTAGGACAAAGCACCTGGGACCAGATCCTCAGGATCACTCTCCCGACACCGCCTTTTCCCCCCCAGAACCATGGGAACCACTGGAGCAATGCCGATTGACACCAGCGGAGGAGCTAATGAAAAGCAGAAGGATAAAGACGTGGGCAGGCATCGCAGGACCAGGCTGGATGTGGGCATCGCGACATGTGGCAGCTCGACATGCTGCTGTTCTCGGTTAGCGGAGCCGCCGAAAGAATCCGGCACGCTGTCTCTAGAGGCTCAGACAGAGCGACTCGGGAACGAAGAATGTGCTGGTTATCCAGCCTGTGCGTGGTAAGGCGACAATATAATCCACAGGGTAAATTGGTGGCATAACAAGAGAGCTTTTGTGAAATAAAGAAGAGAGAAAGGTCAGGGGAAAAAGCCCCCCCGCAGAGGACGTTTCCGTTGGTGAGAACAGCTCATCGCGGTGTATTTTTCCTATGGCTCAGAGAGGCCCTCACTGCCAAGACAGTCACCACCCTCCGCTCTATATTTAGTTTGTTTTCATTTCTCTCCTTTCCATTTGGCAGCTGACATGGCAAAAGGGAATTTTAGGCAGCCCAGGCACAACAAACCCAAGGCTCCTGCCCGCTGGCCGGGGGCAGGAGGGGGTCAGCACGGCTGGTTTAACTCCAAGCCCCATCCCAGAACTTGCTGTGGGATTCACCCCTGCCATAGGAAGTGTCCACTACCCTACGGCACGAGTTCTGCCCCTCAGTTACATGGGGCCAGACCATTGCAAGGTCGGAGAGGAAAGATGCGTTAGTGGTTGAAGCACTAGCTGGAGACCAGGGTCCAATTCCCCACAACCACAGACTTCTTCTGTGACCTTGGTCAAGTCACTTAATCACTGTGAGGATCGGGGGCTAAGTCTCTCTGTCCCGCTGCTCCCCATCTGAGAAATGTCAATAGCAGCCCTTCCCTACTTTAAAGGGTGGTTGTGAGGATAAGTACAGTAAAGATTATGAGGAGCTCAGATACCATGGTACTGGGGGCCATGTAGGTACCTAAGACAGGATAGATGCAGCGGTTCATCTAGACTAGTATCCTATCACTGACAGTGACCAGTACCAACTGCAAGAAACCCTGCAGCAGGCAGTTATTGGGTAACCTGCCCTTCCAGGGCAAGTTTCTTCCTGACCTCCATTAGTTAGTGCACGGCCTGAAGCATGAGGGTTTAGATCCCTTCCAAAACTCCAGGATTTTTTTCCAAACGTTACTAATCTAACTCTGGATATGTTGCTTTGGCAGCGGTATGTGCTGAAGTGGAAACAGGAACTCCTATTCCGGAATAAAGGCATCAGCAATGTATGATTATACTAGTTAATTTCCCCACGTAGGCAAGACCTAAGAGAGAAAACAAATGTAACCAGACTCCATTTCAGTGTTCCCCTCCCCTTGGGCACTGACTCTGTGCTCAGGGCTCTTTGAAAAGTGCCAATGCTGTATAATGCGACATGTTTTTCCTGGCCATAATGTCTTGAGATTTGAGCTCACCACAGCCAAAGCAGGATCCAACCTGCTCAGGGTTGGGATGGGAGATTGTCAACAAACCCCCTTATTTGCCACAGCCCTGCACCGTGTGTGGTCATGCACACCCGTGCAACATGGGTGTAAAACGCTACCAGATCAGATCAAGTCTGCAGTCATGTTGCGTTGGTGTAAATGATTGTACAAGGTGCAGGACAGCAAAGAATCTGACTGCCTGACATTGAGTCACTGCTGATTTACACCACTGAGAGTCAGAGGACAAGGCAACCTCTAACTAAAGGAAGTCAGGACGAAACTTTCCCCAGGGGCAGGTTATTTCATCGCTGCCAACTGCAGAGTTTCTGCATCTGGTGCTGGCCACTGTCCTAGACAGGCTAAGAGCCTAGATGGTTCCCTGGTCTGAGCTACTGTGGCAAGTGGGTACATTGGGGGGCTGAGGTCTAGAGCAGTAAACACTAGACTAAGCCTTTGAAGACCTGGGTTCTATTCTTCATACAAGCACGCCATGGCTCCCTCTCTGTGCCTCAGTTTCCCCATCTTACAAGTGGGATGATAATACTCCCCCTTGGTGTTAAAGCATTTTGAGATTTATGGACGAAACGTGCTAGAGGAGATCTGGAGGGTAGCATGAAACGAAGGGCCCTGAGTCTGCAGTGAAGAATGGAGCAAGACAAAGCCCCTCTTCTACCTGCCCTAGCTCTTTTATGAACTACCCCGCGTCACAGCCAGCCAATCCAGGAGCCTGTTGCAGGTACTGGGCTTATGCCCTCCAAATGGAGCTGGCTCATTGGCTGGCTGATATGACAGGGCAGCTCGGAGGCTGGCTGAGAACCAGCATTGCTTCTGCCTGGAAACCCGAGTGGATTCGTTGTGCCAGGAGTCCAACTGGGCTGGGAGAACAAACTCTGCCTCCATTTTTTCTAACTGATTTGGAGGCTTGGTTGCTATGACATTTGGTGGAGATGGGGGCCCTATATCACTCTGGGGGTTCGAAAATCTCAGCTGGAGGGAAGACGCGTTAGAAGCCTCTGGAAGTTACCCCCAGTAGATTTTTCCATGCTTGATATTATTGCCGGTTTAACCCGACCTTCATACAATTGTCAGACTCACGGCCGAAGGGCGCTGGGCTCCCCACCTGCTCAGGAACGGAAGGCTTCAGCCAGACCTGTTTACCAAACACCTCTCCCTAGTACAGCTGCAGGTCACAGAGCACTCCGTGTTCCTGCCCAAGGTCAAACCCTTGGTCACGCTGCCTCCGAGCCCAAGGTTTATGCCACTTTCCAGGGCGGCATCTCTCCTGTTACCACGGGCTTCAGCCACACAGCCGTTGATTCACGGAGCTGGTGGCTGGTAAAGCAACAAGAGGAAGAAAATGCAGAGAGAGGGAACGAAATCTGTGCGGTGAGGCTGGAAGGTCACAACTAGAAGGGATCTGAAGGGAAAGCACTGTCCCTGGAAAGTCAGTCAGTCTCTCTGGGCCTCAGGCCCCCCCCAGCTGTAAAACAGAGAAGTACCTCCCTCGCCTCTGGCCTGGGCAGTGTCTCTTATTACACGTTTGCACAGCACCTAGCACAAGAGGGGGCTTGATCTCGGAGGAGGCGTCTGGATGTCCCGGTCCTACAGGGAATAAATGATAAATCAATGTGGCGTGGTCTGCCCCAGAACCACCACTAGTTGCTGCCAATGGGTGCAAGGGAAGACAAGGATAAGCTGCTCCCAGAACCATTTCACTAACCCCAGGCTAAATACCCAGTCAGATCCTGCCTGGGTGGCTGCATTTATGGGGCTGAATTAATCTGTCAGTTATATCCCTGCAACCTCACTGACGCATGGCTCCGATAACCCAGAGAATGGAGCCGACGTAGACAGACAATAGGATACACAAGCTTAGCCCAGCGTGCCAGACCGTATTTCTGTGTGTGAAAAAAAAAGAAGAGGCGTTTTAATTGGGATCATTATGTGAATTTGGGAGATTTCCCAGTAAATACAGAGCACAGGCGCGGGCCAGATTTTGTTGAGCTGACGAGGGCAGGCAAACATATGCATCGTGACTCAATAGTCTGAAACGCATCATGAAGAGAGAACGCCGCAGAGGCACACACCAGCCTTTGCTAGAAGCGACCGTGCTGAAAAGGCACCAGCTGTTTGCATATGTCACAGGCTTGACTGGGAGATCGTCGCTAGACTGTTGTCAGCAGTCACCTGAGCTTGTTAAAAGGTCTCTCTTCACTGCAGAGTGAACTCTGCTGACTGACCGGCACCGGGTTAGCCTAGCCAGGTTGTGCAAAGCCCAACCCCAGCGACAGTTGTGGGAGAACTCATCGTCCCTCTGGGCACACGGGAGGGAGGAATTGTGGGAAGGCTCTGGAGGACTCGGTTTAGCCAGCGTCCTCACTGCAAAGTGGGCGGGTTACCAGCCGGAGTGAAAGCGGAACCCAGGGTTTAAACCAGCCCCCCAGCCATGCCAACTAGCCTGGGTTGAAAGCACACTGAACTCGGGAGAGAGGGCTGGGGGGAGGTTAGCAGCATCCCAGGCGTCAGAGCCCAGATTCATTCTGCAATGAAGACAGACCTTGGGGACAGGACTGGACAGCTGTGGGTGAGCAGTGCTTGCCCAAGCCAGCGACAGGACTGGGAGCTCCCCTCTGCTTAGAAAGGAGAGAGACCTGGGCTATCTCCTGCTCCCGCCTACTCTGTGGTCGGAGCAAGGAGACGGCTCCTTCTGGCATGGCCCGGGGAGAGTCAACGCCGAGACTCTAGGCCACTTCTGAACACGCCAGCAAAGCAGAGCAGTGAGCGCGGTCCTGCAGAAAGGGCTGACTAGTAACCTCGGGGCTGATCCTCCTCCCCCTTCCCCCTGTCCCACACCATTATAACTCCACGGGCTTCAATGGCATTACTCCTGCTTTCCATCATCAGAACCAAGCCCTTAAGGCTGGTCTCTGTACCGTCCCCTACTGGCTGGCCATAGGTCCAGTCCCGCCCCCACTGAATTCACCGGGAGCAGGAACAGGGCCTGGGTGCACAGAGCTTCCAGACCCCAGAGACGTGGGGACATCTCGAAGACACCTGCCTGGGGGAGCCCCGAGCCTGGCAGGTGCCCTGCGAGAAAGAACTCTCCCCCATCGGACCATTTGGAAGAAACACCCCAATAAGCAAAAACACAAAGAGAAGCGGGTTGAATAACCCGGCCCAGGCACCAGCCAATGGTCACAATGCAGGCCCATGGCCGGCCACTGCTCCCTCCTGGGCCTAGTTCCCAGTTAACTAATGAGGAGCAAAGAAAAGATGGGCTGGGAAGGAGGAATCTTACTGTATGCATTGGCTCAGCCATGCAAGGCTAGCTTGGGGTGGGGTGGGGGGGGACCGAGCACCAAGACTTCGCCTACGATCGGCAAGCCATTGAACACAGCTCCCCAATGGGCGCCTGCCTCCCCCGCTCCATTCCCCTCGCCCCCTGGAATCCATTACACATCATAGCCGGTGTCGTCAGCTGCGTGGTCTCTGTACAAACCGAGCCGGCAAAGTGCCCCCACAACCCAGCCCTGCCTTGAGAGCCATTCAATCGGCAGCAGCCCGACTCCTGCGGCAATTTCATGTCAAAAGAAAAAAGTGAAGCTGTTCTCCACGTAATTGCAGGTAATAGCAGCCCTGAATTAACAGCCCGGCGGGAGCCCTCTATTGAGAGCAGCTTTCTGAGCTGTCATGCAGCCGAGCCCCCCTCCCCAGACTGCTGCTTCTAAAGGCAGGTTTGAATGGCAGCCTCCTCCTTCGTGTCCCCCCCCCCCCAAATGCAACGCACACACTGCAGAGAGCAGCGGCACAAGAGCAGCTGCCGGGGTGTTTCATGATGTCGGGAGGCCAGGGGCGCGCAGCCCCCCACCTCCCTCGCCCACTGTGACGCGGCTCCCATTTGCTCTCTGACTCTGGCTGCTGGCGGGGTGCTGGCGAGTCCGGGAGGATGATGCCTCTTGCCGACGCATTTCTACCCCCACCAGGGACGGCCTGAAACTGCGCAGGTGAAGTTGTGTCCATGTCCAGTTTGGCTCCTGGATCTGAACAGGCTCAATGTTTGGAGCGTGGGGATCCCAGATCTTGGTTTGGGGACCTGGGATGGGTTTGTTTTTACTCATCATGGGATGGTGCCACCTCCTGGCCGTTCTGGGGATTAGCTCGGCCCCTTTCAGCGGTTACACCTCCGTTTCTCCTCTGCAGCCCCTCTCTTTCTCTCAGGAGCCGCTGCTGTCTTCTTCGTGACTCAGCCCTCCGGCCGGGTCACTGTCGGGGTTCCCCTTCTGGGGGGGGGGAGTGAAACAAGGTTCCTGTTCTCCAGCTGTCTCCTGCTTCACTGCCTCACAGTGCCACTCCTGCAGTGGCTGGCAGGGGAGCCGGGGCCCACCCGCTACTCCGGGTGCTGCTCAGGGACACGCTGCACAGGGTCCTGGCACCTTCCCCTGAGCCGCGTCCAGACCTCCCGGCCTCGCTCCCTCCTCCCAGGGAATAAATTTAGGCAACTTGGCTCTCTGCTTGCCCCTTCGGCTTCCAATTTCCTGTCTTTTGTAGAAGCCCCGCCTGTCCCTCAAAGGTGAGCTTCTCTCGAATTAGCTGTCTCCAGCCTAAAGCTCCCCCTGTTTGCAGCCGAATTAGTTGATTGGGCCCACCTGGCCCAATTCGGCTCTTGCCGGGCCAGGGTGGGGAGCACTCCCCATCACAGGGCCGTCCTTCTTCATGACACAGGATGATGCTGTACTCTGGGGGCACCCTTTGGATCTGGGGGCCTGGATTTGTGGACCCACCCTCAATCGCCCTCTCTGTGCTACTTCGCTTTAGCAGAACCCATTAGACAGACAGGATCAGATGGTCAGCTGGCGTCAATCCGCGGCATTCCATTGACTTAACTGGCGCCCCGCCTCTTCACTCCAGCTGGGAATCTGGCCTTTGTTTCTTTGTTCTTTTCTGCAGAGACCGATGACAGATTTCCATATGGGGAAAGTGGAGACTCTTAACGTGGAGGGGGGATGCCTGAATGCAGGGTGGCACTTTGTCCCCCTCTAGTGGCTAGGCCCCCTACAGAAGTTTACGAGTCTGCTGCTGCCTCTGAGCTAATGGAGCTGGCATTTCAGCTGCAGCAATAGTCTCCTGTTTCTAGAGCCAGGACTCCTGGGTTTAGTCATCATTGGAAATGGCGCCACTGTGTTTGCAGAACAGCTATTAGTTCCAGCGGGGAAATTTTAATTTTTTTAAAATATGCATTTGTAGTCAGAAACCAACCACAAATGGGAGAAAATGCACTAAAATCTCACTGTTTTGTTCATCAAATCCACGAAGCAAAGATCAAGGGCTTGGCGCTTGCTGTGGCACTGGACTCCCATTCTCCTAGTGGTCTGGCTCTTTGAGACCGCACTTGTGAGGGTTTCCCTGCTAGCCCTGCGCATTTTCACTGGGTACAAAGCAAATCCATCAGTTTCTTTAAACAGCTCCACCTGCAGGTCTGCTGGCCTCACTCGAAGGTTTGCTTTGCCCACGAAAAGCCGGCTTGGGTAAAGCCTAGCGCATCCCATTCGTCAGCCAGGAGATTTCGCTAGTCACTGTTGATTTGACGCATCTAGGTATCTGTACTGCCCTCATCACCATAAGATCTCAGTGGCTATTCTCAGGAAAGTTTCTCAATCATGATTTGACCAGCACAGCTAGCCAATTGCCTGATCTGTCACTGGGGGATTCCGAATGCATAAAGAAGCCGATGGGAACCCTTTCTCCTTTGCCTTATCCCACATGCCATGGGGCAAACCTCCCTCTTGCTGGCCCAGACCTTGCAGAACAGCCTGGAGAAGATACTCAGCGTCATCACAGTGCTTTGAGAGGCATCTCCACCTCACCTGGGGCCTCCTGAAGGCACATCCAGCCCCCATTCTCTGGGAAACAGAACGACCGCTTCCTAAAAGTAACATTGAAGGCAATGAGCCACACTCCTCTCTAGCGTACGGGGCCTGAACCCCGGGTGTGGCCCTATCTGTTTATTAGGCATTGAAAGCCATTTTATCTGGATCTGTAGTAAATTTGGCTTTGCTCCCCGATCTCAGTGTCATGATGCCCTGGCCATTCTTAGTTTGCTGACTCAGCTGGATGCCTCCTGCCAGTATGTGATGCTCCCTGGTCACGAAGCAGCACAGAACCAGAAGGTTGATTCCTCCAGGCACACTCAGCTTTCTGCTTTAAAAATGCCTGGCACTTTGCCTGTGACCGGGAGCCCTCCCGGCCCTTTGGGGGAAGGAACACCACCTGCCTTCCCAGTGGCCTGTGGGGCCCACACCGAACATGCGATTTCTATTTCAAGCCACGTGACTGGGTGCTAAACCCACTTGAGCTCCCCTAAGCCGCTTTCCAAGTGAAACATGTACTTCACTGAATGAATTGACAGAAGATGGCTTAGAAAGGAAGCGCCGTTTCGAACGAGAAAAAGGCCATTTGTTGCCGGTGAGATTATCTTTGGTTCATTTATTTAATACTCTTCTTCCCCTGGGGAACAAGATCTAATTTCTGGCACGACCCTCACACCTTTTGGTGTGGGTGACCTCGCGTAGGGGATCCGTCACAAGCTGGTCTCTCTCTCGGAACGTGCCCAGTAAGTGGCATTTGGCTGTGGGTGAATGAACGGCATGCATTGGCAGTACTATATGGGGACTGTAGTAAGGACCACAGCAGTTTAGTCCCTTCTCAGATTTTGCTATCGCTGATGGGATGGCTTGTTTTAACGTGACCTGCTCGTTACCTTGGAAGCCAAGGCCATAAGATTAGTTGGTATTATTTCTTTCCCCCCTGTCTTCGTCTACTGGAAAATTGCTTTATTCTTCAGTCACCCAGTCACACGCCCCAATTCTGCATTCCGTCTCAGGACTCCTGGGTTCTAATCCTCGGTTGGCCGCTGACTGCTCAGTGAGCTTGGAGAAATCATTGAACCGCTGTGTACCTCTATGAAAAGAGTTGAATACTAATCCCTTGCAAGAAAATGCTTTGCTTTTCTATTGTACCTATTGGACTATTCCCAAATAACTTGGTGCACTAGGGTAGATCACCTTCCTATGAAGCATCCAGTACCAGAGACAAGCTATACGGCTAGATGGACTAGGCATGTGCTCTGGAGAGGTGGTGTCGGCCAGTGGCTAGGATACTAGCTAGGAGACCTGAGTTCAATTCCTGATTCTGTCATTGTCCCGCTGTGCGACTTTGGGCAGTCACTTCCCCTCAATGTGTCTATGCTTTCCCCTCTGGCCCTTTGTCTATTTAGATTGTAAACTCTTCAAGACAGGGCCTCTCTCTCTGATGGATAGGGCAGTTCTATGTGTACGTACAGCCCCTAGCACAGCTGCGGCCTCTTAGCCCTACTGTAATTCACACGATAAATCTATTCCTCTCCGATTGCTAGATGCCGAGGCCAGTGGTTTCTGAGAAACGTATTCTAGTGGATCTATCCTGAATGCAGCTTAGTTTCACTTTGTAACTTACGTAACGGGGTGTTAGACAAATTACCCAGATAATAGGAACAATGATGATAGTCATTATGCATAAACAATCACAAGGGAAAGTCAGCAAGAGCCCTGGGCAAAGAGTAGACAGCTCCTTCTAGATCCTGTGAAAGCCTTATAGCAGCCTGAGCTACTTGGGATTCATCTATTCCAGTACACCACAGCCCCAGGACTAAGAACGTGTCACAAACTTTCGGGTCGCAGCCTCGCTTTCATAGAGTACCACACTCTGAACAGACAAAATGGCAGCAGCCAGAGAACAGGAGGCCTGGCTGTTTTCCTCTGCCAAAAATCAAGCCTCCCGCATGGGTGACACCACCTGGTATTTAATTGGCCAGTGTTGCATGAAGATAGATACACCCGGCAGCACAAGGACAGAGATGCCCATGTCCTCTTCAGCCTTGTTCCTCTTTGAGAGGTGAAACAAGGTGCAACTCTTCATGGCACGCTGCTGAGTGGAGACCATATGCAACAACAGGATATGGAAAGCAGGTGCAAAAAGGTCCCTGTGAGAAGTGCCAGTGGCAGTGTGGTCTAGCGCCATCTAGTGGACCTGGCAGGTGTCTAAGAGGAAGTAGGTTAGAGAGAAACATGGAGACAGATAAGAGTTTAAATCTTCTGACGCACACACTGAAGCCATTAAGTGGTTGATCTAACACAGCATGGCCAATGCTCACAATTTTATCATGATTTTATTTGATCATATCATGGTGTTTCTTAGAATCACATGACTCCAGGAGCTGGGACAAGTGGAAAATCTCCGCTTATTTGTCTTTTATCTGTTATTTGATTCTTTCTGGGCTCAGAGACACAGGACTTTGTACATTCTTTTGATGCGGTTTTGTTTATTTACAAAGAACTACCTGACTAGCACGAATTTCTCCTCCTAAGTGAAACAACCTACTAGACCCCCACATTTTTGACTAGCTGCTCGGGTCAAAAGGGGAACAATACTCTAGCCGGGCTATATCATTAGAGGCAGAGCGGTGTCCCTTTCGTCTCTGACGAGGATCCAGCCACAGCCATCCATGCATTTGACGCTGCTCAAATGTTATTTTTACCAGTGTTCACAAGAGGCTCCACATCTATGTAACAATCAGCTATAACCACATGACACAGCAAAACCTACCAGAGCTCTAAGATACACCCTCGGTGAGCAACCCACTCCCTTCATCTACCATTTCTGTGGCCCCATCCCCACAGTATCTGCACACCTCCCAGATATGACTGTATTTTCCTCACAGCCCCCCTGTAATTTCCATGTCATGGATAGGGAACTGACGCAATATTCAATAGGAACATTGAAGGGACCTCCTAAGCCAGTAACTTGCCCAGGGTCCCATGGTAAGTCTGTGGCGGAGTCAGGAAACCACGTCTCCTGAATCCCACTCCAGGGCCTTCACCGGATGAGTGAGCACTTGAAAGCATGGTCAAGACTCCAGTATAACTGCGTTCGACCACCTGGCTGTGTGATTGTAAAGGACGTGCTACGATGCTGTCGTCTGTAAGGGGTTTCCTTGCCCGTCTGCTGCGGGGATGGCGCAGTGAGTTAACTCAAGATGGCTGCCAGGCAAAGAGTCTCACACACTGTGCTCTCACTCTCTTACGGAGACGCAGATTTGGTTGGTTTTTGTTGTTGTTTTTCCCTTTTCTAAGATGGAAATTGCAGGCCTGGCTCCTTGTGCATGGCAAACAAAGTGAACCTTTCAGTAGAGTCCCATCTCTGCTAATCTGGTCCCCTGCTCAGTCTCACGTTGTACGAGGATTTTAGTGGCTAGCGTGTGTATAGATACACGGTTACAGTGTGGGCTCAGTTGTGACTCTTAGCCACTAGGCCACGCTTGAGGCGGTAGCGGGGAGCTGTCTCACCTCTACAGGAACTCCGGGGAGGAGTGTCCTTCATGGAGGCACATCTCCTTCTGGAGCTTTCAGGCAGTCAGGGGGAGTGTGTGTCACAGCCAGGGGTCAGCAACGTGTCCGTACACGGACACGAGTGTCCATGGTAAAAAAGTTGAGGTCCGTGGTAATTTTTCAAAAAAATTGAATGACAACCCCCACCCGCCACGTCCATCACTAAGTACGGTGATTTTGTCAAGTGTCCGTCGCAACACGGTGGTGCCGACCCCAGGTCACAGCATGACCCTGTGTGGGTTGCTGGTAGTGGGGATTGAACATGGGCCCTCGGGTCTGAACGCACAGAGCCTGGACTCCCTGAGCTAAAATGGCCGACTCAGCGCCAACGTTAATCAACCTCTGGGGCCCAACCACCACTCGAGAGAGACAACGCACCCCAGTGAGTGGGTGTGGGCAACACACGCTCACTGTGCCATGCCTCAGGACGGGGCAGCAGGTTACCTGCGCTGCACCCTGCCAGCAGGGAGAGAGGGGAAATGGCCAGGCCATGCCCCAACCCCTCCCAGGCCCCTTCTCCCTGGGGGCTGCTATGTGCCCCTACAAGAGCTAGGAGAAACTCCAGTTATATCTGGTCATTGCGTGGAGCTTCTAAGACGAGGCTTCTTCCATGCCTGGGAAGGAAGCAGACAGCCTGGCCCTGTGTAACCCCTTACGTTCAGCACAGAAAAGTTCAACTGTCTGAAATGGGCCATCTTGATTATCACTACAAAGGTTTTTTTTCTCCTGCTGATAATAGCTCATTTTAATTAATTAGCCTCTTAGAGTTGGTATGGCAACTCCCACCTTTTCACGTTCTCTGTATGTATATATATCTTCTTACTATATGTTCCATTCTATGCATCTGATGAAGTGGACTGTAGCCCACGAAAGCTTATGCTCAAATAAATTTGTTAGTCTCTAAGGTGCCACAAGTACTCCTGTTCCATCAAATTACAGGACATCAGTCTATTGGAGAATTAGTATTGCAGCGAAGCATGTTCCCCAATCTGCTAGAACGTGCGGTCGACCCTAGGCACTTGTGTTTAATTCCCCTTTATAAGATTAGCCCCCAGATTCCCCCCCGTCATCCTAGGAATTACACACATGGTGGTGAGAAAAAAATGGCCTGGTGGGCTCTGCCCGGCTGTGCTAGCCGTGGAGTGAAAGGCCTTCTGCATTGGGAAGGGTACCTGCAAACAAAGAGCAGCTCAAACAGCTGTTCAGGTTTATTGTGGGGGGCCGGGGGTGTATTATTTTTGAATCACGTTCTCCTGTTCACTGTTTTTACTCATTTGAGCAGCTTCTTTGAAGTGAATGTTTGGGATCCAGAGTCAAAGTGACTAACAGCCTGCAGCAGGATCTACAGGCGTATGGGCACTGAAGGACCAGGCTAAGCTGGAGAATTTCAACGTGTGCAGTTCATTTTGTGTATTTGTGTATTTAGACACTCCGAGGCAGAGTAATGCAGGGGGTGAGAAGAAAACTGGCAAGCAGGAAATCAGGGTTTTAAACCTGGTTCTGCAGCTGACTAACTCTCCCCCTTCGGGCAAGACGCGTCATTCCTCAGTGCCTCAGTTTCCACTGGAAATAATCCTGACCTACACTTTGCAACTTATGGAGGGATGGGGCTAAGCGCTGTTATGGCAGGAGTCAGCGGATGGCCACATGTGAGCAATGTTCAGCCTTTGATGATATGCTTGTATTGTTAGTTGTGTAATGTGGACCTTGGTGGGGGAAGCTGTTGCAAACAGCAGAAAACTTTGCTGCCTGTCTTCATTTTTCATAGGTTCCCAAGCCAGAAGGGAACATCTCCTGGATAACACAGGCTGTCGGCCTTCCCCAAAATAATTTCTAGAGCAGATCTCTTAGAAAATCAGCCAGTCCTGATTTTAAAAGTTCCCTCCCCAGAGAGGGCAGGCCCACTCCCTGGGAACCAGCCAGGGATGGCTGAACTGAGAGCTATGAACGAGGATTGCCTGGGTGCCATTAGTGAGACTCTCTGGGCCAGGGCTGCTGTATATAAATGTCAATAAAGCAAATCACTGATTCACCTCCTCAACGTGCAGAGCTCCCAGATCTGCTACCACTTAGCAGAGGGGCAGCCAGGTCGTTACACTGGGCCCTCGTTACAGCTGGGCCCCTCCACGCAACTGACGGGGTGGAATTTGGTGCCCAGCATTTCAATGACGCACGCTAGAGTGAGCCATTTGAGACGCAGAGTCGGACGAGATCAGCGTGTAGGAGAACGTGGCTTCAGTGTTCCCACGGGGTGCCCCTTACACAGCGATCGTTTTCCAGATCCAGTGCCGCAGTCAGAACTCCCACCAGAACTCAAACGAGTCCAGGGCTTCCGCAGGCAAAAGGCTCACGGGAAAGAAAAAAATCCAGGGGAGCTGTCCCCAGCTTGCATCTCGTCTTCCGTATACAACTTCCAGGTAACTTGCTCTCCTGGGCTAGGCGGGAAGTTTTCAGATTAAGGCAATCAACCAACGAAGAAAGAATAAGTCTCTGTGACGAAGGCAGCTGAGTGCCCCAGAGCCCTGCAGGCAGACTTCTGACCTTTAAAAGGGAAATCAGAATCGCATGCCCCATCCAGGAAGGACTTCAGAGGCAGGCCCAGCACAGGGAGCTCTGTCTGAGGGGACGAGGAGGCCGATAACTATGCCCAATGGCCTGTGATGGGACACTAGATAGGGTGGGATCTGAGTTACTACAGAGAATTCTTTCCTGGGTGTCTGGCTGGTGAGTCTCACCCACATGCTCAGGGTTTAGTTGATCGCCATATTTGGGGTCGGGAAGGAAT
The DNA here is from genome assembly GCA_003942145.1 of Platysternon megacephalum. NCBI lineage: Eukaryota > Metazoa > Chordata > Testudines > Platysternidae > Platysternon > Platysternon megacephalum. Next base: position 1,358,236 of record QXTE01000018.1, on the reverse strand, counting down.
TTTCCTCCAGGGCAGATTGGCAGAGGCCCTGGGGGTTTTTCGCTTTCCTCTGCAGTGTGGGGCACGGGTCACTTGCTGGAGGATTCTCTGCACCTTGAAGTCTTTAAACCACAAGTTGAGGACTTCAATAGCTCAGACATAGGTCAGGGGTTTGTTACAGGAGTGGGTGGGTGAGATTCTGTGGCCTGCGATGTGCAGGAGGGTCAGACTAGACGATCATAATGGTCCCTTCTGACCTTAAAGTCTATGAGTCTATGAGTAGATCCCCTTGCTTGGGCCGTACGATGGTTTGCCCAGCCTGGGCAGCATGACACAGCTGGCCTAGCGTCGATACCTGCTGGCAGAATGGCACAGCTGCAGCTCACAGGGCCAGCCAGGAGGGAGTCATGAGGCAGGCATCGGGAGCTCGACTCTCTTAGCTCCAGGAGCTTTAGGAATCAAAAGGCCACGGGTCTCAATGCCTCTCCCCGGGCGCTAAGTCTCCCTTCCTCCCCAGACTGGCTGCAGCAGGTGTAGTGAATGGCTCGGAGCCGCGCGTAACAATGGAGTCCCCCCCGCGCGAGGGACGGTGCTGAACTGCATCAGAGCCAGGCGGGGAGGCAGCAGCCCCAGGAGAGAGCTGCTCGTTAAGGTTTATTTTGAACAGCTTTGCCGTCTATTTTTAGCCACGCTCTCAGCAAGTGAAAATGAGCGACTATAAACAGGGGAGCGTTAGCCAGTCTCGGCGCCTGGCGACGAGGGCAGGAAGGATCCATCTAAGGGGGAGATCTGAAGAGGGTTTCATCAGGGCCGGAGGGGGAAAGACACAGATGGGACATTTCAATCCTGTTCACCCTGCCGAGCAACACTCAGGCCCCACATCTCAGACACTGCCCCAGGATCAAACAAGCACCGAAGGCGATTTGGCGCCGTACGGCTAAGAGCCGCTATGCACCTGGATGGCGGTCGGCGGTCAGCGGTCGCCCTTCCCACGGCGACACTCCCTGCGGGGGGTGGGAAGAGTGGCGTTGGGAGATCAGTGCTTCCTGGGGCTGAAGGAGGAAATGCAGCCAGTGTCCCAGGAAAGCCGAACACTGGAGGGGGTGGGGGGGCGGCGGGAAATGCTGCTTTTGGTACCTGCATCCAAACGCATCGCACGTCGGAGCTGTACTGCGTGGCAGCGCAGTCTAGTGGACGGAGCACTGGGCTGGGAATCGGGAGACCTGCAAAGTGGAGGGGGAGAAAGCCAAAAGGGAGCTCCTCCCCTCCCCAGCCCCCACCCACCTCCCAGAGCAGATAGGACCCACAGCCCCCCGCTGCTTTATTCCCAGCCCTGCCAGCGTTGTCACTGAAGAGGTGGCTTCCCCTCAAACCCACGTCATAACAAACGCCCAGCAGAGCGACAGCAGCCTGTTTGCGTGGGCGGCTGCTACCGAAACAAACAATGCAATTACCTCACGGTGCCGGAACGCTGCACGCCAGCGGGGGAGACGGCTGGAGGAGAGCGGGGTGGGGGCCCCGGTGCTCCCAGCAGCCAGCGTACTCAGGAGGGCCCTTAACGATCGCTCTGGGCTGCCTGGACTTTACAAGCCCTTCACCACCGTTTGCACCAGTTTCTTTGCTTCATAAACCTTCTGGCCGTTCCGCGGCCCGAGGAGAGAGCCTGGCTCCATTTCCCACCAGCGAACGACGCTCCACCGTGGGGAAAAAGGCTATCAGCATGAGCACACTCATTGGTCCCCTTTCTGGCCCGGGAAGGGTTGGCTGGGAGCAAGGCATTCCTCTCTTGCAGATCGCAGGGCATGGCGGTGCATGAAAGTTCCTTGGGAATACAACAGGGTATGAATTTGAGGCAGATTGACTCTTCCGGATTAATTCCGTGTGTGGCTGTTCCGATGAATGTGATCTTTATTCCAGACTCCCTCAGGCCAAAGGGATAAGCTCATTTGGAATAAGGTGCTCTGATTCCAGAATCGGAGGGTCCAGAATTGGAGGGTTAGCGATTCCAGAATAACTCCCCTCATGTAGACAAGCCTAAGGCCTCATCTGCATTGGGATTTCAGCCCCAGCAGCACTTGACCTGATGCAAACCCCTAGCGTAGACAACTGTCACCTGTCCTGGCCTAGTTTTTCCAGCTGTGAAGCCACATCTGCCTGACAGTGCTGAGGGGGGCAGGTGAGCAGGGACGGCTGTTTCCCAGGCTGATCAGTACTGTCTGCATGGTTCCCTCAGGGTTTCCCCCAACACATGGTCTGTTGTATCCACCGATTGTCTCTCCAGGGCAAGGACTGTCTCTGTCTCTTGGTTTGTACAGCCCCAGAGGGCCCTGATGGCTACTGTCAAGCACCAGTGCTTGAAACGTCAGTGAAGACAACGCCTAATTCACCTCCCCACCCATCTCCTCACCCCACCCTTTCCTTAGAGCTCTCACCCCTGCCCCTGTGCTCCACAGCCATCCCTCCTGCTTCCCAAACCAATACCAGCTCACAAGCATAGGCCTTTAAGTGGGAAGCTCCTTGGGACAGGGCCTGGTAATTGTCCCATTCCCAGGCTAGCACCTGCAAATTAAGGGTGGAACAACAGATCCATCACCGGCTCTGCCTGGCGTCAGGATTGGCGCCCCAGCACATCCAAACGACCAGCATAAGGCTCTAAACGCTCCGGCTATAAGGGTTAAGTCTTCGAACTAAATTGCCAACTCATATATTGCTCAGTCGATTCCACATGGTTTGGATGGAGAACCATAAATCAGCTCAGGCTTGTGAGCCTTCCAGTGAACTTCGGCTGCCCTCGGAGTTCCTGACCGTACCTGGAACGAGGAGGGTCTGGGTTTGGTTTCACGGCAAATATTTTGCATGGCTCCCGCAGGGCCCCTAGCAGCTCGCCTGAGAAAACCTAGCGTGTCTCTTGGGTCTTCACGCTAAGCTCCAGGCACTTTCCATTGATTGCTGAAACCTCCCCATAGGAAACTACAGTTGAGTGACTTGCCTTCAGGGGCAGCAATATGTATTTTGCCGCCCCAAGCACGGCAGTCAGGCAGCCTTCAGCGGCCCGCCGGTAACGCGGATCGGGCGGCGCACCTGCGGGAGGGCCGCCGGTAACGCGGATCGGGCGGCGCGCCTGCGGGAGGGCCGCCGGTACCGCCGATCCGGCGGCGCGCCTGCGGGAGGGCCGCCTGTAACGCGGATCCGGCGGCGCGCCTGCGGGAGGCCCGCCGGTAACGCGGAGCGGGCGGCGCGCCTGCGGGAGGGCCGCCGGTAACGCCGATCGGGCGGCGCGCCCGCGGGAGGCCCGCCGGTAACGCGGAGCGGGCGGCGCGCCCGCGGGAGGCCCGCCGGTAACGCGGATCGGGCGGCGCACCTGCGGGAGGGCCGCCGGTAACGCGGATCGGGCGGCGTGCCCGCGGGAGGCCCGCCGGTAACGCGGAGCGGGCGGCGCGCCTGCGGGAGGGCCGCCGGTAACGCCGATCGGGCGGCGCGCCCGCGGGAGGGCCGCCGGTAACGCGGATCGGGCGGCGCGCCCGCGGGAGGCCCGCCGGTAACGCGGATCGGGCGGCGTGCCCGCGGGAGGCCCGCCGGTAACGCGGATCGGGCGGCGCGCCTGCGGGAGGCCCGCCGGTCCCGTGCCTTCAGTGTACCCACCGCCGAATTGCCGCCGAAACCGCGGGACCGGCAGACCTCACGCAGGCGTGCCACCGAAGGCTGCCTGACTGCTGCCCTCAGGGCGACCGGCAGGTTGCCCCCTGCAGCTTGCCGCCCCAGGCACGCGCTTGGAGCGCTGGTGCCTGGAGCCGCCCCTGCTTGCCTTGCTCTGTGATTCTGGGTAGGATTGGAAACTGCTGAATCCTGACACACAACGCTGGGCTCTAACCGCTAGACAATGCTGCTTCTTGCTCCTTAATGTCACCATCTTAACGTGCACCTTACCTGTGGCCTCTTACCTGTGTTAACTACTTATGCTAAACAGTCTAGCCCACCTTGTATTCAGCTGGGACACACTGAGGGCTGGTCTACCCTGAAAATCGGGGGGGGGGGTCGACGCTGTAAACGCTGCATCAGCCCGCTGCACCGGTGCAGCTGTATCGCTTTAATGCGGCTGCTGTACGTTAATGCGATGTAGTTATACCAAAGTAATTCCGCAGTGCAGACTAGGGCGTACATTGGCTGAGCTCTGTCTCTCAGGGGAGTGAAAAAGCCACTCCCTGAGAGACCCTGGTGTAGACCAGGCTAGGTCAACAGAAGAATTCTTCCTCTGACCTAGCTACCCCCTCTTGGGCAGGGGGATTATCTTCTACGCCAATGGGAGAACCCCTCCCATCAGCATTGGTAGTGTCAACACAGCAGCAGTGATTTAAGGGAGAATCATATTCATATATATATAGATGGATGGATGGATGGAGATATACACCTATCTCATAGAGCTGGAAGGGACCCTGAAAGGTCATATGAGTCCAGCCCTCTACCTTCACTAGCAGGACCAAGTACTGATTTTTGCCCCAGATCCCTACCTGGCCCCCTCAAGGATTGAACTCATAACCCTGGGTTTAGCAGGCCAATGCTCAAACCACAGAGCTATCCCTCCCCCCACTGGTGGATGTGATATACCTAGACTTTAGTAAGGCATTTGGTACGGTCTCGCGTGCTATTCTTATCAATAAACTAGGCAAATACAACTTAGATGGGGTTACTATAAGGTGGGTGCATAACTGGCTGGATAACCGTACTCAGAGAGTAGTTATTAATGGTTCCCAATCCTGCTGGAAAGGTATAACAAGTAGGGTTCCGCAGGGGTCTGTTTTGGGACCGGCTCTGTTCAATATCTTCATCAACGACTTAGATATTGGCATAGAAAGTACCAGTTGCAGATGATACCAAACTGGGAGGGATTGCAACTGCTTTGGAAGATAGGGTCATAATTCAAAATGATCTGGACAAATTGGAGAAATGGTCTGAGGTAAACAGGATGAAGTTTAATAAAGACAAATGCAAAGTGCTCCACTTAGGAAAGAACAATCAGTTTCACACATACAGAATGGGAAGAGACTGTCTAGGAAGGAGTACGGCAGAAAGGGATCTAGGGGTTATAGTGGACCACAAGCTAAATATGAGTCAACAGTGTGATGCTGTTGCAAAAAAAGCAAACATGATTCTGGGATGTATTAACAGGTGTGTTGTGAGCAAGACACGAGAAGTCATTCTTCCGCTCTACTCTGCGCTGGTTAGGCCTCAACTGGAGTATTGTGTCCAGTTCTGGGCACCGCATTTCAAGAAAGATGTGGAGAAATTGGAGAGAGTCCAGAGAAAAGCAACAAGAATAATTAAAGGTCTTGAGAACATGACCTATGAAGGAAGGCTGAAAGAATTGGGTTTGTTTAGTTTGGAAAAGAGAAGACTGAGAGGGGACATGATAGCAGTTTTCAGGTATCTAAAAGGGTGTCATAAGGAGGAGGGAGAAAACTTGTTCACCTTAACCTCTAAGGACAGAACAAGAAGCAATGGGCTTAAACTGCAGCGAGGGAGGTTTAGGTTGGACATTAGGAAAAAGTTCCTAACTGTCAGGGTGGTTAAACACTGGAATAAATTGCCTAGGGAGGTTGTGGAATCTCCATCTCTGGAGATATTTAAGAGTAGGTTAGATAAATGTCTATCCGGGATGGTCTGGACAGTATTTGGTCCTGCCACGAGGGCAGGGGACTGGACTCGATGACCTCTCGAGGTCCCTTCCAGTCCTAGAATCTATGCCCCAAGTACCTTTTGTGGAGCTCGAAAGCTTCTCTTTGACCAGCAGAAGGTGGTCCAATAAAAGAGATTGCCCCCCCCCCCGACCCCCACACCACTTGTCTCTGCAAATTTGTGTCCTTTTCGCTGAACTGTTCATGGAGGGGTTCAGAAAAAGTTGAAGTGGTTCAGTTCTTTGATTCAAAACCCCATCATGAGTCGAACTTGCCTTCAATTTTATTTTTAAATAATGTAAGACGTTAAGAAACGCTCCATTCAAAACATTTTTCGACTTTTTGGTTTGCCGGAAATATCAAAAAATGTTTGTTTCGAGTCGACCCAAAATTATTATTATTTTTTTAATGTCTTGGAACAGCCAGTGAACCAAACCCCGCCATTATTCACCCCGCTCTAGGTGCGATGCAGTGGCAATGTAAGGGGACGCCGCAACATGCAATATACATAATGCAATGGTGGCAGGACAAAACACTGAGGTGCCTAAATACCTTTGAAGATCTGGGACCATGGTAATGGAAAGAATAAATAACCAGGGGCTTCGGAGCCCCATTTAAGGGGGGGGGGGGGAAACCTGAGCAGTGCTGCGACCCCGTGTGCCCAGTCACAACGCCAGTCACTCAGACTGACCTGGCCCCCCATCCTGATGGAGGGGCAGCCGGGCCAAACCTGAGCAGCCCTGCAACCTGCCGCTTCAAAGTGGTCCGACCATGGCCCCGGGTCGCTCCCCACCCTCCTTTAATAATAATGGCAGCCTGATGGAATGCGGCAACATGAGGATGTTCTCCTGGCCAAAAAGGAACTGGGGAGGACTCAGGATGACAGGACACAGGGCGAGCCCGGGCGTAATAGCGACAAGCCCACCAGAGTTTGGGGGGAGGCAGTGAAGTGGCAGCATGACGATATCTCATGGCACTGGTGAGGGGCTGCGCCTGATGGCACGCTGTTAGTAGCCAGATCTTTTGAGGCCAGAGTTTGGCAAAGCCTTTAGAATGGCCTAGGCAGAGCCTAAGTGCACAGTATCTATGAAGCTTCAATTCCTAGGATGGGATATTAGCTGTGCGACATACTGTGGAATTAGCTGTAAAAGTCACCCTGCCCCTAAAGAGTCTAAAGATGCTATACGGCCCCTTTGACGATCCTATTCATACACCTCAGCCACTAAACAAAACGCTTGGGGGGGCGGGGGGCAGGGAGATGGGCCTTCTGCAGCAAAATCCAGATTTCAGGTTGCAATAGGTGGCGTAGGCAGGTTAATAACCAGCCTCCAGGGAACTGTAACGGGTGAGAACCCCAGTGGGTGAGAACATAAGAAACGGCCGTACCGGGTCAGACCAAAGGTCCATCTAGCCCAGTATCCTGTCTACCGACAGTGGCCAATGCCAGGTGCCCCAGAGGGAGTGAACCTAACAGGCAATGATCAAGTGATCTCTCTCCTGCCGTCCATCTCCACCCTCTGACAAACAGAGGCTAGGGACACCATTCCTTACCCATCCTGGCTAATAGCCATTAATGGACTTAATAGAGAAGGGCGGTATGGATGGACTACGTAGAAGCTGTGACTATGTATGGAGGCATAATTATAATGTGGAGATGCAGAGCAGCTTTCATCGCACGGGAGCCCGATGCATTTTACAAACAGTCTGTATAAAACTCACTATACCCACAAGAGACGTCCGACCATCTCTTCCAGGGGGGATGGAACACAGCAGGCGTTTAACAGCACCATAGTTAACCACAGGTAAGCAAGCGTGCAGCATGCAGGTGGAATGGGAGTGCAATCCTCCAAATTAGATGCTACGTTCCCATGCTTGGAGAGAGTCCCAAGGATCACGACTTTGGTTTTATGCCCCGTCTGAAAGATGGAACATCAGAATGGAGCTGCCACATGATCCTGGTAGAGCGCCCCTTGCTGGAGTGTTTGGGCACCATGTGCTTTAAGCTGCCTGAGTCTGAGCAGAGTTCAGGCACTGCCTCTGTTTGAACACAGAGGGTGTCTCTATGCAAACTCTTGGGGTGCACATGCTCTGTCTAGCATCCCTTTCTGGGAGTGGAGACCCCACAGTCCAAGGGCCTAGGCACTGGGACTAGCGCCAGCTCCCCGGTCCCGTAAGCACACCCTTTCCAGAGCGCCAACCCTGAGGATCCTCACCCCTGTAGCTGAAGCACGTAAGACAGAGGCTTTGCAAAAAGGGCTTCTAAAGCAGCTACTCTTTACTTTAGACAGCACACAAGATATACAGCTCCAGACCCAACAATCACCACCTACACACGTTTCCCTCCCTCGTTTCCCTCCCCACTCTCAAGTGTTCTTTGGGCCCAGGCCAGAGTCTTTTAAGGAGTTCAGGGTCCCTCCCCCCTGCAGCTCATGGCTTCTCGGAATCATGGAATCTCACTCTTTTCTCTTGCCAATTTCCTTTGACCTTGGTCGGCCCCCGCAGTCCAAGACGTCCCCTCTCTCTCCAAAATCCTTTGTTTTTCCTGGGAGCCCCCTCCCCACCCTATCTCTGGTGCCCTAGACCCCAGCCCCCGGCACAGAAGTTAGAGAAAACTGACCCTCTTCATTTCAGGGTGCTCCCATAGGAACGGGAGCCATTCAGGTTAACGACTCTCCATGGTCTCTGCTCTGGGAGAGATGAGGGTGGAGCCCAGGTACACCAGCGAATTCCCTTACACCCCAATTTCATAAAGATCAACCAGAATTCTGAAGTTGCACCTAGATTCCCCAAAGCGTCACATCGGCACTGGCTCAGCGCTGACCCGGAGGGAAGAGCGCCACCTACTGACTCACCACCACCGCTTCTGGCGGCACCCTGGGCTTTCCTTGGCGCTCATCCCCCCAATACTAGCGACAGTAGAACCTCAGCGTTACGAACACCAGAGTTATGAACTGACCTGTCCACCGCACACCTCATTTGGAACCGAAAGCAATCTGACAGCAGCAGAGACACACACACACACACGCACAAAATCAACTACAGAACAGTACAGTCTTGTGTTAAACGTAGACGACTACAAATAAATAAATAAAGGGAAAGCGGCATTTTTCTTCTGCCTAGTAAAATCTCAAAGCTGTATGACGTCCACGTTCCTTTGTGAAGGTTTGAAAGAACAGCCATAACGTTTTGTTCCGAGTTACGAACATTTCAGAGTTACGAACAACCTCCATTCCTGGACCCCCAATCCTGCATCACTTGAGACAAGGTCACAGGCAGGGCTACCTGCTTTCTGGACCCAAAGCTTGGTAAGCAGCATGGACATGTGGGCACAGTTGTGGTGGGGTAAAACTGCCCATTCCCAGCAGACTCGTCCTGTCCCCAAGCTGCGCAGAACAGAAATACTCTGCGGGCACCTCCTCTGGGCCTGTATTATATCCTAAACTGATTAGAATTGCACCTGATGGTAAACCTCCTCTTCCCCCGCCCACCCCGATTAGCTCCACAGGGCAGCTGCTAAAGCTTTGCAGGCAGTTTCAGGTAGGGCGGTGACAGCCTGTTATACAAGACATAGGCATTGTTTCCTTTCTGATCTTTCTCTCTCTCGGCAGGTTGGCATCACAAAGCAGGCGCCAGGCTGCAGAGCGGAGATAACAGAGACCATTAATTCTGTCAGGGCTGGGACGACAGCTCATTAGTGGCCGGAGAGGAGACTAATGGTTCCCTTTGTTCCTGCCATTTCCTTCCCTGAGCAGTGACCTTTCTGGAAGAAAGCCCCTGGCTTGGGGAACGCCACCCCCTTTGAGGGAGCATCTAGGCTGCCATGTGTACCATTAAATTGCTGCCTCCCCCCAGGACACCTTCCCCCCCAGAGCTGCTCTCCCAGCCTGTGGGCTTCTTGTGAAGAGTCCAGGGCCCTGTCTGTGCGACGCCCCATCTCCTCTAGCCAGAAGGAGCATCTCAGTAACTCGGCTCAGGAAAGCTCCCTGCAGCGGGTTCCCAGCTTTGTGACTCATCCCACACAGGATTTCAGGACAGATTGAGCATTGCTTCCCCCGGCACTACATTGAAACTGTCTCTGATTTGCAGAGCACGTGGCTGCCTCTCCATGAGATGCTGCTTCACTCGGATGCCAGCTCAGCCGGGGATAAGGCTGCCACCAGCACAACGTGCATCATCACCTGGGGCGAAATCCCTGGCCCGGGACTGGACGCAGCCAGCGGGAGGCAGCCGGTTCACGGAAGGCCCCATGGACGCCGGGTTCTATCTAGAGAGAAGCTGGGGAGGGCGCCAGGCAAAACACTTACCTAGAGTCGGGAGTTGGAGTGTAGCATTTGTAAAGCCAATTTAGGGGCCAGATGCAGAGCCCTAGCGCCTGAGACGGTTCCCACATTATCCGGCAAAGTGCCTCAGCCCTCATGTGAAGGAGCCCCCTGTAGGGGATGTGAGAATATCCTGACTGAAGAAGATCTAGAGCAGCACTGGGAGCGGAGGGCTGGTTGGGTGGTGAAGACAGTAACCTGTGGCTCACGGGTCTGGCTTTGAGGCCTACCTCTGCCTCAACATGCCTGTGTGAATGGGCACGTTCCTCAGGGCCAGACTTTCAAACAGACTTGGGTGCTGCCTGCTTTTGGAAAATCCTACCTGCATCTCTAGGCGCGCTGAAAATCTGGCCCTTGATCGCTCTTGGCCTCAGGCCCCCTGTCTGCAAAATGGGGAGAATGAGCCTTCCTGTGTCTGGCTTGGCTTTTTAGGGGCACGGACGGTCCCTTCCTACGTTTGTGCAGCACCTCGCCCCATGGGGCTCCTACCTGCGACGGTCATCTCCGGCATCGACAGCGGCACGGGGAGCGATCTGTGTCGGTGCGGCACAACCCCTATTGTGCACCGGGGCTGGGCCGTGACTGGAGAATGCCCTAGTGCTATTGATACGGGTTATTCGGGCTCCAAGGCTCATTCGCTCCTGGGCCTTGCTACCTTCTCTGGCCAGTGGCTTGGCCGGTTTAATGGGCATCTGCAGCTCATTGCACAGAACATGTTTCCCACACGAGCCCAGTGCACAACTGGTCCCCGTGCAACACAGTTCCAGAAACGCCTCGACTTATTGCCTACCTGTGGAGGACGGATCCGGCTGTCATCCCGTGGAGCTGGACTCCTCTCCTGCTGGGGTGGGCTGTGCATTTCAGAGCCCCGGCCGTGGCATGCAGCAGGCCAGAGGTGGGGGAGGCGCAGGCGGAGGGAGCTCTGATCAAGCTCTGGGAAAGGCCGGTTTGTTTGGACGTCAGCGCGTGCCGCTCCTTCTCCCATGTTATCTGGGCTCGCCACCGGGCGGGTTTCTCCAGAGCGTTCCCTGAACGGCTGCAAAGGAGTCCGAGGCAGGCTGAGAGCAGGAGGGGAACGCGCTGGGGAGCCCTGCCCGGAGGCTGTTAATCAGGCTGCAATGCAACCTGGGCTCCATCCTCAGCTGGTATAAATCACCGTCCACTGAGGCCAATGCAATTACCCCAATTACTCTTGCAGCTGCGGCTGTGCCCTGGCGTGGGGGCCGCCAGGCTGCGGGATGCTTTTATTAAGTGCCAGGCGTGCCCAGGGTGGCCCCATTTTAACCTTTTCTGTGCACCAGGGCAACACCCAGAGGCCTGGGCTGAGCCCAGCGCCCGTTATCCTAGTCCTTGCCCTGAGGAGTTTCCAGACCAAGGGGGGGGAGGGGAAACAGAGGCCCACTGAGGGAAAGGCCCAGATCCACACAGGCAATTAGGCCCCTAAGCCCCAGATTTAGCACCCAGGATTCGGGTTTAGGTGCCCAGGTTTGGCTCCGTTGTGATCCGCAGGCCCCCTGCTGCTCTCCGACTGGCCCCGAGGCTAAATACGTGCAGGGGTTGGGCCAGACGGACGCTGCGGTCCAGGGGGAGACCCTGGCTAAAGTCCCTGGTTTGTTATTTCGCTACAGTGGAACAGCTTCAACAGAGAAACTGGGGCAGCCCCCCCCCTCAGGATACCCCATAGCCCACTAGTTAGAGCACTCGTCAGAGGGGTGGCAGATCCCCCCGTTCAAACCTGTCATCCCCCCTCTGGCAGGCAGGGGGGAATCGAAGCCGAGTTTCCCACGTGCTTACCACTGAGCTAAAGCTTACAAGGCAGGCGACTAGTCCTGCCGCTTGGTGTGGGGTGAGGCAGCTGCCTGGTTCGTTCCCACAGACATCTAAGCCACGGGGCTGGTTCCCCTTTGTGGCTCGCTAGCAGAGACAGGGGCCTCCCTGCAGCCTGGACCAGGCACCTGTCTCTGAGGCAGGGCTTGGCACTGCTCCCACTGGGGGGCTTCGGGGGCTCCTGCCTAGCACCGCTCTCTCCCCACTCACTCAGGAGCGAGCCCGGGCACCTAACTCGGCTTTACGGATCGCAGCGTCACACAGCTGGGACTGGAAGCCACAGAGGCTGATTTCTAGGGGAGAACGCGAGCCACTGCACCACGCTGACTCCCCCTCTGAAAATCAAGCCGTGTCCCTGTTACCTCATAACAGACAGGTTCTGCAGGCCACATTTAGCCGGTCCATTTCGCTGAGGCCGCAGCAGGCACGGTATTATGATTATTTCTTTGTATTATGGTCGCACTTAGAAGTCCTGACCAAGATCGGGACCCCATTGTACTGGGCAAGGCCCAGGTGCATAGCAAGAGACTTTCCCTGCCCTGAAGAGCTTCTAATCCAAATAGACAAGACAGTCAGCAGGTGGGAAGCGAAACAGGGCCACAGAGAGGGAGTGACTTGACCAAGGTCACCGAGCAGGTCAGTGGCAGAGCTGGGAATACAGGTCTCCTTACTTGCCACCTACTGCCCTAGCCACTAGGCAATGCTGCCTCTCAGCTCAGCAGAGAACCAAGGCTTGGGAGCCTATGGTTAGATACCTACATCCAGAATTACTGAGGACACCTACATGACTGGACTGAAACGGGAACTGTTGATGCGCAGCATCTCTGAAAATCATCTCATTCTTTAAGAGACTAAATGTAGATTTTGGCAGTAACGGTTCTGCAGCGCAGACCATATTAGCAATGGGATAGGGTGCAGGAGAGATGGGGCGAATAGAGACATGCAGGATCACGGGGCTATTTTTGCAGTTGTTTTCGCTGTCCGGTCCCACAGTTTAGAAAAGCGGACGAGAGGGAGCAGATGGCTCAGAGGATGGGATGGGGCCTGATCCAATGCTCATTGGAGCCAAGGGGTGTCTTCCCCTTGACTTCAGTGGGCTTTGCAGGCCCAGAGCGAGCCTTTCCCCTCTAGATAACTGGGATGAAGGCAGACTGGGCTGACCGGTGACCAGGACTCTCCCATTGCCTAGACCAGGGGTAGGCAACCTATGGCACGCGTGCCGAAGGCAGCACGCGAGCTGATTTTCAGTGGCACTCAGTGCCCGGGTCCTGGCCACCGGTCCGGGGGGCTCTGCATTTTAATTTAATTTTAAATGAAGCTTCTTAAACATTTTAAAAACCTTATTTACTTTACATACAACAATAGTTTAATTATATATTATAGACTTATAGAAAGAGACCTTCTAAAAACGTTAAAATGTATGACTGGCACGCGAAACCGTAAATTCGAGTGAATAAATGAAGACTCGGCACCCCACTTCGGAAAGATTGCCGACCCCTGTCCTAGACCATCAGCTCTCCGGGGCAGGGACTGTTAACGCTGTGTCGGTGCAGAGCCTGCCTGGTGGGGTCCTGATTCTGGATGGGTTGTTTCTGTGCCACCATCATACAACTCTATAGTAATCCAACGGGAGGGGCCGAGACCCCCATTCAAGAGCGGGCGGCCGGTGGGGGGATGGGTTTGAGTGTTGCACGTATCAGCCCGAAGGAGAAGGGCGTGAGCCAGCCAGGCAGCTCCGCAGACCCAGATCTTGCTGCCGCCCCAGGGCTGGCGTGAGGCCTTCCAGGGGAGCGTGTGGCACAGAGGCACTTCGTCGCCTTGGCCATGCCCGCCCTCCACTCGCTCACACCTCTTTGCACCCAGGGCCCCATGAGTAAGGGAGCAGGTGCAGAGGGGGAGAGGTCTGTGGGTAGAGCTTATCTTCCCTCCATGGCCAGGGAGGGCTTCCATTCGCCTTTGAGCCTAACTTTACAGGCCCTGCTGAGCATCCCACGGGGGCTCAAGGCCTCGGGGGCGTCAAAGCAACTGCTGGGCCTGGAGCCCCTGTGTGATGGCCTCACTAGAGAGGCTGGCTGGGCGCGGAGAAAGCTCCCCCCGCTCGGGGCGGTCCCAGGGCCCGGGGCAGGATGGAAAAGTGGGCGTGGCTGCCGCTGGCCTGCACCGGCTCTTTGGCTAAAGAGGCCTGCGTTTTCCAGGGCTGTCCCTGGCAAGGGGAGCAAACTGCAGGAGCAGCAGGCTTCCTTCTCTTGTGGGGACATGATGAGAGCCGAGAACGGGTGCTGGCCCCTCCGTGGAAAGGGAGGGGGAAACGCCTGTAGAAAGGCAGCTAGAAGGAACAAGAGCGGGCGGCTTTCGACCCTAGGCCGTCTCAGAGCATGGCAGGAGCCAGCCTAACGACCCTCCGTGTTCATAACGCGCTCGGAGCAGGGAGCGAGGGCTCGACCCCACCCCGTAGGAACCGCTTTCAAAGGAGCATTTTCTTCCACCGCAAAGAGTGCCGCAGAAACAAGGAAGGGTCACGCCGGTCCCCACGAGTGGGAGTGAGGGGCTGACGCATGGCGAGGGATGGAGTCCGACAGGCTGTATCTCTCCCTCTCCGCACCCCGCCCGGGGTCCCCGGAAATGCCAGCATTAAATGGAAGGCAGCGTCATGCACAGCCTGGACACAAAGGGGGGGGAGCAACTGCCCTTAGGGGCGTCATTTGCTAGGAGGCCTGGGGGTCGTTCCCCCCCTCGATTTTTATAGGTCTATGTGCTCCATTATGGATCCCACTTTTTGCCCCCCTCTGGCTTTGCAGGACAGGATCTAATCACACACAACGCTCTACAGGCTGACACAGGTTTGGCAAATACAAACAACTTCCATGGTGACCATGATTATTAACAACAGCCTATTGCACACACAGACGTTCCAGCCAAGATCCGGGCCCCGCTGTGCATCCCACTGCTGAGGGTCCATTATGCATCTTCCCTGTGGGCCCACTTCCCGTGCCGGAGGAGCACCCTCTCGGCACACGTGAGCAGCAGTAACTGAACGTGTGACACAACACTGCCGGGGGGGGAGCGGGAATTGAACCTGGAGATCTTAAAGCGGGAGCCTCTGCTACTGCCTGAGCTAACATAGCCACCGCCTGTTCGCTACAGCTGTAGCAGGTTCATCAGCCTCTCTGCGGGTGGCCCCGGCCCCACGAAAGGGGCCCAGAACGCCACGCTGAGTAGGTGTGGATTACACATGCTTTTAAAATCCATGTGGCTCGTGAGACAGCTTTAATCCTTCCCTGCTTCATCACAAGAGCTAGCTCTGCTCTAGCGCTTTTCCTCAGTAGATCTCGAAGCACTTCGCACCGGCGGCCGGCGGCATTGTCCCCCTTACTACAGGTGGGGACACTGAGGCACAGAGCAGGGACGTGACTTGTCCGAGGTCACCGGCAGAGCCAGGACGAGGACCCAGGTCTCCTGGGACCCAGACTGGGCCTGCGGTGGCGTCTCCGCTCACAGCGGTGCCAGGTATTGTAATATCAACCCAGCGCACAGGAGCCCGCCCAGCAAGAGAGTGTACATCACTAAGAAGTAAGCCAGAGCTCTCTGAGCCTCCCGCAGGAGCCTGGCGACCGGCCCGGGGCCGCCTTTCTTTGGGATCATTGCCAAGCGGGGACACAAGGAAGCAGCTGCCTGTGGGTGCCGCGGTCAGCGCTGGCCATATGACGTGGGGCGGCCGGGCTGACTCGGGGAGCTCTGGCTGTGGCAGGCGGGATGGAGGGAGAGTCGAGCGTTGCGCCTGGCGCTGTCTCTGCGGTTGGTCCTCAGGTTCTTCTGTTCGTTCCCTGCTAATTTAGAAAGAAAGCAGCGTGAGTAGGGTTCCCGGGCCGCAGCTTTGCTGCACGGCTTCCCGCTCAGCCCCCGCAGGCAGGCGTAAGGCTTGGGGACGGCTGGCGCAGGGTGCTAGCCTGCAACTGGAGAGACCGGGGGGTCAGTCTCTGCTCTGCCACAGACTTCCTGCATCACCTAGGGCACGTCACTTAGCTGGACAGAGACCCTCAGCTGGGGAAAATGGCCATGGCTCCATTCAAGTCAACAGAGCCTTCCGATCGCCCCGCCCCCGTGTGGATAAGCCACCTCCCTCCTTAGCTCTTCAGGGTGGGATTTCTAGGCACCCGCTAACAATCCAAGGTCCCACAGCACATCTGCTGAGCTAGAACCCAGATCTCCTGCAGCCAAGCCCTGGGCTTTAACCACTAGACAATGCTTCCTCCGGCAGTCACTCCCCTCCTCCTCCCTTGCTGTTAGCCGGCTTGTGCCTCCAGCCCTTTTGTCTCTCTGCGGCCTTTGGTGGTTTTCTTTCATCCATTGTCCTCTCCTAACAGGCTGTGTACACACTGTGGTGCCCAGACAGGCAGGCAAATCAAGCCCTGCAGCTCTTGTGCCATCCTCCCTCGCTCCCTTTGTGCAATGCGTCAGCTCCTCGGAGGGGCCCCATCACTCAGGCCCTATCTCTGCCCCGCCCCCGGGCCAGGAGAGCTTATCTCTGCAGCCTGCACATGGCCACAGGCATCCGTCTGTGCCTAGGACAGAAGAAATCTGCTGCACCGCTACAAGGGGGGACCGTGGTGATCAATCTCACCGCCTCTGTTCTACTGCCTGAAAGTCACCCTTGAATTTATAACAAGAAAGGTGGGGGCCAGGTCCACCTTTGGCCTGTATCAGCACAGCTCTGCTGACTTCACTGGGACGGCGCCAGTTAACGCCAGCTGAGATCCGGCCCAGTGTTATTAGTGGGGGTTGCGAGACCAGCTGTATCCCGAGTTCCTAGACTAAGGCTGTGTGAGCAACGTACGTAACTTGGGCTTCACTCATTGGGTTTGTATGACAGCCCCCTGTCTTAGCAGGGCCGACTAGGGGCTGACCCAGGGACCCCCAAAGCTAAAAGCAGGCGCGGTCACAGCTCGAGTTAAAGCTCCGTGGCTGGGTGAGGCGGTAACAACTCATGTGCTCTGTGGATCGGCCCCGTGGGGACCGGTAGCACTTCCCCCGTGGGTTACACAGGCACTGCACACAGACTGCGCAGCCCCAGCTGTGCCCAAAGCCCTGTCCCAGCGTGACGGGCTCAGCCTCAGCTGGACTTTCGGGGGACATCCTGTACTTGGATTGTCCCAAAGTCCTGGAACCAACCCAATGTGACCGGAGCTCCCCAGCAGGACCTCTGAGGTTTGGGGGAGTACAGTTAAATGTCTAGAGAGAGAATTATTTTCCATTTTCAAGCAGCTCAAGTTGCAGGTGAGAGTAGGAGAAAAAAACCCGGGGACAGAGGGGCTGCTGTGTTACTGAAACACACATCCATGCGCTGGAGCGGCGGCCAGGAGCAGTGGAAGGTGGTTCTTGTGACATTGCCAGCTGCTTTTTGCCCCATCCAACGGATGTGGAGAGTTCACAGGGGCATTATGCAGAGGCAGTAGTACAGGGGGTAACTAGCTTCCGTTATAACACCCTGATTTACCCCACTTCTAGCTTTGGCTAGAATTTTACTTGATGGGCCAGATTCCCAAGAGAGCGTCAGGCACTGGGCTCTGGGGGGAAATCCAGTCCTGGCTGTGGAGCCGAGCGCTTGACTCTACAGCAAAGGGGAACAAGGAAATCTGCCACGTGGCTAGTGCTTTACTGTCCTCCTGCTATCCAGCCTGGAAGGCTGGTCCTGCTGGGTGCTGAGGGGATGTCCCCCACTGATCAGGGAGCGCCTGGCCCCTTGTCAGATGGCCTGTGGAAAGGAGAGGCGAGGAAGCTCTCCCCTCCCCGCTGGCCTCACTTGGCACATCCAGCCAAGCTCCTTACTGGCATGAAAGAACCCCCCTCCCCTGCCCCCAGCGAGCTAGGCATTAATGGCCCCATTGGGGAAACTGAGGAACAGAGAGGGTTAAGTGACTTGTTCAAGGCGACTGAGCACCAGGGCTTCCAGCCCCTTGCTCGACCTGCAAGGCAATGCCCCTTTCTCAGCTCCAGCAACAGGTTCCACCGCTCCCCTCCGGAGACCAGAGCAGAGGCTAATGTGTAGCCGTAATGCCCAGCTCCTGGCCGTTGGCACTGACATGTTCACTAGCGTCTCCTCACCCAGCTATCCACAACGGACCCGGACAGCACCATTAACACAGGGGTGAAATCCTGGTCCCCGGATTCCACCTGAAGGAGTTTCCCTTACGATGCAGCCTCCATTCCGTTTGCTTACTCCTCCTTCCACAGGCCTCCATGCGCCCTTCCCGGTGGGGGGGAAAGCTACCCAGGGCTCGGCATCTAGCCCGCCGGTGCCCACACCTGTTTCCTTGCGGGGTGCACAGAGAGCAGCGTCTGGTGCAGTGTACCCACCTGCCACTGAGCGAGCGTCCCAATGACCCCAGGAAAGTGTTGACTTACCGTGGACTTGGCCAGAGCTCCGGCCAGCCACGTCCAAGAGGTGGGTGGCTTGAAGCGGGGTGATGAGCTGTCCTCCGCGGTCCCCCAGCCGGCTGGATTTCCCTACGTTTCCTTTCCACTTAGCCAGGTTGTCACCGTCGCTCTGACAATGATGCCTCTCTACGCCCGAGGACAACGGTCGGTCCAGGGACTTGTCTGGTGGGCTGATCGCTCACGGAGGTAACCAGGGCGCTTTAAAGGCGGCACACTCTGGCAGAGTGAAAAGAGGCTGTGATTTACTGGGCCGGCTGAATGCCCCATGTCTGCTCTGACATTCCCCACTCCCCTTTTACGACCTCAGAGGCCGGAGCCTTTGCTGCTCGGATACTGCTCCTACTGCTTTGACATGGCTCCATCTCTCCCCCCCTCGCCCCCCAGGCTTCGGCGTGATCTATGGCTGGTGTGTTGGTAGATTGTACAGCCCACGCTGCTGCTGAAATGAGCGATTTCCATCTAGCTTCCAAGCCACCTTCTACCCCGCAGGCCACAGAGCAATTGCAAAGCTCCCACGTCCAGGAACCCATCCACGGTGCCCTACAAGGTCCCAGGGCGTGTGTATTAGGGAGATGCACGTCCAACGAGGGTAGCAGCTTGGAACGGTGTCTTTGCCCCCCTCAAAGGAGTCCGGCTGGGACTGGTGCCATTTCTAAACCTGGTCAGCCAAGAGTGAATGGCCAATCAGACATCCGATGGGGACAGCTGGAGAGGGATCCAGACCGGGGTTGGGGCAAAGTCTTTGCAAGTCACCGGTGTTTAGGATTTGAGGCTGCGGCTGGCTAGCATGTCCCACCCACACTCAGCAGATGTTGCACTGTAGGGATGGGGGTTGCACGAGTTGCGGGGTAGCCCCATTCATCATTGTAGGATGCATCTACCCTCTGCTGTGCTGGGAAGACCCTTGCAGATACAGCGGGGTTATACCCTGTGCCGCCAGCAGGGTGCGATATGTCCCTAGCTTTCCAGTCCCATGGGACTGCTGGGCAAAGCCTCCTCCATGTGGCTGGACCGTGACCACCCAGCACTCAGCAGCCCCTAGCCGCCAACGCCCAGGTGCTGAGTGCCACGAAATGCTCATCGCTGGGACTTGGCTGGTTTCGATCTCTTTGTTTTCCCCCCTTCCCCTACGTTATAGGCCCGGTGTCATTGCAGCTGTCAGCAGAGCGGTGTTATCGGATGGGCATCTCTGCAGCTGGGTGCGCTCGGCAGCTTTAGGTTTCTGGCCCCTCCAGCCTTGATGGGTTTGTTTCAAAGCCCCTAGCGAGTCATTGAGATTTATCGCAGCTATTTCCAGGGCTGGCCCGGCATACGGGCTCCTCCAGAGACCCCCCCTCCGGCCAGCCCACACACGGGCCCCACCACTGAGAAGACTTAACGGCAGCAATTTGGGGGCGCGTGCTGATTGCCGCGTGCTGTGACTCACTCCTTGCGCAGATACTGCCAGCGTCCGCGCCGAAGGAGGAGCCCGCTCCGCTCAGCGGCTTGCTCCCCCATCCCAGCAGGGAGCTCGTTGCAGCGCGGGAGGGGACGGACCGGCCCCTGCATCAGAAAGGCAGAGTCGTCGCAGCAAAGCACGTTCCAGAACGCGGGGTTAGTCAGAGCGGATGAGAACAGTGACCCCCACAGAGCCTGGGACCCCCGCTGCGCCAGAACCCCCACCACGCTGGGGTACCTGCTGCCCCAGACCCCCGCCCCCTCGATGCGCTGCCTGTAGCCACACTGGACCAAACCATGAATTCCCCGACCTGGTTCGCCTACCACACCAGCTCAGGCCGCAGGCCTCTCATTTCTAGCAGCCCATCTCCAGCAGCAGCTTCAAAGCAGGCCAGTGTCACCTCCCACAACACACCGGCTGTTTCACAGCCGGGGACCCTCCTCCACCCACCCCTCCAACCCGCCTGATCAATTCTGCCCCGATGACAAGTCCTGGCTGGCTCTTATAGGCTTCCTGGCATGGCGTCCGTTACTGCACCTGCTGTGCATAGCCCATTGCACCTGGTACCAATTACCGTACTGATTGGCAAAGAATAAAACACATTGCTTGAAAACGAGGGGCTTTGGCTAACGGGGGCATGGCTAGTCTCCGCTTGTGGGGGTGGGCGGGAGCTAATCACCTCCCTCTTCAGTCTGGGGTGGAAACGTGGCTCGGCTGTTCCCAGTAGCGCCTGCCCCTTCTCTTTACCAGCTGCCCATCCGCTACCTGACACCTGGGAAACGTCCCACCTCCTTTTCCACACCTGCTGCCACCGATTGGTTCAAATGATCAGCAAAGGACCCACCTCTCCACCTGCTGAAGCCCAATCACAGCCCGGTACACCCCAGATGACATGGGCGTCAGTCCCCTAATATAAATGATAGACACAGGCCAGGTTCGATTGGAAGCTCTTTAGGGGCTGTCTCTTTGCGCTGTGTTTGTACAGCGCCTAGCACCAGGGGGCCCTCACCCGTGACTGGGGCTGCTAGGCACTACCGCAATACAAGTAATGATAACAAACGGTTGCGTACAGAGGCAGTGTGGTCTAATGGACCCCAGCGAGCTAAGCTCCCTTCTCAGCTCCGATCACTGGCCACATAGCCTGGCTTTATCTGACCCTCCCAGGCAGCACAAGGCAGAGCCAGCAGACGCGTCTGGGAGCTTAACCCCACTCTCGTTTGCCAGGCTACGGCGTCCTGCCCTTTCCCCGCCAGGGGGAGCCGGCCTGCAGTGGAACCTGAGGGCAAGGTGGGTCCGTGCTGCGGGAGTGCTGGCTACACCAAAGAGTGCAGATGGGAAACATCAGGGAAAGGATGGGAGAGCGAAGCTGCTGTCAGTTAATGGGTGACAGAGATGCCCCTTGGTGGGGAAGAGATGCTGGCATGCTGGTGGAGAATTAGCTTGGCATTTAAAGCTGCCCATCACCATGGCATCTGGGCATTGGCAGCCTTTGATCTGTGTATCGTGCCCTAAGGCTCTTGGCTTTGGGACTAAAAAAACCTCTTCACACCCTTCTGTCCACACAGCCTTCCCTCCAAGGGGACCAAGAAAACTCTGCAAGGCCCACAGCTAGCCTGGGGCCTGTAACCACAGGGCCCTGTAGCTTTTAACCGCTTGCTCTTCATGCTCATGGGAATCTGTTCGGTTTGTGCATTTATTGATTATGATAAATGGGGGGGGGGGGAGGAGGAAGTTCTCTGCAGACTGACCCAGAGCTATAGCGTTACCGTGAAGCAAAGTGGTCATTAGCAGTGATAGCGCACCAAAAACTGTGCAACTTCACCATCTAGTGGCCAACTTCATCAGAAGCCTGGAAAGGATAACGGGTGTGTTTGTACCGGGGAAGCTCTGCCTGCTGGGCCATGAGTCATCCCGAGAGGGAATGCTCAGCACAGAGGTACATCCACCCACCTTCCCTCGACCTCAGGAAGCAGATGAATGCCACCGTGCACCCGAATAAAAATAATCATCATTAGACAAGCTAAGAAGTCTAGGCAGAGCCGGTAGTGATGCCTCTTGCTAAAGTCACCTGCTGTGTCCATTATAAAACCCTGTTTTCAGTGGCTTATAACTTTGCCAAACTTGAACCATTCGGGCTGGAATTTTCCACGCCGGGCGTCGGAAAGATTCAGCAAAAACAGTTCAGCCCTTCCCAAGAACGTTGTTCTCCCCTGGTGAAAAAGTCTTGAAACCGTTTCAGTGAGAAGCTCTAGAACCGTCAAGGGGCTTGAAATTTGGCGGGGGGGGTCAGCCTGGGGCCAGGAACGTGCCTCGTGGGGGAAAAATAGCATGGGACCATGCAATGAAAGGTTGTATCAGAATGAATATGCACAAGGGGGCTGGATTAAGGTTCCGTGGGCACTTTCTATCTGCTAGGAAAAGGTGTGAGAAAATGGAATAAATCTACTTTCCACAACTTTATATTGTTTTCCAACGGGCAAAATTTGGGAAAGAGTAAGAATGCATGAGAAAATGTGGAAAAAACCCTCCTTTTCCCAATTTTCTTTTCTGTTTACAAGACCATAGGTTATCTCCTGCCGTGTTACTCTTTCCCAAATTTTGCCAGCTGGAAAACTGCAGGAAAGTGGGAGAAAAAAGAAACACAATTAGAAAAATATTGGGGTTGTAAAAAATATGATTTTGGTTTTACATTTTGGAAAAAAAAATTAAAGCATGATTCAGAAATGAAATTTTTCTACTAAAAATTCATTTTTTGATTAAACCCAGTTTTCTGATTAAGATTTTCCCCCTGAATCTCTTTGGCCAGCTCTGCTATTTATAATTACCCCCTGAAATAACTTCCGGATGAGTCACATTAGGTGCAGCTTTTCTGCCTCAAAGGGACAGATTGTTTTCACCATGAGTCAGATGCCAAACTTGTAACCTTCCCCTGCAAGGCGAAACACCCACCATGATGCTAAAACCCTACATCAGAAACGCTGCCGCTCCTTGCACAGACCAGCATCATCTGGAACCTACACCTGGACTCACGATACTTCTCCCTCGTAGCCAGGGACACTTGTCTCAGGCTTCACAACAGTTCCCATCCCCGTATGAGTCAGCACTTGTCAGGACACCCCTAGGCAGGGTATCAGTGGGGCTTGAACCCAGGAGATCTAGAATATGAGCCTCTACTGCTCTAAGGCAGGGGCAGGAGCACGAACTGCTATGTGCAGGCTAGCCACTATAGGGGGACAAAGCCATGCTGACTTTGCATGGATTATGCATGTGCCGGCTGGCTCGGGACACCCTAGAAATGGGGTAATGATACTGCCCCGTCACAGAGGAAGAGATCAGGTCTGGTGGTTTGAGTCAAACGAAATTGTTCAGCATTGGTCCCGCACAGATCTCCTCCCCTGGCTAACCCTGAACCCTTTTGCCATGTGCCGTATTAGTCTGGGCTACGGCTCGGGGCTCCCAGGACAGTTCAGCAGCCCCTATCCGNCTCTCCTCCCCTGGCTAGCCCTGAACCTTTTTGCCACGTGCCGTATTAGTCTGGGCTACGGCTCGGGGCTCCCAGGACAGTTCAGCAGCCCCTATCCGTCCAGCTCTGTACCCACTCGTGTGACTGGTGGCGACTGCTCTCTGCTGAGCACAAAGGGGGGGGCAGCCGGCCTGGGCTCAGATGGCTCGGAGGCTGATTGCACTCAGCCATCAACGACTCGCAGCGAAACTTGTCTTCGTGACAATCGGTTTTAATTGGTCATTGGAAAAAGCAAACGGGGAATGACCCTGCCGCACGGGCCTGGCCTCTGCCTCCCTGGGATTTCCGAAAGCACAGAGGGGAGTGAGGGGCCCAAGACGCAGTGAAATTCCAGGGTGCAGGGCGGCTAACTTCCTGGGGTTCCTTTGAACCACCCCCCAAACCCTTTTAAAGTGAGGGTTAAGGTACCGGGCTGAGGATCCTACAGACTGCAGGCAGAATCCATTCCCACAGCACGTGGAAATCCAGAGGCTCCGCAACCGGGGGAAGCCGCCCCACTTTAAGGCTAACAATTAATTGGGGGAGTTAATGCACCTCCCCCGTGGGAGCCCCCGTTATCTCCTGGTCTGGATTTCCATGCCTGGCTGGAGTGGGCTCTGCAAGGGGATCTTTATTGTCTGGGCTGAGCCTGTCTGATCACACAGGCCCATGCCCAGTCCAGGCGGGCAAGCGCTCGCCCATGGGAAATGGTGCACCAAAATTGGTGGCACAGACGTGGCCCCCAGCGGACATCGGGGCAGCCAGGGAACGTGGCTGGCTGGATTCAGACATGGGCAGCAAGCAGGGGATTAGGAGTGGCGTTCCAGCCCGGAGGATGAGCCCTCTGCAGCCAGAGAGACCCACGGGCGGCCACTGCCCCCTGTGTTCAAGTACCGCCCGCTTGGAAATAACGCTGGCCCCGGCTACTGGGTCCTTGACACAGCGCCCGAGCCGGACGCCAACGTCAAATCTCCCCCGGGAGGTGATCGGAGGATCAGCACTAGGAGGAGGACCTGGTTCCGAGTCTGCAGCTTGGGACTGGAGTATTTGGGTCTGGGGCTTGGGACTCAGCTCGGCTAACGAATGTAGCAGAGAGAGGAAAGGAGAGAGAGCAGAAACAGCCTGGCAGGAGCAGGGGGAAGGGCTTTCAGCTGCTACTGGCACTATCACTGCGGAGAAGCGGGGGAGTTCCACCCAGGATCACTGCCCCTGGGTCCCCTCCTCTCCCGGTGCTGTTCACGGCGCACACAGGCTGTGCCGGAGAGTCGGCCGAGGAGCTCCTGCACGATGGGACGGGGTTGTAGCAGGGGGTGGCTGTCTCGCTGGAGGGCCTCAGTTCTGGAAAGCAGGCTGGTCGTAGATATGGTGGGTGTTGTATCGCTTCACCGTCACCGGGTCCTGCTTGCCCATTATCTCCGCGCCCTCGGAAATGCCCAAACTGCCGAAGGAAGGGTGCACAGCGGATCAGGGCGGAGCAGGGGGGCTCCACAGGGGGTGCTCTAGGGAGTGGGGTGGGGCGAACCTAACCCACTGGGTCAGATACAGTCAGATCTCTGCCCACTGCTGCTGCGAGCGACTCCGTTACAAGTCGGTTTCTCTCCCCCCGACCCTTCCAGGTATCCCCAGTTACCCCTCACTGGGCTGGGCTCCTTCGCTGACCCCAAGGACTGGGACTCAGGGTATCTCCGCACAGGCCCAGAGGTGACTAAACACAGCACATGGGACGACCTTCACAGGCCGCATGGCGGCTTCTCCCCTTACAGTGAATTCAGTCCAGGTTTGAAGCTTCACGAGAGCACCTTGCTTTAACATCCCATCCGAGACACGGTACCTCTCCCGGGCCCCTGCAGCCTGCACTGTTCTGGGGCAGGAGAGGAATTAATGAGTGTGGCTCCAGAGCCAGGTGTGCTGAAATCAGAGCCACGCTGGCTGTGCTAACCACGGCAGACACTTCTTCCCCCCAGGGTGCGTCTAGCCTGCAGTCCCAGGGGGTGATTTACCCGAGCTTAGCTCAGGTCCCGGAGAAACAATGCCCCAGCGCAGGGTGTGCGAACCTGACGGGAACCCTGGATAATTCCTGGCAGGACTTAGTTCCAGCATCTACCACAGGGACCTTCCCCTGCTATGGGAGTGTAGGGCTGGAGGGGGCTAGGGGAAGGATCGGGAGGGACTGAGAGACGGGAAGGGAGGCCTCCCACGGTTCTGATCAGCACCCAGGCCCCGGGATGTGGAGCTCACCAGCCATAGACCAGCACGGCGATGAAGCAGGCCAGCAGGATGGCCAGGAGGATGGAGAGGATGGTGGTGATGACGATCATACCAGCGCTGCGCCTTCCTGGCCAGGTGTCAATGCGGGCGGGGTCCTTCACTGGAAAAGAGAGTGGGGGGAGGGGAAACAGTCACTGGCAGGGACCCCCCCTGGGCAGGAGGGGAGAGAACTCCGAGCACATGAATAACTCCCCTAATGCCGTGGGTGTCATGGGACCAGTCATGTGCTTAAAGTTAAGAAGGAGGCAGGGTGGCCTAGTGGATAAAGCACAGGAGAGTTCTAGTCCCAGCTCCATCACTGACCTGCTGGGTGACCTTAGGCAAGTCATTTCACCACCCGGTGCCTCAGTTTCCCCATCTGTAGGAGAAGGACACTAGCCTCCTTTGTGCAGGGCTTTGAGATCTGCTGGGGGAAAGCACTAGACAAGAGGGGCAGTATAAGTCACCGGACCAGGGCCATAGAGATGAACGCAGACATGTCCCATTGTAGCCATTTAGACTCTTCCGCGGCCCCGCTCACAGCGGTGTCTGAGCCCCTGACACTCACAACACCCCTATGTCGCAGGGCAGGGTGATGATCCCCAGAGTTCAGGTGGGGACTGGGGCTCACAGAGGCTGAGTGACTTGCCCAAGGTCACACATGGAGCCTGCGGCAGAGCTAGGAACAGAGCCCAGCTCTCCCAAGTTCCAAGCCACCATTCTTCCCCCGCTCCAGACGCTCCTCCTCTTTTTGTGTGGCCGTCCCCCTCCACCCGCTTCCCACAAAACCTCTCTGGCATGGCCGATTGCCCGGGCCAAACGCGCCTCCCACCAGAACCTGCTAATGCTTCACCTCCTCGGCCGCATGCGGCGTGACCCTCTCCTTTCACTGCCGGCCTGGGGCAGTCAGAACCTGGCGCCACCTGCGTCTCCCGGTGGCTGAGCTGTACGGGCAGTTACCTGTTTTCAGCGTGATGGGGGCTGACCACTTTGTCTCGGCCTTGGGGCCAGTTGCAGGACTCATCGCAAGGAACTTCACTCTGGGAAGAGAGAAAAGGGAAGAGGACATGGAAGTGCACAGGCTGGGGGCTCAAGGTCACAAGGGGGCGCAGGAAGCAGCTGGGGAGAGGGAAGGGGTGAGCCTGTGGCAGGCTCTGTTCCCAGCAGCACCAACCCCAAGCCTGCAAAAATATCAAGAGATGGGGAGGGGCGGGAAATGATTCTTAGCTGGCACGAACTGGCATCGCTGTCTCGAAGTCACTGGGGTTACCCCAGTTTGCACCAGCTCCAGATCTGCCCTTGTACCCCCATGAGGATCACCCATCCCTGTGGGCAACGAGGAGAGGTAGATGGAGGAATGCCCTGGGAACACAACGGGCCCAAAAGGTAAATCAACAGGATCACACGGTGGCAGACATGAAATTTACGAGGTCTAGGCACCACTGATGCCCTCCAAATAGCGCGGAAGTGACAGATCGGCTCTGGGCTGGCTCTGTGCAGAGGGGGATCTCCCCCGCCCCCTCGCGGGACGGGAGGCGCTACGGGATTTCACTCCAATACGGACAGCACAGACCCATAGAAATCACAGAACTGGAAGGGAGCTCGAGAGGTCATCTAGTCCAGTCCCCTGCACTCATGACAGGACTAAGTATTATCTAGACCATCCCTGACAGGTGTTTGTCTAACCTGCTCTTAAAAACCTCCAATGATGGAGATTCCACAATCTCCCTGGACAATTTATTCCAGTGCTTAACCACCCTGACAGGAAGTTTTTCCTAATGTCCAACCTAAACCTTCCTTGCTGCAATTTAAGCCCATTGCTTCTTGTCCTATCCTCAGAGGTTAAGAGGAACAATTTTTCTGCCTCCTCCTTGTAACAACCTTTTACGTACTTGAAAACTGTTATCATGTCCCCTCTCAGTCTTCTCTTCTCAGACTAAACAAACCCATTTTTTTAAATCTTCCCTCATAGGTGATGTTTTAATCATTTTTGTTGCTCTTCTCTGGACTCTCTTCAATTTGTCCACATCTTTCCTGAAATGTGGCGCCCAGAACTGGACACAATACTCCAGCTGAGACCTAATCAGCGCGGAGTAGAGCGGAAGAATGACTTCTCGTGTCTTGCTTACAACACTCCTGCTAATACATCTCAGAATTATGTTCGCTTTTTTTGCAACAGCCTTACACTGTTCACTCATATTTAGCTTGTGATCCACTCTGACCCCCAGATCCCTTTCCGCAGTACTTCTTCCTAGGCAGCCATTTCCCATTGGGTATGTGTGCAACTGATTGTTCCTGCCTAAGTGGAGTACTTTGCATTTGTCCTTATTGAATTTCATCCTATTTACTTCAGACCATTTCTCCAGTTTGTCCAGATCATTTTGAATTTTAATCACATCCTCCAAAGCGCTTGCAACCCCTCCCAGCTTGGTATTGTCCGCAAACTTTATAAGTGTATCTCTCTGCCGTTATCTAAATCATTGATGAAGATATTGAAAGAACTGGACCCAGAACTGATTCCTGTGGACCCCACTCGTTAAGCCCTTCCAGCATGACTGTGAACCACTGATAACTACTCTCTGGGAACGTTTTTCCAACCATTTATGCACCCACCTTATAGTAGCTCCATCTAGGTTGTATTTCCCTAGTTTGTTTATGAGAAGATCATGCGAGACAGTATCAAAAGCCTTACTAAAGTCAAGATATAGCACGTCTACCGCTTCCCCCCTATCCACAAGGCTTGTTACCCTGTCAATGTGGGGTCATGTGTCAAATGCGGGGCTGGAAGAGGCCTCAAGGGGTCAAAGCCAGGCCACCCCCTGGCTCAGGCAGGGTGAAGTGTACCTAGATCTCTTGTGCTGCCCCGGGATTAGCACATGAACACGACAGCCCAGCCATTGCTGCTCACCTGTAGGGCCCCGGGCCAGGCAGGGGGCCGTTGCAATCTGGTCTTGATTTGTCCACAACGCACCCGGTTTCGTTCCCGATGCGCAGCACCGTGATCTGGCCCGAGCTCTTTTCACATGGGTAGTTTAAGGAGGAGGTGCCCATGGTCATGTAATGGGGGGTCTGTGGGAAGTCCTGGAAGGGAGGGAGGCTTTGTAGGGAGGTGGGTCTGGTGAAACTGGATACCGCTGCAGGGACAATGGGGAAAAGCAAGTGAAACGCTTTACTCCGGATTTACAACAATGGGAGCAGAGACTTCAATGGAGTCACTCCGGAGCGACACCCGCGTAAGCTAGAGGAGAATGAAGTCTTCGGACACCAACGGACTCTCTCCAGTTACGGAAACAATACGGATCAAACTGGGCTCCAAAGGGTTGGAGGAGTGGCAGTAGGAGAGGAGCCTCTGTTCCCAGCCTGGCCCAGATTCATGAGCCATCCCACCCTGTAGGCCACTCAACATCTAGCCAGGTGGCAAGGACTTTCAGCCACTTCCCACCGGGGCGGGACTTGTCCCAGTGGGTTTAAGGCAAAAGCCTTGGTCTTCTAACCTCCTGAGCCATCCAGCCCCGAGAACGGCACGCTTATTGCATGGAAAGGACATTTTCTTTTTTACACAACATAATTTATCTGTGGAACTCATTGCCACAGGAAATTATTGAGGCAGAGAGCCCAGTAAGGCTGGGGCAAAAATTGGCACCCGTAGGGAGGGTGACACATGGAGAGAAAGCGCCTGCTCTCCCAGCTCGATGCTATTGCACAATTAAGTGCCTGTTCTGAAGCAACTGGCTCTGGCAGGGAATGGCTCCAATGCACAGATCTGCCCCAGAACCCTGGTGTCGTTGCTAAGAGCAGTCAGAGGCCAAAGCTCTCCTTCCATCAGCCAGCGTCTTGGCTGCGCCTCCAGCCACCTTGGCTCCTCACCCCTGGATCAAGGCACTGTTTGCCCTTAGGGAGTGGCTGATTCTTCCATGCAGTGCTCACAGGGAACACGCCACAGGCAGCTCCATGGGCCTGTGCCCCACCCGTCTGGCTCTGTCTGGGCCTGCTGCGTCTCTGCAGGCCAGCACATGCCTTCCCCTGCAGCCTGCGCGGTCCCTTCTCCAGGGACATCCCCAGTCTCCAATCAGAGGGAGCTGGCAGCAGGAGTACAGGCAGGATCTCTAGCCAACAAGGGCTCCGCGGGGCAGGGTGGAGAGGCCCGTTCCTGTCTGCCCATCGCCAGCCAGTCAGGGCTCCCGGGCAGGGCC
This sequence comes from Platysternon megacephalum, assembly GCA_003942145.1. Lineage (NCBI taxonomy): Eukaryota > Metazoa > Chordata > Testudines > Platysternidae > Platysternon > Platysternon megacephalum. The sequence continues at coordinate 1,328,624 of QXTE01000018.1, read as the reverse complement.
AGGCTTCCCAGTGCCTCGGCTGAGTGGAGTGGGGGCCTGATACCCAGTGTACACTCAGTACAAAGCCCCCGGGGCCAGGTCAGTAGCCCCGGCCGGCAATCACAGACCCTTCTGCTGAGCCAAGCGCATCCCGTGCGCAGGAATGACACCTACCGCTACTGAGGGAAACCACCAACCAGATCTCATCGGTGTCGCTAACAGTCTCGTTGAAGACACAGCGGGGCTGCTCCAGGACGAAGGTGGAAGAAGTGATGTTCCCTTCCAGCGCCAGGGAGGTGATTGCAGGCTCACGGTCAATGGTGACGACTGCAGAAAGCCAAGGAGATAGACCATGAGATAGACCATGGTAGACAGCCACTCACCTTCTACTCTCTGAGCTGGCCGGTCACTGGGGGGGCAGAAATGCAGCTGCAGAAACGCAGGAGCAAACCTCAAGATGTCTCTGAAACTCAGGCTGCTGCTGAACTGGGCTGGCAAGCTGATGACAGCAAGGGGGAGAGAGCATCGCCTAGTGAACGGAGCGCTGGAACTGAGGCGAGCTGGGTTCCATTCCCAGCTCTGACCTGCTGGGTGACCTTGGGCAAGTCACTTCCCCTCTCTGTGCCTCACTTTCCCCATCTGCCAACTGGGGCTGAGGACACTGACCTCCTCTGTAAAGCGCTTTGAGGTCTAGGGATGCAAAGTGCTGGATGAGGGGAAGGTGTAATTATGACTTTCCCTTGGTGGCTGCAATATGTGCTCCAGGATCTAAAAATTTGCTTAAAAAAAAAAGGCAAACGAAGTCTCCAGTCCCTCCAGTTGCACAGAAAACCTTCCAGCTGTGACCCAGACATACAGTGATGCACTGCTGTCTGCCCAAGGCCTGGGCTTAGGGTGACCAGATGTCCTGATTTTATAGGGACAGTCCCGATTTTTGGGTCTTTTTCTTATATAGGCTCCTATTACCCCTCACCCCCTGTTCCGACTTTTCACATTTGCTGTCTGGTCACCCTACCTGGGCTACACACACACAAACTGCACCTAGAGTGGTTTCTAAATCAGTTGAATTCAAACACTGACACTCCTCTTAACCTGGATGAAGAGTGACCGTTATTGATATAGCTTCATGTGGAAACAAGCCAGTTTAGAAACCAATTTAGTGGAATTGGTGCAACTTGTGTTGCCCAGGCCTGAGTTTGCCATCAGCCTGAAACAGTGGCTCTGAGAGAGATGCAGACTGTCTCTATTAATTCTAAGGGGCTGTTCACTCTGAAGCCTAATGAAAACTCGAGCATCCTACTGGGAGTGGGGGGGTCTCATTTGGCACCATTAGTAGGTGGAGCTTGGCTTGTGGGTGGAGCTTGGGACAGTACAACCTAATTTTATAGATATTTCCCCCCTGCTAGTTTGACTGACTGCAGCAGCAAGAATGAAATGGAGATGGGTTACGAAGGTAGAAATCCCGCTCTGCAGCTGGATGGAATCAGCAGGAACTGCAATGAAGCTGGTGGCATTCAGCTGATGCAAGGGAAAAGACTATCAAGCTCAATTACTTAGATTGTAAACTCTGGGGCAGGACCACCTTTTTGTTTGGTGTTTGTACAGCACCTGGCACTTCGCTGCCGATGCTGAGGGACTGGGAGGCAGGACGCCTGAGCTCAGGAGGGGCACATGTACTGCAGGGCTGGGACCATGCTAGGGTGACCAGACAGCAAGTGTGAAAAATCAGGACAAGGGGTGGGGGGTAATAGGCGCCTATATAAGACAAAGCCCCAAATATCAGGACTGTCCCTATAAAATTGGGACATCTGGTCACCCTAGGCCATGCACACACCCAGAGAGGCAGCTAGATCGAGCCGCGTGACCTCGGGCGAGTCCCTTTCCCTCTTGGCGTCAGATTCCCCATCAGTAGCATGGGGATAGAACCAGCCACCTCTGGGCACGTGGGGAGGGTTAATCACAGAGTTCTGGCCATGACCAGTGCTGTGGGTCATGACCTTATCGTTAATGAGCAGGAGGAACACGCTGAGGGTGACCAGACAGCAAGTGTGAAAAATCGGGACAGGGTGGGGTTAATAGGCGCCTATGTAAGACAAAGGCCCGAATATCGGGACCGTCCCTATAAAACTGGGATATCTGGTCACCCTAGACCCGCTCTCCCCCGCAGAAACCTCCATCCCACCTCCCCAGCCAGGGGGCGATTTGCTTCCGATACGGCAGAACTTTGAGCCTTACACGGATCTGTATAGAAGCACCCGTGGGTGCCTGATGCACTGTGGACTTGATTGTATTCACACTAGCACCATATTCTGCAAATAGCGCCCCCCCCCCAACCGATTGCCCCATGCTGCGATTTCCCAGCGTGGGTCCAATGTCAGACGCCTGCATCTGCCTGAGCCTGGCTGGCCGGTCCTTGGCTCGGGCGTCGTTCTGCAGGCTCAGCTGCTAACAGCGTGGCCGGGGGGATTAGACCCACGGCTGTGCGCCCGGCGCGGCTCAGGGAGGATTTCGCTCAGTAAACGCCCCAAGCCGAGCCGTCACCTTGCTGCTTGCAGGCGCCTGGCTCCCATCCTGATCGGTTACTCGCCCGCCTGCAGCGCTGCTGCCTCGGGGAGAGGGCTGGTCGCCGACGGGGGTCGCAGGCCGGCCCAGCGTGAATGGATCCCTGCCCGGTTCCAAGGCGTTCCCAGCTCCCCCTGCGTCGCCCTCCCCACCAGGCAGCATCCCCAAGACTCACCTTGGCTTCTCACGGTGCAGGTGGCGGTGGCCAGCAGGAGTAGTGCCAGCAGGAGGGGCATCCCGGCGGCCGCTGGTGGAGCGGGGCTCTCGGCAGCTCGGCAACTGGCGCGGTAATGCCGAGAGGATCGCTGGCTGAACGGTCTCTGTGTCCCGGCCCCTGTGGGTCCCGCCTGTACCCTCCCCTCTCCCGGACACCTGCATTCCTCTCTTCTCCTCCGAGAGCTGACAGCAAACAGGTCAGGCCAGTTTCTTGGGGAGCGTTTGCTGTGCATGAGTGCGCGCCAGGCTTGGCAGCGCCAGGGACGGGTGCATCGCTGGAGAGAGCTGTCCTGTATCGCCCTCCCTGGGCCAGCTGCCTGGGGGCACCGATCTGGCATTGCATACGGAGATAAGAGCCTGGCTCGCCCTTTAACACCAGGCCGGCATCAGGGAGTAGTCAAGATGGCCCTGGTTTGCTCCAGCATCTCTCTTCTCTCTCCCTTCCTACCCGTTATGTAGCACCAGCCTCCTCTCTGCCCTTCCAAACAATCTCCCCCCCCGGTGCAAGAGCCCACCCCTCTGCAGCTCCTGCCTCTCCAGCTCATCGGCGCCGCAGCCCGAATCAAGCCTCAGCTGCAAACACAGACAGCCAGATTCTGATCTCTGTGACACTGGCACATATGTGAAGTAACTTCTCTCCTCTCTGGATTTAAACTGGTGTAACCAAGGGCTCGTCTACACTGCAGCTGCGCTGCTGTAGCACTTCAGTGTAAACACTACCTCCCCTTGGCGTAGGTAATCCCCCTCCCCGAGAGGCGGTAGCGAGGTCGATGGAAGAATTCTTCCGTCAACCTAGCGCTGTCTGCACCAGGGGTTAGGTTGGCTGAACTCCAGCGCTCAGGGCTGTGGGGGTTTTCACACTCCTGAGCGACATAGCTGGGTCAACCAGGCCTGCGAGCAGCAGCGCACAGAACCAGATTCTGATCTCCCTTACCCCGGATAAATCCACTGCTGCTGGCGTAGAACTGGGTAAGTGAGATCAGATTCGATCCCGGTATGTCTGCCTTGTCTGTACCTCTTAATTCCTCTGCTCTTATTATATTGAATGCAGGGCAGAATTGAGGGGACACCGTTTGCATGATAGACGCGAAGTCAGGTTGCATTGTATTCCCCACTCAAAGTCAGCCCAGCGTCACTAGCGTCATGAGAACGTTGGGTCGCCATGCACTGGACTGGCACAGGATGGGGCTTCATCCTTCCTTAATGGGCCATTGGCATGGGTGTGATTACACCAGGCATGGAGGACCGGGAATCAGCAGGAGCAGGAAGCAGGACTGGTAGGGAGGAAGGCAGATCATGGGGTAACTGGATTGAACGCAATCAAGTCAAGAGGAGTGGCTGACAAAAGAAACTGTGATTGATTGGAAGAGAAAAGCTAGTGGGTGAGTCACAGTTACCTGATGTGGGATCAGGCACTCCACAAGAACATAAGAATGGCCCTACTGGGTCAGACCAAAGGTCCATCCAGCCCAGTCTCCTGTCTACCGACAGTGGCCCCTGCAGTCCAATCCCTGGCCTCCGGAGGCTTTCCCTGGTGGCAGGTTGCCCGTAGTTGCAGGGTTTCTTGCACATCCCTCTGAAGCGGCTGCTGGTGACTATCGGAGGCAGGACGCGGGAAGAACTTTGGAGATGTCTCCACCTAAGGCTCAGAGAGATGCTGGGGTTCCCAGCTGCCCAGCAAGGCCCAGGCAGAGGGCTCTCAGCGCAGAGGGCTCCCGTTCCTATGGACATACTGTACGTCCTGAGGATAAGGTGCTGAGTCCCCCAGTTCCCACTGCCTTGAAGGCACTTGGAAGTTGTGACAGGCCTTCTGCACGGCCACTGCCCTCTGCTCCCCCTGGTCTGGTTCTTGTAAGAAGCCACTCCCAGGCCAGACGGCTGTAACCTGAGATTCCCCCTGTGAATTCCTCATTTGCTAAATTGAGTGATTAGTCTTTAGCCCCTTGCACTCCCCCTGAATTCAGGGGTCCCACAGCCCTCCCTCTGGGCCTGTGTGCCTCTCTGGGCGTGGTCCCCCTTCTCCGGTTGGGGTCCTACGGCCCTCCCTCTGGGCCTGTGTGCCGCTCTGGGCATGGTCCCCCTTCTTCGGTCGGGGTCCCACAGCCCTCCCTCTGGGCCTGTGTGCCTCTCTGGGCATGGTCCCCCTTCTCCGGTCGGGGTCCCACGGCCCTCCCTCTGGGCCTGTGTGCCTCTCTGGGCGTGGTCCCCCTTCTCCGGTCGGGGTCCCACAGCCCTCCCTCTGGGCCTGTGTGCCGCTCTGGGCGTGGTCCCCCTTCTCCGGTCGGGGTCCCACGGCCCTCCCTCTGGGCCTGTGTGCCGCTCTGGGCGTGGTCCCCCTTCTCCGGTAGGGGTCCCACAGCCCTCCCTCTGGGCCTATATGCCGCTCTGGGTGTGGTCCTCCTTCTCAGAGGCAGGCTGTAGCCCTTGATCAGCATCTCTGAGCTGGCCCCCTTTGAATTCTCTCCTTTCCCTCCGGGCAGCCCCGTCTGCTCACCCTCTCTCCCTCTGGCTTGCTACAGGCTTCTTTCACATCACTGGGCCTGGGCCTGATTTAGCCACATGCCCTGGCTGTGATGATGCGCCCCACCTGGGGAGGAGCGCTGAGTGAGGGGCAGGTGGGGCTGGACCTCTTAAAGGGGCTGATCACCCTATAGCAGAGGGTTGAACTGATGGCCCAGTGACAAGCCCCTGCAGTCCAAGCCTTTGTAATTGACCTCACCAGGAGCAGAGTCAGAAAACTCCCTGGACCTGAGCCAGGCCCACCCCTCTGCAGAAGGTGGGTGACAGCAAACACTGGGAACCAGCCACCTGTGCGGGAGGAGAATGTGACTGACAAGCCTGAACAGCCCAGCCTGGGCTCGGCTGTGCCAGGGCAGACCCTGCGCTGTGGCCGGCGAGGATGGCAGCCAATGTCAGGCACTCGAGCTTAGGATCTGGCCGGGTGTGAGATGAGCCAGGCCAGATCTGCACCCAAAGCTTCAGACCCGTCGGAAACCGTTTTCCTCCATGTGCCTCCGTGTTTCCTGGCTCCAGCTAACCAGGCGGAAGGACGTTCTTAGGGCCTCATTGGCCGAGCTGGAAATCTGGTACCAAAGCCTGTTTTCAGCCGATTCCCAGCACGGTTTCTAGGGTAGAGCGTCTGGGTGAGCGTCCCCTCGCTGTTCATGTCACCGAAGCGATACGCTGACTGTACAGAAAACATGCGGGAGGAACGCCGGTATTAACCAGCAGCCATCTCACGCTCTGTCACGGAGTGTGAGGAAGTCAGGGCCCTGCACCCCCCACTTCCTGCGATTCACCGGGACTCTCAGCCAGCCAGTGAAACAGAAGGTTTATTAGACGACAGGAACAGAGTCCCAAACAGAGCTTGTAGGTACAGGAAACAGGACCCCTCAGTCTGGTCCATCTTGGGGGGGGCGGGGGGGGAGCCCAGACCCCCGTCTGGGCCTCCCTCCATTTCTCCCACCAGCTTCAAACTGACCCCCTCCAGCAGTCTCCCCCCAGCCACACCCCCTGGCTCCTCCTCCAGCCTTTGTCCCTTTCCCGGGCCAGGGGGGCACCTGATCTCTTTGTTCTCCACCACCTTCAGCTCGCACCTTGCAGGGGAGGGGCCCAGGCCATCAGTTGCCAGGAGACAGCAGACAGCATCACACTGGCCCTCTCAGGCTCTGCAACAACCACACACCCTTATCCCAGCCCCTAGCTACTTAAGAAAGGCACCGGGGAAACTGAGGCACCCACACAGTATTCAGAGAAAACATTAAGAACGTTCCCACTTCGTCCCAGGCTCCACCCGCGCTCCCAGTGCTTGTGTGACCCACTGCTGAGTGTTGGGGTCCCGCTCTGTGCCTGAGCCACAGGGGAGCTGAGCCTGTAGCTGTCCCAGCTCATACGAGCAGCCCCTGCCTTTAGCTGCGGATGGGCCTGAAGAAGAGCTCTGGGTAAACTCCACAGCGTGTCTCTCTCACCAGCAGAAGCTGAGCCAATAAGCGGCATTAGCACTGAGCTCAACGAGACACGGTGGGTGTGGTTGTTGCCCCCCCCCCCTGTGCATTCCCCTGCTCGGGTCACTGAGCGTGTGAGCAAAGCTGAGAGGCGTCTCCCTTCCCGGCCCATGGAGAATCCGCACAGTGCTGGAGGGGTGAGGGACACACCTGGCCATGAGTGCACCTGGGCCGCTCCAACTGCGCCTGACTCACCCGCTCTCATACCCTGGTGGGGCAGAGCTGCTTAGGGACGGCATGTGACAGCGCCGGCGCCCTGCTCTCCCGCCCCTGGGAGGGGAGCCCTGTGGCTGCTCCCATCTCTGCTCAGCGCCTCCCCCTGGGCTCACAGGACTGGCGCAGTTCTCCGGCCCTGGGAAGGATCAGGTTTGTATCGGTCACACACAAACCGAGGAGAAAAGGTTTCCAGTGCTACTAATCGAAACGCGCGGCCAGGCAGAGTCAGACACCTGCTGCCGGAGACCTTCATGCAGCTCGGTTTAAGGCTGTTGACTTTGTATATTTCCACACGTGATGCTGACCAATTGTGTTTTAAGTGTTATAAATGCTTTAGCATCTCAGCGGCTACTGCCGTTAAATCATTATTGTCTGGAACACGCCCTCCCGCCCCTTGCCTGATCCTTGTCCCCTAATTTCCTGCACCTGGGAAAATTGGAATCGATCAAAGTTGGAAAAAAAAATGCTTGAAAATAAATATTGAGGTTATCTGCTGAAACGATAACGAACTGCAGATTGAATTCTGCTCCGGCCTATCCATGTGGCTAGTGGCACAGTGCACCTGGTTGCTTAGAGTAACTGGTCACCGACTAACAGGCGAAAGAGCAGAAAGCAGCTAGAGATATATACTCGCGAGGGGCGCGTAGGGTCAATATGGGGGCTGCTGGCCTAGGACAGCTGGATTGCTGGTTAGGGCTACAGGCCAGATGCAAATCATAGAATCTCAGGGTTGGAAGGGACCTCAGGAGGTTCTAGTCCCACCCCCTGCTCAAAGCAGGACCAATCCCCAACTAAATCATCCCAGCCAAATGTGTGTATGTGCGTGCGTTTGGTGTGTGTCCAGGTATGAGTGTGTCCATGCATTGTGTGTGTGTGTGTGTCTGTGCATGGATGTGTGTGTAAGAAGCTGAAGAATTTCTCCGTGCTTGGGTAAGCCCCACTCGTGACGTGATCACACCCCAGCCCCATGGAGCCTCTGCTCACAAGACGGGCAGCTCCCTTCCCCCTCTCGGCAGCTCAGGAAGAAAACAGAAGCGACTACTTGCATCAGGCCGGGGTCATTGACCTGGTTTTACTGATGGGAAAACAGAGGAGAAGGAACTTGCCACTGTCCCAGAGGGAGCCATGACCCCATCTCCTGACCATGCTCTACCCACTGCACACCACTGCCGCCTCCTGCGCTGCCCTGTGCCGCGTGCCACGCCCCATGGGCTGCCCCAGGCGGCAGCCAGCAGGATTGTTGTTCCAAGAGCTCCTCTCCTGCCCCCCCCCCCCCCCCCCCCCCCCCCGCCCCGATGTGCTGTATGGAGTGTTGCACAGAACCATGCCGAGCTGTCACTCCCCCGCCACCCGCTCCCCCCCCAACCCGCTCCCCACCCTCCTGCTGCTCTTTGGGGCACACCTGGATTATTACAATTCCTTCCCTTCTCTAGTCTGCAGCAGCCAACCCGCCTGGCCCTCAGAATGTCAGAGCTGTTCTCCCACTCTGCCCTCCTCTTTCACACACCCTTCCTTCCCCTCCACTCCCATCTCATCTCCCCCTTCCCCGCCCCAGGCCTTCCTGCCCCTCCCCAGCAGTAATGGCAGCTGGGGGAGGAGGGAGGTGTTTGTGCCAGGGCCTGATCAGCAGAGTCAAGAGGCTCAGAAGCTCAGGGACATTGCCCAAGAGGTGAAGGCATTGCAGCCGTTCCATGCCCTCTGCCCTGCGGGGAAAAGGCCATTGAATAACACTGAGTTCCTGTGGATGAGACGCTTGATGTGTTACTGCTCTTGCCCAGTGACGGATTAGCCACTGGGCCAACGCCCAGCCAATTGGGGCACCCCCCATTCCCTGACCCGCCCAGCGCTCCTGCCGGGGAGCAGGCGCTTGTCCCGCTCCGCCCACCCACTGGGGCATGGGGGAAGCCCCCGTGCCCCGACCCTGCTCTCTGGCAGGAGCGTGGGCGGGGAGGCGGGGGGGACTGCAGGCGGAAGGGGTGGGGAGGGGCCCCCTCTCTGGCTCAGAGCCCCACAAACCCCTCATCCAACTCTGCTCTTGCTACATCACTAATAACACCCCCCAGCTCTGTCCACCAGCAGATCTGACAGCCCTTTGGGAGGGAGGGCAGCACTGTTACCCCCCATTGTACTGAGGGGGGAACCAGGCCACACCGATGTCCTTCGAACATATAAGATTTTGAGGAAACCACATGGGCACGGTTGGGTTCCAGATCAGTGTGTTACTAACTAGGTACTAGCTACAAATGTACAAGACCTAGGGACCCCCCCGCCCCGCTGCTGTGTTAGGGGCTGGTGGCTTCCACCCCAGCAGCCACTAGGAAAGGCACCCTGCCCTGTTCCTGTCCACGACAACCCTCCCTTCCTTACCGAACGGGGCCAGGACGTCATGAGACACAGGCTGGTAGTGGGACAGCTGGCATGGGCACCTCTGAGGCTGGGGGAGACCAGGCACTGTCCTGGTGCACATGAGCACGCTGGGCCCCGTTAAACAGCGCCGCGCAGGCTGAAGCCAATGCACGCCGCACCGTCTCTTTGGATGAAAGGCGCCACAGAAGTGCAAGAGCATGAAAAAGGCATCGCTGGCTGCGCCCACGGTAACGGTACGTTTACTTGCAGTTACACTGCTCAGCCACAAGATGGCACGGTGTGCTGCCTGGCATTTCTGATGGGGTATGGCGGGGCTGGTAAGCAAAGCCCAGCAAGGCTGGGACGCGAGCTGCGTGGACCCTCTGGGCCTGTGGTGTCTTGTGAGCTGTTCGGTAGAACAGCTCCCTCCTGTGGCCCAAGGGCTGGGAGCCCCTGGACTGGGACCGCTGCGGAGGGCGCAAAGGATGACAGCGAGGCAGTGGGTCAAAAAATGCAAACTACAGTTTACTTGGCCGGGCACCGATGAGTTGAAAAGAGAAACCCACCTTCCCCCAGCAGTATATACAATAACCACAGGAGCCGAATCTCTCACATCGGCCGGCCGGCCGGCTGGTCCCTGAGGCTGGCTTCCAATGGGGGAGGGGAGAGAGATTGGGCCCTGGTCCTTTAAACAACTTCTAAGGGCTGGAGGGGAAAGCACCTAAAGCGGCACCGCTGCTGGGCTGCTCCATCTCCTGGAGGGACCGCTCCAAAGCCCAGTGACTCCCATGGGTGTTGGGGTGAGTCCCTGCTCCTCCCCTTGGGCCTGGCTGGGTCCTGCGGGGCTGGTATCTCAGACTCCAGGGATAGAGCTGGGAAGGGCGAGGGGGGTTGGCGTGACCTCTTTCCTCAGCACTTGCTGGTCCGAGGGGGCCAGGGGCTGGCTCTGTTGCAGGGCTGCAGACTTCGGCAAGGGGCCCCCATCAGAGATGAGGCGCCTCCCTCCCGACCACTCGAGAGCCCTGAGACCACGCTGAGGTGAACAGGCGTTGTGCACAGATCCCCGGGCTCCGGCCTCCCCGCGCATTAAAGCACAGGTGTGCCAGGGCTCACGCTGGCCCGGCAAGGGCAGGGCTGTCATTCGAGCCCGACAGCTCCTGCGTCAATTGCAGGTGGTGCCGAGGGGTCATTGTGTGTTCAGGTGCCAATCAGCCGACTCCACCCCTGGCTGGAATTCTAGATCCAGGCCCAAACTTCCCCAGTGCTCAGGAGGAACCCGGAGCCGCATCTGCAGAGCAGGCGGGCCGGGAACACCTCCATCATGTTCCCGCTGATAGGACAGACGGATCCTGTTCCCTCCGCTGGGGATCAAAGCAGGGGACCCATTAGCCAGGGAGGGGATAGTCTTTGTTTCTCAAGGGCTTTTTAATCCCTCCGGCTCTGTAAACGGAGCTCGGCTCTCATCATGGGGTTGCCCTGCAGTTATTCTGGCCTCATAAATAGTTCCAGGTGAATAAAGCCTGTGAGAAACAAATGACCGAGGTCTCCTGAGTGTCACCAGTGCCCAGCCCCATGCACCAGGCGGCTGCCTATTGGAGTTCATAGAAACGACCCTTTGATTGGCAGGAGCAGAGGGCATGGCTGGTACTCCCCTTCTTCCCCAGCTGTTGCTCTGTGTCCTGTAAAGTGAGCCACAGGGAAGTGGGAAGAAGCAGGGCAGGTCAGGCCAGGCTGGATACCCCAGACGGGGAGCATGGAGCCTCTCCTCTCCCAGGGCTGGTGATCCTAGAGCACCAGGGTGAGAGTGTGGGAGGCTGGGGTCTGGGGTGTGTGACAAGGACGCTGGGGTTTAGGGCACGTAGAGGACGCCAGGCAGCAGGGCGTGCGATGGGGACGTTGGGGCATGGGGTGTGATGTGGATGCCGGGCAGCAGGGTGCATGATAGGGACGCTGGGGAGCGTAGGGCCGGGGTATATAGGAGACACTAGGGCCGGGGTATATAGGGGATGCCGGCAGCAGGACGTGTGATGGGGACGCTGGGGCCCGGGTGCGTAGGGGACACTAGGGCCGGGGTATATAGGGGATGCTGGGCAGCAGGGTGCGTGATGGGGATGCTGGGGGTTGGGGAGTGTAGGGCTGGCGTATATAGGGGATGCCAGGCAGCAGGGTGCGTGATGGGGACGCTGGGGCCCGGGTGCGTAGGGGACACTAGGGCCGGGGTATATAGGGGATGCCGGGCAGCAGGGTGCATGATGGGGATGCTGGGGGTTGGGGAGCGTAGGGCCGGCGTATATAGGGGATGTTGGGCAGCAGGGTGCGTGATGGGGAGGGCACGGGGTGCATACATGGGATGCGAGGTTTCAGGGGGGGCCCGCGTGCTGACTGCTGAGCCCAGGACGATGGCCTGCGGGAAACTCTGGGCTCCTATGGGGAGGCGGCTGGCGAGTGAGGCCGGGGCACATCGCTGGGGGGCTGGGGTGGAGCCTGCGACGGGGGGATGTGGTGGGTATCGTACTGCCTCTCTCTGAAGGACCCGGCGCGTGGCTCCTCCGGGACCGCGGGCTCCTCTGGCCGCCAAAGCTTAAAGCTGTAAACAACCCACAGACACGCAGCTGGTGAGCAGCACGGACCACGCAGCACCAAAGCAGGCAGCTCGGCGGGCACAGCACCCAACCCTTCTCCCGCAGCGCCAGGCCGAGTGGCTGCTGGGGGGGGCTGCGTCTACTCTCATAGCCCAGTGCTGCCGGCCCCACCCGGGCTGCTGCCCTCTGACCCCAGGGTGCTGAGCAGAGAGGGTCGGTGCTGCGTGAGTGCCAGGTGGGGAGGGCAGCTCACTCGCCATTCCCCAACGAAAGCACATCCAGAGCCTTCCCACTGGCCTGGGCTCACAGATTCCCGCCCCCCCAGGTCGAGCCAGTCTCTGCTTCAAGGCTCAGCCGGGCTGCGCCTCCCTCTGGGCGTCGGCACTCACCACTCGTAGGCGACCGTGCAGAGGAACAAGATCACCAGGACGCCGATGAAGCTGGAGAGGATGGAAGTGATGACGACCATGGTGCCGCTGCGCCTCCCGGGCCAGGTGTCGATGGAGCGCGCCTTGCGACCTGGGGCACACGGCAGGGGAAGCTTTCACCACAGGCATGGAGGGGGTTGGGGCGGGCAGGGAGTCGGAGGGGACGGGATAGGAGGCGCCGGGGAGGGTGATGGGGACTGGAGGGATCCAGCAGGGAAGGGAGGAGAGGAAATAGGGAGGAGGATGGCGGAAGCTGAGATTATTTAGGGCCAGCTCCCTTAGTGCTGCTCAGACAGTCACTTCCCTCTCCCAGGTTTGTATGGGTGGCACGATGCCCCGGTAGCTCAGTGTCCGATTCCCAATAGGGAGCTGTAACGTAGCCTGGTCACTCAAGGCTTCTGACCGAGTATCAGGCTGTAAGGGCCTATAGGGAGGTGCAGAGCTGTTCTACTGACTCACCCGGGCAACTAGACCAGGCGGGCCCAATTAACTACAACTCAGGAGCTTAAAAGCCTGAGTATCTCTGAGCAGGGAGGGACAGGAGGCCTGCAAGGAGACACCCTGGGAACTGCCAGCTCTGGCTGGTACGTACCATCCTAACAAGCCCGAGGAAGCGTGCAGAGGGTGAGTCAGGAACCCAAGTCCCTATGTGCTGCCTTGAGAGTGGGGGTGGGATCAGCCCCCTTTATAAGGCTTAAAGGAGACAAGAACCCTCCCCCAAGATGCTTACAATGCAAGAAGCCCCTTCCCTGTTCTTCCAGGGTTACCTTGCTTCAGCATAATTTGTTGGGACCATCTTGTCTCTGCCTTGGACCCATTGGTATCCAGGATGAGAAATTTCACTCTGAAAGAGGGGGCGAGAAAAGGAGAGAGAAGGTCAGTGACATTTGGCAGGGCTCCAGACCCGCCCACGTTGGCGCATCAGGGATGCAGGTGCAAACGGCAAAGCCACNACAGGCATGGAGGGGGTTGGGGCGGGCAGGGAGTCGGAGGGGACGGGATAGGAGGCGCCGGGGAGGGTGATGGGGACTGGAGGGATCCAGCAGGGAAGGGAGGAGAGGAAATAGGGAGGAGGATGGCGGAAGCTGAGATTATTTAGGGCCAGCTCCCTTAGTGCTGCTCAGACAGTCACTTCCCTCTCCCAGGTTTGTATGGGTGGCACGATGCCCCGGTAGCTCAGTGTCCGATTCCCAATAGGGAGCTGTAACGTAGCCTGGTCACTCAAGGCTTCTGACCGAGTATCAGGCTGTAAGGGCCTATAGGGAGGTGCAGAGCTGTTCTACTGACTCACCCGGGCAACTAGACCAGGCGGGCCCAATTAACTACAACTCAGGAGCTTAAAAGCCTGAGTATCTCTGAGCAGGGAGGGACAGGAGGCCTGCAAGGAGACACCCTGGGAACTGCCAGCTCTGGCTGGTNGTTTATTGCCCATGACATTTACTAAAAATAACAGTGACAAAAGCTTAACCTTAGTGACGGTGTATGGAATCAAAGTCCTCCTTAAGCGGGAGGTATTTGTTAAAGAAGACAGCTACTGACTAGAGACACAAACAGGTTGCCACGCAGCTCAAATTCCAGCATGGTTACCCTTGTTTACCAGGGACCACGCCCTGCCTGCAAGTGTATGGAGCACAGGGAGACATCTAGTGGCTGAATGTTACTCCGCAGGTAACCTATCCTCACACAGCACGAGGAACTGTAGTTCTGAAGTAGAAGAGAGGTTTGTTCTCTATCTTTCTGTGTACGTAGAAACCTCCAAAATGCAAAGCCCCCTGGTGCCAGCAAATTTCCTGGGTGAGATCCTGCCCTGAGATCAGCGCCGGCTCCAGGGTTTTTGCTGCCCCAGGCAGAAAAAAAAAAAAAAAAAAAAAAAAAAAAAAAAAACCAGAGANCACAGGGGTCTTCTCTGGTTGCTTCCCTTTCCCCAGCACCATGTGGGATTAGATATCTGCAAACCACTCCGCCCGCCATGCTCAGGAGTTAGTTGGTGTCTTAAGAGAGGGGCTGGGGAGTAAGGGGAGAAAGAGAGAGAATGGAAGAACAGTGAGAAGAGAGAAGGAAATGCCTTTTTCCTGAGCGGCAGGTGAGGAAGAGCAGGTGCCTCTTGCCTCAGGACTGAGAGGACGGCAGAAATGACCACACTGGGGCACTTCTCGTTAAAGAGCCCGTTAATTACAAAAGGCAACTGAGTGGCTGGAGTGGAAAGAGGTGGCAGAGCCAGCCCTGTGATCTAGGAGCCAGGATCTAGCAGGCTCCTTAAACTTCCTTGCACCCAGCCACAAAGAGTGGGTTAAAAAGAACCAGGAGCCTCCTTAGCAAATGCATGTGCTGGATTCTGTGCGCGAGTTCTAGACTGGGAAAGAGCAAGCTTTGATGGTGTGAAGATTGCCGGGGTGCTGCACTGATCGGAGGAGACAGAAAGCCCAGAGAGGGTGGGAATGGAGGGACAGGGGGAGTTAATATTAAAGAGGTTGAATTTGTTATCAGGAATCTCTTTGGGGCAGGGACCATCTGTCTATCCTGTGTCTGTACAGCGCCTTGCACAGCGGGGCCCTGGTTCAGGACAGCGGTTCCTAGGGGCTACTGCAAATACAGGTGATAATAAACCTCTAATCTCTAACTATATGGGACTGAGTCTGCTGCCTGCCCGGGAGTTACTCCTGCTTTCCGCTGTGTGAGGAGGGCAGCCAGGCCCCTATCTGCTGGGCTGCCTGGGCTCAGACTGTCGTACCTGTAAGGCCCGGGATGCGGCAGGGGTCCGTTGCAGGACTCCAGGCTGCGGTCGTCTTTGCAGGACGTGTCACTGCCAACCCGGAGCACGCTAGCTGCCCTGTTTTCAGCACATGGGTAGAAGGCTATGGAAGTCTTCAGGGTCATGTAATGGAGAGCGGTCGATAGCTTCTGGTAGGGAGGGATTTGGATCTTTGAGGTTGGATTTTTGAAATGGGATGTGACTGCGGATGAAAGAGAAGAGAGCGTTACTGGATTAGGCAGGAAGGCTGGGCTGGTGGTCAAGGTACTTGACTTGGGAGATGGTCGTTCCATTCCCAGCTCTGCCACTGACTCACAGGCTGACCCTGGGCAAGTCACTTAATCCCACAGTGCCTCAGTTTCCCCATATGTAAATCCTTCGTCATGTCACAGATGTGCTGGGAAGCTAAATCCATTGGTGCTGAGTGGCACAGATGCTGTGGAGATAGGGAGCCTAGAAAAGCCCCAAAATACATTGAAAAAACCTGCACCCCAAACCCCATAAGTATAGAAAGGCACAGGTTCGGAATGGGGATTGTTTCAGGGCAGACCCCTGACTGTTAAGGTCTTTGCTTGAGCAAACTCAGCATCCCCCTGTGGCGGTGAGTAAGGATGGAGCTTGGGTTTATCTGCACTGAAAGCACAAGCTGCTACTCCTTGGGCCAACATAGGATCTACATTAGCTAGAGCAGTGTTAGGGCTTGTGACCTGAACAGGGATGTGTCTTCACTGCAGAGTTAACTCTGGCTTTTACTCATGGGCTGCCCCTAGCCCTCCTCCCGTCCACATACCAAACCCTCTCACCCGAATTGAGTGGCAGTTTTCAACCCGACTAACTGACCCGTCCGAGGGTATAGCCTCAAACCCGGGGGAGGCTTCCCCTCAGGCGAACCACCTGTCCATTTTCCAGTGGGGACACAGGCTGAACCACGCAGTGCTGATAACTGTGCTGCCTTCCCACGATTCACCCCGTGCGCCCAGGAGGACAGACACGTTCTCCCCAATCCACTGGGCCGCAATCAGAGCCGCTCAGCTCACTGCAGCGCTACGAACCGTGGGACGGGCCCCCCGAAGTTACTTTGCAGCAGGGCTGCTGACACCCGGGCAAGGCTAAGCCGGGTGCTCAGATCCAGGGGCTGATCACCTGAGTTAACTCTGCAGCGAAGACCTTCCCTAGATCTGACCGTCTGCTCGGTGCGGGGGACGGGACCGTGTTCAGCCCAGCTGCTGCATTACTGGCTGTCTTGCCAATGACTCCAACGGCCAGCGCCTCAGGGGCTAAGTGTACGTGTCGCAGTGTGAACGGAAGCACGAGGGATGGCCCACGGGTGGGTATTCTCCTGCGGCGAGCGCCCTGCCCGGGCAATCATTCCGCCCCGTGCACACCAGGAACCAAAATCGCGAGAGTGGCCCGTGGATGGCGCATCGCCAGGCCGTGTGCAGTGAAACCCTCGAGCCCGAAGCCTGCAGGTCCCAGCGAGGGTGGGACCGAGAGCAGTGCATCGCAGCGGGCACGGAGAACGGGCTAACGCTGCAAATCGGCACCAGCTGCAGCAGAGACACACGCCGCTGGGCTGAAACGCACAGGACGTTTGCGATTTCCCAGTGCTGGGGAATGGAGCCGGGACGCAAGCCGCTGGGTCTACACTGCAGAGCGCTCTTCTGTCAGCATAGCTGCGTCTACACTGTGTTGGCACAGGGACAGTGGTTTTTCCACAGAGCCAGCACAGCTAGGCCGGGATCCATTTTAAGGGCGGGCCGGGCTTGCAGCGCGCCCTCCGTGGAAACGGGGCAGTGGGTAACGAACGTGAGATCGCTGCCAGGCTGGCTGGGTCAGGCATCCAGAGGATTCTTGCTCCCCTAGGAATGCTGGCAGGTCGTTAGCTTCTCCATCTGCGGCGGGATTTTTTCAAAGGGCTGGGTAAAGCGATCCAGCTGAAAAGAGCTGTCGTCCCCACACTCCAGGGCGTAAGGTGAGGGCTGCAGGGGTATTTCCCCTCCATTCACAGCATTGTGCAATTGGCTAGGTGCATAATGGAGCAGGTGTTCTCCTGAAGCCGCAGCTGGAGGCAAGATACCAAACCTGAAGGACCAGTGGCCTGATCCGGTGTGGCAAACCCCACATTCCTAGGAATCTCTAGAGCCCAGCCTAAAATTTCATGCAAACAGGTATTTCTCGGAACTCATTTAAATTAGGGGCCAGGGTATCCTTTGGCTCCCTCTACCGCTTGGCTGGGCACAGTGCAGCTCATTTGGATGGCAGCTTTCCACCCTGCCTGACTCTGGCCTGGACAGGGGATCTTATTTAGCTTCCCGCTAGCTCAGGCCTCCACGAATTGAGGCAGCCAAGTTCAGAGGTTGCTTTTGAAAATGTGAGCCGCCGTGACTAGCCCAAGGCCGCAGAGTGAGTCAGTTGCAGAGCTAGGACTAAAACACAGACCTCCTAGTGCTAGGGTGACCACACAGCAAGTGTGAAAAATTGGGAATGGGGGGGCGTGTAATAGGAGCCTATATAAAAAAAAGCCCCAAATATCGTGACTGTCCCTATAAAATCGGGACATTTGGTCACCCTACCTAGTGCCGTGCTCTGATCCCGTTGCCTTTACTAGGGCAGGGAGTAACCCAGTGTAGCTGCAAATTGGCGCCCCTTGGAGAGGAGACACAGCCCTACAATCTCTCAAGCGAGACGGAGGAAGGAAAAGGCAGAAGGGGAATAGAGGCGGCTGTGAACTTCCTCTTCAGACAGTGCCATATCGGGGCTGGCAAAGGCTGTTGTAGGCACAGGGAAAGGTGCCTGGTGGGGTCTGGAGCCACACCTACCGTTAGTGAAGGCAACGACCAGCCAGATGTCATCGGTGCTGTTCACGTACTGATCGAAGATGCAGATGGGCTGGTCCAGTGTGAAGGTGGTAGCGGTGAGCTTCCCTTCCAACGACTTGGCAGTGATCTGGGGCGTGTAGGGGACCGTCTCTGGAGAAACAAACACAGAGTGAGGCCGCGAGGCTGGAGGCGGATACGGGGCCCAGCAGAGAGAGGGGCGGGGAACCCAACGCTTCTCATTTCCCGCTGAACGCAGGTGCTCCCCAGCATTGTCACCGGGCTGACAGGCCCACAGCAGTGGTGGTACCGCTCCTAGCTGATCCATGCCTGGGGCACGACCACCCAAATACGCCAACGCTTTGAAGCGGTGTAACAGAGCCAAATCTGGCCCTCGGTCTCCGAGCAGAGACGCACCCACCAGGGCGCTCGTTAATAGTTCCAGTCGTCGTGCCCATTTCACACAGGCGACCAACGGGCTGTTGGATCTTATCAGCTCAGTTCTCTGCTGACCTGGAGTGGACCTGAATCCGGGTCCGAGAGGAGAAAGGCTCAGTCGCGCACGACCAGAACCCTAGCGTGTCCCTTAGCACGAGCCACAAAGGGATTGGACGTGGCTCTGGATCACAAGCAGATCCAGCGTTATCATACTTAATGCTGAGGGATCTAAGACTTCGTGCTTCTGGGCACAAGCCGGATTCACTGAAATGGACCCTACTGGCATTTGAGGCCTGATCCTCAGCTGGCGTCATTTGGCTACCGGGGTAAACGGGCATTGCTCCATTGACTTCCCTGGAGCAACCCTGATTTACACCAGCTGAGGATCTGGCCCTCAGCATCCAATGTGATGGATTCTCCCCCCCACACACACACTCCAGCGCTGAAAAGAGCTTCCTGCAGACCAGCTAAACTCAGTCCCTTAGAGCAGTGGGAATCCGGAGTGAAGCCAGATTCACACTGGTGTAGCTGAGCAAAGTTCACCCCCACCCATATGAAATTAGAGCAGCCTGTGTCGGAGAGAACCGGGGGGCCCGCTGAGCGTGCTGCTGAGCTGAAGGGACAGGGTGGGTCTCCGCGGCTGCCATCCTGCAAGGCACAGGGGAGTCCCCGTTGTCATGGGCACGGCAGCTGATGATGTCGTGTGGCGTCAGCACCCTGCCTGCCCCTGGGGGGCAATGTCACCCCGACCCGCTGTGATGTTGTGACTCGAACCCAGCCACGTCGTGACGCAGCAACACCATAGCACCAGCGGGTCACTGTGCCCCAAACCCTCGCCGGGAGCACCGTCCGGGCTGACGTGCTCAGCACACGGCGGTCTCCGGGCCTGGGACCTGGCCGCCTGGACCCCAGATCCCCTGGTGGTGCTAGCACCTGGGAGCTCCGCTGCCCCACGGAGCTCACCTGCTGGGGCACGACGTGGGCAGCGCCAGCTTCTGGGATCGTGTGCCCCCCTCAGGCTGGAGGGGCCTGAGAGGGCAGTTCGGCCTCCACAACCCAGCCAGCCCCGTGGCCTCTCTGCTGCGGCTGACCACAAAGGGCTATTTGGTGACGGGGCAGCGGGGAACTGGACCGAGTCCGCAGGCAGGCACCAAATCGCCGCCCGAGGCAGCCGCTGTCAGTCGTTCCCACAATGGGCTGGCTCAGAAGCCACGTGCCTGAGGTGCAAGGCCCCATCGCCATCCAAGCAATAGAGACCCACCTCCTGCCCAGGCTAGGCTGAGGGACCATGCCTGGGACAAGGCCCCTGCTCCCCCTCGCCAAGGGAAAGCCCTGGTGAAAGCCAGCCCAGCTCCATCCTGAAGCCGGGGCTGCCTTCCCCAGCGAGTAACTGCCCCAGACTGGAGCTAATGAACTCGCCAAGGGGCTGATCGCCAAGGGGGCCCCCCAGTGGGCTTCAGCTCAGGCTCCAAACTGCTCCCCAACACCAGTCTGAGCAGGGGTTTAACAGCTCCCAATCCACGCAGAGGGGTTGGATTCCCCCGGCAATGACCTTCTGGGGAAGAAAAGTCCCCCAGAGTCTCTCCCTCTGGTAAGGATTTAGGGGAAAAGACCCTTTGACTCCACAGCTTTCCCCTTCTCACCCATTCACCCCACGGCTTCTCCCTTCCTCTCCCCACCCCATAGCGTCCCTCCCCATCCACGTGCCCCATGGNAGGGGGCCTGGGGCCCGGCTTCCCCGCCCTCTTGTCGGCCCTGTTTAGCTGGTCTGCCCTTGCTGGGGGGCCCGAAAATTTTTTTTCACCAGGGCCCAAACCCGCTCTCGGCGGCCCTGCATCCACCCACCCCATAGCGGCCCTCCCCACCCTTCCACCCCATAGGATCCCCCTCTCAGCCCATTCACCCCACAGCTTCTCCCTTCCTCTCCTGACCCCATAGTGTCCTTCCTCACCCATCCATCCCCAAACCTCCCCTTCTGTGCCCATTCACTTCATAGCCTCCCTCCCCAACCACCCCATAGCTTCCCTCGCCCTCCACCCACCCCATCGCTCTCCCTTCCCTCCCCATCCACCCACAGCTCTGCCCCTCCCCAGCGGGCAGCACCACCAGACCACTAGCCGCTGTAATAGTCAAAATATTCACCTAGGACCCTGCCCGCGCAGATCCCAGTCAGCACCAGCACCAGCAGCAGCGGCAGCTCCATCGCAGCAGAGGACAGCCTGGGTTCTCGGTCCGTGTCTTGGCCTGACCTGGAGCATGCAGCTGGGACAGCGAGGTCCCTTGTGCCTCGCTCTCTGTCCTGGGCACTAGTGTGAAGAGGATGGCAGAGGGGAAAGATCTCCCCCCCACCACTTCCCCACCCCCCCAGTCAAGATATGTCCCTGCCCCCAGGCTCTCTGCTGTGCCCTCCGCCCTCCAGTTCCCAGCCACCTGCATTCCTTGCTGGGGGATCGAGGCCCAGATAGCAAACAGGTTGGGCTGGTTCTTCAGCAGAGCTCCAGGGCCTCAAAGGCTGGCAATGGAAATGCAGTAGCTGAGCTGGGACTGAGGACAATTCCCTATGGCCAGGGTAGAGAGAGCCCAAGACTAGCGGCCGTTCCCCTCTGGAGGCTGGGCTGGGCTAGCCCAGGGCCTGCAACCTTCCGGTCAAGCCCAGTCAGGCTTGCAAGAGTGGAATGAATGTCCCCATGGCCGGGTTTCCTTGCACGTTGCCTTGCTCCACCCGGCCCTCAGCTGCTGAGCCTGACTCCCAGGCTCCTACTGTTGCTCCCCAGGGGCCTGGATCCGAACCCCCCTCACCTGGGAAGGCAAGAGGCCGAGCTCCGGGCGAGGTTCCCTGGCCTTTGTTCTGCAGGAGCATCACAATGGCCCCTTCTGGTCTTAAAAGCCCTGACGTTGAGGGGGGTTTGGCAGTGTTTTCATAGCCCCCCATCCGCTCACACCCATTAAATTACCCTCGGCGGTAGGAGGGTATTGCTGATGGAGACACAGGGAGGTGTAGGACTAGCCTGGTCAGAAGGGCTCAGCACCCACCCCCTGGGCCGGATTTTCAGCCCATCGGCTGCTGAGATCTTTCCGACATCTGTCCCCTGGTTAGGTGCCCGCAGTGGAGCGGGGCTCTTTGAACCCCTAGCCCGTTGCGGGGGCGTGAACGTCAGCGCCCAGGTGACTTTTCCTCCGTCACCCAGCAGGGCAGCTAGACGTTGAACGCGCAACTCCCGAGTCCCAGTCCAACGTCTGTCCTGAACCCACTCCAGCTTCAGCCTTATTTGATTTGGGTTAATCTCTAGAGTGGACTGACCCAAACCCACACATCCTTCCACGCCGGGTCCGGTTCAACTCCACCTCCGAGCGTGACGCCTCAGGCCTCTGATTATAAACAGAGCCAGGGGGATTAGTGGATGGAGAGCACTCTTCATACACAGATGGGTCAACAGCGTTATACCCATTTTATAGATGGGGAAACTGAGGCACGGAGCCCTCCAGAGCTGACGTTCCCAAAGTGGGCTCTAATTCTGAGTGGCTCAGTATTTGAGCCTCGTGGCTTCGAGTGGGCACCTCTGCAAGCCAGGCCCTCTACGTGTCCAACACTGGGACCCCAAATTGGAGGCACCTACATTTAAAGGCCACTTTTGAAAACTTTGGCCCCCGTGACTTACCCAAGGTCATACAGTGAGCAAGTAGCAGAGCTTCCTGATGCCTAGCTGGTGCCTTTATCCACTGCACCGGGCTGCCTTATGGGCTTCAGAGCTGTACTGTGCACGTGTCGGCGACAGGCTAATTCCGATCTTGTCCCACTCCCTTCTGGGCCTGCGGGGCTGGAAACACGCCTCCCCCCCAGCTTCCACACAGCATTCCTGCCATTCCAGAGAGCGCAGAAAAAACTCCTGGGCCCCGCCCCCAGTTCCGGCACTGAGGTTATTACCTAGAGACAGGTGGATCTGTTTCAAAGGTAATTAGGAGAGAGGAGTGTACAAATCACCAGGGAAAGGAAGCTCTCTGGGCCAGACTGCATTTTCAGTGACCGGAGAGTAAATCGGGGCTGGGTTCCCAATGACATCAAAGTGTTACCTACGGAGAATCAGACAGGCCGAAATCCTGCCCCACAGAGATCGTTGGGAATTTTGCCCCTGACTTCAATGGGGCCAGGATTTCACCCTAGATGTGTAAATTGGGGCCACTCATTTAATCCCAGATATTTTGGGTGGGTTTTTTTGGGAGCATTTTTGTCTCACACAGAGATTTATGAGGCCAAATGAACCAGTATCTGCTCCTCTCTTTAGAAGGCCCCGTCCTTGCACTGTTCATTCAATAACTACCGTGGCTAGAAGCCAGGCCTTGCCCCTTGTGTGCAGAACCCGGCCAGATGCACGGGACAGATGCACACTGCCCCTGCAATAAGACATGAATGCGCTCAATATAGACAGCAGGTTTCCAGACAGCAAAGCCAGATCTCTTGACACGTCTCTATTTCCATTGAAATGTCATTTCAAGGAGCTAATCCACTTAGTCCTTAATTCCAATAAGCAACTTGAAGATCTCCGGCGGGTTTCCATTTTTTGCCCCCCCAATTCACCTTTCTTGCCATTAGATTTGCCTCCAGCTTACAAAGTGCACCTCGTTCTTCGCTGGTCCTCGTTACGGGACTGCAGGGCCCAATTGGCAATGGGCTCTGCCCCCATTGACTTCCTCTGTAAAGTGGGGCTAATGCGACCGCCCGCCTGTGGAAGGTGCTTTGGGCTCTACTGATGAAAAGCGCTAGCTGAGAGCTCGGTGTTATCATCCCAGTCAGGCAGTGGGACTCTGTGCAGGAGGAAGGTGAAAATCAGCATCGCTTCAATATGGCGATTTACACCAAGTGATCATCTGGCCCCTTGTCTCCATTTGGGATCTAGGGGTCACTTGGATTCCTGTCACCTTAGCCCCAGGAGGAGCACATAGGCTAGCAGTGTGCATGAGGCCAGGCCAGCTCTCACTCTACAGCTCCCACACTGGTTGTCTAGGACCAGCTGTTTTCCTAACAGAACGCTGGGTCCCGTCCGCTGCTGGGTTAGCTCCAGCCGCAGACCACGGGCTGGCGTCCACCTAGAAACATTTGATAGCAGCCTTCAGCTACCTGAAGGGGGGTTCCAAAGAGGATGGAGCTCGGCTGTTCTCAGTGGTGGCAGATGACAGAACAAGGACTAAAGGTCTTAAGTTGCAGTGGGAGAGGTCTAGGGTGGATATCAGGAAACACTGTTTCACTAGAAGGGTGGTGAAGCACTGGAATGGGTTACCTAGGGAGGTGGTGGAATCTCCTTCCTTAGAGGTTTTTAAGGCCCGGCTTGACAAAGCCCTGGCTGGGATGATTTAGTTGGGATTAGGTCCTGCTTTGAGCAGGGGGTTGGACTAGATGACCTGCTGAGGTCCCTTCAACCCTGATATTCTATGATGCTATGTACATGCTGGGGTCCCCCATTCATATTCACAACCATAACCGCCCACAGCCAACACCCTCCCCCTTCCCACTCCAAGCACTAACCAGGCGCGGGCAGCCAGGCAGAGCTAAGCAGCAAGGTGATGGCAAGAGATGTAGGGAAGAATCAGCTCTACCAGCGGCTCTAAGACCCATTACTCCTAGGAAACAAAGAGCCGTGGGTCGTACACAGCCTGGTTGGGGGCACAGCTAGGGCATGCCGGACAGCTGCATGGGGTGACCACGTCGTTATCTGCTACTCATCCTTACAGCGCGGCAGAAGGACCCTCTGGCGTGGACAGGGCCGGCGCAACCCGTTAGGCGACCTAGGCGGTCGCCTAGGGCGCTACTATTTGGGGGGCGCCGGCGCCCCGGTCGTCAGCGGAATTTGGGGGGCGGGACCTTCCGCCGCCGCTGTCGGGGGCGACATTTTGGGGGCGGGACCTTCCACCGCCTAGGGCGCCAAAAAAGCTGGCGGCGCTCCTGGGCGCGGAGCCCTGCGGACTTGGTGGGACTCGGCAGCGCAGTGTCCCGCTGCCAAGGGCTGCCCCCAGGCAAGGCCGGGGGAGCTCTGCCGCTGAGCTTGCCGGCATTAGGCAGTGGCCCGCATTCGCCAGGTGAGACATTCGTGTGCCCCCATGAGTCACTGGTTGACGTAGTTACAGGGTCAGTCCCCAGCTACTAACAAACCAACCCTGGGCCCTGGCCTAGGCACTATAGATAATTGGAGAGAACCTGGATTCTCTGCATTCTTTACCGCACGCCCCATCCAGCTAGTACCAGGCTCACCCGAAAGGGCTCCCAGCCCCGGCTGTACAGGCATCCAACGCCCCTTTCCCTCCCCCGTGGTGCTGCTCCAGTTCTGGGCCCCTAGCCAGGCCTGCCAATGCACCATGCTAATGACTTGCATCATTCCCTGCTATCACCTGTCGCCCCGGCTTTGCAGCGAAGGTTTGGGGTCAGTTCTTCTTGTATTCAAGCCGCCTCTTGCACCCTCGGGTGGGATCTGGGTGCGCAGGGCTTGGAAAGGCTGCCGTGGCTGTAGGAGGAGAGCGCATTGTATTTGAAAACACAGCCTGTGCTGTTAGAAATTGGCCCCTCACTGCCCAAGGCTCAGATCCCTCAGCTTCAGAACACTGCGGCCAGCAGGGGTCTGGCTGGTCTTTTCGACTGTAAGCGCCTCAGGGCAGAGACTGTCCTCAGTTCTGGGTATGTACAGCACGTGGCCCAGTGGGGCCGGGGCCTGAGGTGCTGCCGATACACCAATCACAAATAAAAATGAGTCACCTCCAGCATTAAAGAAACAAAATCTCTCCTCCGCCGGTCCCGCTTCCTTGTAACCAGCATCATAAGGCCTCTATGTGGGCCCCGATTCCCAGCAGCGACCTGCAGAACCGCTCCTGACACTAACCCCCCCGTGTTCCGTTCAAAGACAACGCGGGCGATGTGCAAAGGAGGAAGCCCAGGGCGACAGGAAATGCAGTGGGCGGGTGTGAGAAAGAGGGACTGTGCTCCGGCCAGACAAAAGACAATGGGAGGTTTCGGTCAGGCCTGTCCTGCCGCATTACAGGAGCTCCTCTGCTGTCCTCACCCCTCTCCCTCTGGCCATGCGTCTGCTTTCAGCTCAGACAGGTACTGCAGCATTGGAGGAGTTCCTCTGCTTTGCCCCCCCCTCCGTGGGAGTTAATCTATCTTATCTCCCCCGCGTTGGGCTCCCCGGCTCAGACCCGTCCTGCGGCATTACACGAGTGCCTGGCCGTCCCCATCTCCCATTCAGAGGCAGGGCAGGATCCCCATTTTACAGACAGGGGAAACTGAAGCATCAGGATAAGCAGTGATTTGCCCAAAGACCTCCCAGCAAATCCGGGGCAGGGCTGGGGAGAGCAGCCATGGCTGCTGATTGCCCGGTGCCGGGATTTAACCGCAAACCCATCCTTCCTCCCTCCCGAGCAGCTCCGTTCGTGTTGGTTCAGCCCTGAGCGAAGGCTGCTGTAGCATCAGTGCTCAGCTCGGGGTTAAACAGCACCCGAGCCTTTCACAGGGGCTCCCCCCACCCTCCAGCATTCTAGACAGGGCTTGCGCCAGCTGGGCCGGACACACAGCCCTCGGTGGTTTGACCTCCACACCCTGCAGCCTAGTGCTGGTCACTAGTGTCTGGCTGCACAGTGTCCAGTGGAGGCCAGCCCCAGGCTGAGCGGGTGGGAGAGAGCCCCCAGGCTGTTCCACACACGCTAAATCCCATCTCATTCATGCACAATATCCCAGATCACGGCTGGAAGCGCAAGATGCCGTCCCCACGGTAATTATTGACCCAGCTGGTCTCGCAAGGAAAGCATCGTCTACGGGGGATCGTCACCTTGCCTGGAGGTGCTGCGGCTGGATGAACTCTGCCCGGGTTTCCGTTCTTTAGTGTGCTGGGTGCTATTCCCCTGCGGCCACGGACCTGCTCTGCGACCGTAGGCAAGTCGCTGACCCTGGTCCGTGCCTCAGTTTCCCCAGCTGTAAAGTGGAGAGGACGCTAGTGTCCTCCTCTGTAAAGCGCTTTGAGATCTACAGATGAGAAATGCCACATAGTGTCACTGTCCTCGGGGATCGGGACAGGCCCCTGCTGTACTGTTCTGTTCCTCCTCCCTCTTCCAGCTGAGGACTTCTGCCCCTTGAGAAAGATTTTACCCTGGCCTTAGCCCATCTCAGCAGATTTGTCCAAGCTCTGTGGTGGGACAGGAGCAGAATGGACTCCAGTCGCTCTCCTCCCTTGACTCGGTCCCTAGCAGCTGCCCCTCAACCCCTATGACAACCTTCAGGAGCCCCACTTCCAAGTCACCCCCTGCCCCCCGGTCTCTGCTGCCAGCGATCTCTCCAGCACGGAGGTGGAGTGTGTGCCAGGGAATAATGCTGGTTTCATCTCTACAATGCCCGTCCCATGCTGATCCCCAGAGCAGGGCAGGGAGCCAGGAAGGAGGAACCTGGTAGGGGGAAGGAGGGACAGGGCTGGCTCCAGCTATCATTCCCTCTTCCCCCCACACATCCCTTCCCTTCCCCACAACGCCCCCCTAGCAGCACCCTCATAATCCAGTCATGATGGTGCAAGGACTGGGCAGGGCTCTAACGGTTAACATGGGTTCTCTCACCCAGTAACGAGGCAGGATGTGAGCAAGACCGTTAGCCTCAGCAATGTCTGAAGCCCCGGTCCTGCAACCACGTACGCACATGCTCAGCTGAGCTCAGGCGTTGTCCTGTAACTGGCTCAGACCAGTGGTCCATCTCGCCCACTCTCCTGTCTGGGATCACTCCAGGGTAAGCACAGGCACGGCTGCAGGTGTGGGGTACTCGCCAAGCCAGGAGGAAACAGGTTAAGAGCTGGATCACCTCTGTGCTGAGCTGCCCTGGGCCTCTCCCCAACTCTCATGGAATCTAAGAGACATCAGCTGGCAGGAGACGTCAGTTGCATTGCGGTAGCAGTGAGGAGGCCCAGTCGTGGACGGTGCTAGGCCCTGTACAAACACAGAGCAAAGAGCTTATCGTCCCCTGCCTCCTCCACCCCCGCATCATTTGTGCAAATTGCCTGGAGCTGCGCAGAGCCTGCTGCGCTCAGAGGACGTACGCCAGCCCTCGCTTGGCTGCATCCTGACGCCGCTACGGGGACATGCAGCACTTGGTGAACTTGCTGCTTGGTTAGTTCCTTGTTCCCTCGCCCTGACCTTTTAAAATGCCCCCGAAACGGGCCACCCTGGTACCTGGCCCTGGTTTACCGTTAGCCACCAGTCCGTTGGTGGCTTGCTGCTTCTCTCTCCCTGGCGTCCTTTCACCACATTCCTCCAAACTGGTCTCTGCTGAAATTCAAACCGAGCTAAGACCAATGGCCCAGCTCCCCAGAGGTAGACAGACACCTGGCCCCATTGATTGCAACGGGAGCGAGGCACCTAAATATCTGGGCCATCCGCACTAGGGGTGGCCTGGATTTAGTTACATTGGTTTCTAAACCAATTTAGTTAGATTGGTACAACTTTCGGGTGTGGAGCCGTGCACAGGCTCCCGCCCAGACACGAGGCAGTAACTTTAGGTCAGTAACAAGCATGGCCTGAACTCAACCCAGCTCCCCAAAAGCCAGGCAGTGTGTATCCTACTGAGCCACCCACTGCTTCTTCCAGGCTCGTGAAGTATTGAATCGATGTCTCCAACGGATTCATGATTCAGCGGCTTGGACAAGCACCAGCCCAGCCTCCTACAAGTGAGAAATCAGACTTGTTCACACCTGATTCAATGCCCAGTCACAGCTCTACTTCTCACAGCACCAGAGAGAGCAATGCCAGGCTGCCTTCTCAGCTGGGAGTCGCTCTGAAGACCCACGCCGTGTAAGGACGTCACCAGTGCCCACGCAGTTTCAAGGAGAAGAAAACACAAGTGCCTGGTCCCAGAGCAGGCTTAATTTCCCGCAGCTTTACTGCTCTTCTTGGGTGAATGTCCTGGAGGAGGCTTCATAGTAGTTGGAGTCTTCTCTGCTACAGCTAGTGCAGGGCTAATGGTCGAGAGGGAAGGAGCGTCCATGTTAGGACATGAGCTTGCTCGGACGCTTAAGAGCGAGGAAGTGCTCCAGCTCTCTTCAGGGCATTCGGGGCTTTTTAGGGTTGAAGAAACAATTCAAAAGTCTGCATTTTTCTGTGCTTGTCCGAATGGTTCATCTAGGAGCCTGCTACACTGAAGACCTGGGCACCACTACAGGTGCTAACCTCAGACAAAGGATTCCCATAGTGCTTAGGGAACTGCAGAGACAGGGTTGACGGCCACCGGATGCACAGATGGGGCCTTTCATGCTCGACAAGACCCTGAGCCCCTGGGTTACATCAGACACAATTAGAGCTTTGGGACTAAGGGCTGCTCTACACCGGAAATGTCCAGCAGCACAGCTGTGTCTGGGAGAAATCCACACCTTGAGAGCCGCCGCTCTGCCGAACTAACCCCCGGTGGAGACAGAAGAATTCTTCCATAGACCTAGTTACTGCCTCTGGGGGAGGGGGGTTAAGTACAGCATGGGGTAGCAGCTGAAGTGTAGACACAGGGCACATCTACACCACTACAAAATTAAGTCGACCTAACATCCAGCCGCCGCAGTAATCACATCGCTTCTGTGCGTCCACACTTCGCCCCCCGGGTTGGCCACGTGCGTCCTCGCACCCATTGAACTGTCTACGTGGGACGGCAGCTGAAAGCTAGCACCGGTCAACGTAAGCAAGGCCGTGTCCACACGGACACTGCATCGACCGTGTCTCTACGCCTCTCGGGGAGGGGGAGTTATTAAGGGGGCAAGTGACATTTTAGTGTAGACATAGGTAGGTTGATGGAAGCTGCCTTGCGTTGACCTATGTTGTGTAGAGCAGAGCTTAGCCGTACTAACTTGACAAAGCCCTGGCTGGGATGATTTAGTTGGGGTTGGTCCTGCTTTGAGCAGGGGGTGGGACTAGAACCTCCTGAGGTCCCTTCCGACCCTGAGATTCTATGATTCTAACTTACTCCTGCCTGGAAGGGAAGACACTTAATTGAGGAGGAGTAACACTAATGCCTGCCCGGCCCCATTGCTGGAGTTGAAGGGAGGACGCTGGGAGGGCTAAGTCCAGTAGATCATGGCTTAGTAATACCCCCTAGGCGCCAGCACTTCCCTTCTTTTGATCACTGTCGAGTGTTTCACCTAGTCCGGTGGGCCAAGCCACTGCAAGCCAGCGTTCAGGGCACGGCCTCACTCCCTGAAGGCTCAAGCTGTCTTTAGCTTCATACCTCCCTTCCTCCCCCACTTTAGAGCCCGCTACGTTCTTTATGCAGGGGCAGGGCCCCTGGTTTTGTTCCACCAGAAGCTGCAGTTGGGGAGGGGTTTTCTGGCTGTCATGTGCTACCCTGTCTCACCTGGGGACTCCTGCTGCTGGGTCTCAGCTCCTGTTGGACAGCTCTGTAATGCTGTAGGACGGCACAAATCTAAACAGAGCTGAGGAGGGTGGGGAATTGACCACAGCTCCTAGACTCTGCTGCTGGGGAATGACACGCCCCTCTTCCCTCGAGACCTGGGGCACTATTTGCAAAGCCTCCACCAGGAAAGGCACAGCTTGCATTGTGCAGCAGACAACCTCGCTACTCCGAATTAGACCACAGCACCATGAAAGGGAGGTCCCACTGACTAGGGACACAGAGCCCATCCACAGACTCCAGGAACTGTCCTTCCCCCTGGCAGGATTGCTTCTCTGGTATCCCTGCCACCTTGGCTCGCAGCTGATGGAGAAAGTAGCCACCACCACCTTTAGCAGAAGAACAGTAGACCGGGCTCTCTCCGGCGTTAGCCAAACTCCAGCGAAGGGTCACGGACCAGAACAAAAGACTAAAGCATCAGACACAAGAGATTCCTTCAAGGCTAATGACAACTCTCCCTAGCAACGGAGCGTTTATTAGGAGCACAGCACATGTATTAAATCAGCTACCCGGGGACGTGGGGGAGAAAGGATGCACTCGGCAGCGTCTGAGCAGAGCTTCGGTGCATTAGCCAGATGAGTACGGACATTTCTGGCCACTCGGACTGCCCAAGTGCTTCCCAAGTACACAGAGAAGCGAGTTGATCAGCCACCTAGGGAACACATTCCAAGCATGCCCTGGCTGTGGCAGGAGCGCTCCGGTGTCTCGCCCGAGACCCCAACATCAGGACCCTTTTGCTTATACAAAAATAACCTGCTGTCCAGAAAACAGACCGTACAGAGCACGTGACTCCCAACGACAGTGTTATTGCTCAGAACACGACAAGTGATTAGAGACAGGAACTTAAGGCAACAGGAATAAGTGCACTAGCCGCCCGCCAGAGGCTTGAGTAGGCATTCGCTGTGCATTGCACAGACCGGACAGAGGCGAGTTACTGTCTCAAGCAGGCCTCGGTGACGCCCTGAGCTGCCAGCTCCGCCAGCACATTGTCCAGGTAGTTGGGGTCGGGGTAGCCGTGGCCGCTGAGATTGGTGTCCATCTCCGTCTTGTGGTGGATCTCGTTCCACACCACCGTGTTGCACTCGCCGGTCGTGCTGGAAGTGCCCACGGTGAAAATCAGGCGCCTCTTCCAGGCCACCCTCAATAGATCCAGGACCTAGAGACGACAAAGGGGAAAGCTCGATTGTCCACCCAAGTCCGGGGCCGATTTCCCCTCCCTGCAGTTCCCTCCTTTCCCAGGCTCTATGGCCACATGGTGGGAGCGCTGCCCAAGTGGTGAAGGCAGCATGGCCTAGTGGTTGGAGCACCAGGCTGCGAGTCAGGCGCCCTGGGCTCTATTCCTGACCTAGCTGGCGCAGATCACTTCCCCTCTCTGGTCCCGAGTTTCCTGGCTGTACAATGCGGGGGGGATGACCCTTAACCCCTTTCGCCTGAGGATCTCAAAGCACTCTGCAAAGGTGGGTAAGGATCAGTATTAATGACCCACAGCACCAGCAGGCTGACTTCCTTCCTTCCCTCCCTCCCCAAGAGGCAGGAGACGCAAGCCCTGCTCCCTCTGGATCTATGCAATATCCTCCATGTCTAGACATGTGTCAATCCTTAACGGTTACCCGCAGAGGAGACAAAAGGAGGGGGCGGCGTCCAGATGAACTCCATGGGGCAGATTTCGCCAGTGAAATAGCCGGTTAAAATCTACCTGGCTGGAGCCCTGCAGTCCCAGGAGGGAACCCCAGCTAGTCAGGTTGGAAGGGATGCTCCTAGTCCATCCCCGGTATGGGTACAAGCTAGCACCGACGACTCCCAGTGCCTTTCCCCTCCTCCAAAACCAGGGTATTAACCAAGGAGACGTGGAGCCTCCCTTATCAAACTGCTCCCTTTACCCAACTGTCCTTGCAGTTACTAAAGGGACCCACCCTGCCAGGTACTGAGTGCCAACACCCACTTAACTCAGTGGAAGTCCAAGGCACCCAGCCCCTTGCAGAAAACATTTCACACCTCCTACGATCAGGCAGGATGTACCAGCCACCGACTAAGATTGCAAGTCACTTGTGGTTTGCAAACTTAAGAGCCACCACATGAATTCAGTTACTGCACAGACAGGGAGGGAGGGCGTGGCTCTTGTAAGACTTGAAGTAAGTCCATTCAGCCCCACTGGAAAAAGGCCAGACTCCGGTCAAGTGCCGGTTACTGGCGAAGTCACCACTTGGATCAGGACTTGCATTACCTTTCTGCCCTTCTCGTTATCGGGAAGGTAACAGTACCGGGGGAAGCCTCTGGCTGTGTATGGCATCCCTGGATTGGGGTGCTCCGGCCCCTGCAACAGATAAAGGCAATCAATCAATTCTGTACCAATGCCGGCTCCTTTCACAGGCTGACAGCACTGACTGATTTTTCCAACAGGGTGTGGGCAGGAGAACAGAACTGTGTAGACCGCCCCCTCCCTGCTGCACCAAGTCCTGGGAGAGGAGAGGAGGGGGATTTACCCACTCCTCGATCCCCCTCCTGTTGCACCCCCAAGACTTGGGGGATCAGGCGGGGGGGGGGAGGGAGGGGGGGTTATGCCCCATTTCCCCCAAGTCCCTCTTGCTGCTCTGAGTCCTGGGATGAATGGGGCTGTTTTCCTGCATCCACCCTCTTCCTAGGTGTGGAGGAGAATGGGGCATGACCAGTGCCTGTGCCCCATCGCCACCTGCCTTATGCTACCCTGCCACCTCGGCCCTGCACTTCAAATCTACCCCCGCACCCTGCCGTTGGCCGCCGACCGGCCAGCTGCACCGCTCCGGCACTCCCGCTGGCAGAGCAGAGGGCAACTACATCCCCCAGGATCTGTGCACCAGCCACACATCAGGCTCACTCGGTGACTCACAGCGAGAGAGGGATGGATTCTGGGCACTGCCGTTTTCAGGCAGGAGATCGTATTATGAAATCAGGGGCTGGAGTTATTTGGGTTGGAAACAGGAGTCTCCCTGACACACCAGGAGACTTGGGTGACTCTGACCTCAACACACCGCTGCTTTGGGAAAAACAGGGGCTTGGCTACATGCTGGACGATCCCGGGAGTGGGATTTCTAATGCACGATAACGTGTTGCGCATTAGTCCATGCAGACGCCGCTGGAGTGCACTAAAATGTTCCTGTAGCTTTTAGTGCGCACCAGCAGGATCGACATGGACCAGCTAACGTGCAATGTGCTTTAGAGATCACGGCCCCGTAGTCCGCATTAGGGACCTGTGACGACAAGCCCTAAGGATCTGAATCCAACCATTGCAGCTCGGCCAGGTCTGGTTTACCAATCGAACCACCTGAAGTGTGCGCAGAACACACAGGGAGCGATTCTCCCCAGCATGACCCTTGGGAGAGCAGTCCCACCTGTGCAGCGTGGGAGGAAAGGCTATTTTGCCCAGACGTTAATGGCTAAATAAGGGGAAAGGCAGTTGCGGGGGAGGTGGCCTTGCCTGGAGATCCATTTAGGGGGAAAAAAAATTTAAGTCCAAGATTACGAAGCCGCCCCACAATGTTTGCACAACATTAAGAGTTTCCATTGGCCACCTGGTTCTTCAGGCCCGCCAGCCAAAACGCCGGTTTGCGGGTGTCTGTCACTAAGGGAAAGCCCGGGTCTCATCTGTACAGCGTCAACGGCTCAGCACGCCGGGCTGCCTCTCTGCTGCGAGTGAAAGCACAGGCTGACCACCTGGGAGCCCTGGGTCCAGCCCAAGCTGGTTACTTGCTCAGCTACGTGACCTTGGGCAAGCCATGCCTCAGTTTCCCCATCTGGGAAACAAGAGTTAATCTCTTCTCAACATCCTTCCATGGAGGGTTTTTCTAGTCTCACTCGTCACCGTAGTATCTGGGCACCTTCCATGCTAAATTAGCAGCAATGGCCAAGTCTCCGGTGGACTTCATGGAATCTCCGGTGTTTCTCCCTTTTCAAGGTGAAAAAGCCTAACGCTGCTGCTTAGGGCAGTGTGTTAACAAGCTCTTCGGAAAAAACGTAGGGCGCCCAGATCCCCTGGGATCTTCCATTAGATAAACCCAAAATTGGGGTAGGGTCAGAGGAGTTAAAGACATAGGAATAGAAGGGACCTCCTGGGTCAGAGGCTAGTCTCCTGCTATCACAGGCAACCCCCACCATATAATCCCAGGCAGAAATTTATCAAGATCCATTTTAAAATTAGTTCGGTTTCTGGCCTCCACTAATCCTACGGGGAGGCTGTTCCAGAACCTGACTCCTCCGATGGTTCGAAACCTCCTAATTTCCACCCTAAACTTAGTCATGTCCAGTTTATCCCCATTTGCTCCTCTAGCTTCAATCTCTCCCCTCCTCCCCCCTCCCTGGGGTCCATGAGGATCTGAAGCCGTCTAATCCAGGGGTGGGCAAACTTTTTGGCCTGAGGGCCACATCAGGGTTCCGAAACTGTATGGATGGCCGGGTAGGGAAGGCTGTGCCTCCCCAAATAGCCTGGCCCCCACCCCCTATTCACCCCCTCCCACTTTCCACCCCCTGACTGCCCCCCTCAGAACCTCCGACCCATCCAACTCCCCTGCTCCTTGTCCCCTAACCACCCCTCCCGGAACCCCCCCCCCCCTTATCCAACGCCCCCCCTTCTCCCTGTCCCCTGACTGCCCCGACCCCTATCCCCCCCTGCCCCCGACAGGCCCCCCGGGACCTCCTACCCTTTATCCAATCCCCCCCCGCTCCCCACCCCCTTACCATGCCGCTCAGAGTGCCAGGACTGGCAGCCGCGCCACCTGGCCGGAGCCAGCCACGCTGCTGCGCCATTTAGAGCACCGGGGTGGGCCGGCGTCTCTCGCAGCCACGCTGCCCGGCAGGAGCTTACAGCCCCGCTGCCCAGAGCGCTGGCGGCACGGCGAGCTGAGACTGCTGGGGAGGGGGGACAGCAGGGCAGGGGCCGGGAGCTCAAGGGCCGGGCAGGACGGTCCCACGGGCCGGATGTGGCCCGCGGGCTGTAGTTTGCCCACCTCAGGTCTAATCCGTTGGAGCCCAATCCAATCCCTTCGACTTCCGCAGGAATTCCATCACCAACTGCATGAGGGAGGAGGGACACGCCGGTGTGTTACCATGGCTGGCGCTTACAAGCGTTGTGACAGGAGTTCCACACGCCTCATGGATTCACTGCTCCCCCGCGGCAGAGACTAGCGTTAGTTCATGGTTCTGTTGATTAGGCGCATGGCGACAGAACCTAGGTGTCTCAGTCCTGGAGCAGGGCCTGGGGGCCGTACAGACAGAACCGGAGACCGTCGCTGCCCACGTACCTGAATTCCCCTGCTAATGGAGTACACGATCTGTATCGTCCCGCAGTCCTGGTGGCCGGGAAGGGATTGAGTGAAAGTCGAAACCTCCATCTTCCCTTTCGGCTGAGTGCCAGTCTTTTCGCCATAGATGGTTTTACAGGAGGGGCACTGCAGGCTGCCATCCTGTGGGTGAAAAGGGTCACCATCAGCGGGATTTCACGACAGTAGTGAGGACACTGGCACTAGTATCTGTATTGCCGTCCTGGGCCCTACTCATGGATCAGGACCCCGCCGAGCTAGGTCTCGGGCCGGTGCAGTACCTTGTTCCCGTTGGCGTACATGGCCAGCACACAGAGCAGGTGGAAAGCGTGCTGGCATTTGGTCAGTTGCCCCACTGCTTCCGGCTTGATTGTCTTGCACTCACAGGCATCACTGTAGCCAGAGGGCAATGCCAGCTTTTCCATACAGATGATACAGTCCTTGAAACAGAGCAAGAAGAGACGCCATTTACCGTCAGCATCGGGCTGCATCGAACATTAGCTTTGCTGATGCATCAGCTTGCCAGAGACACTATTTAGAAATTAGTCTTCAGTGGCATTAAAACCCCCCTTTGACGTCTGAGGAAGTCTCTGTCCCCAACAGCTTTTACCTACTGGGAAAACATTGATTCTTCTAGTTTATTTGACTTGTCTATCAGTGTGATCTCTACAGGCCTGTCCCTATAATCTAGTTAAAAAAAAAAGTATTTCTACAACGCCTCCCATCCTGAAGGATCCCACAGTCCTATACAGTAACTCCCCACTTAACGTCCTCTCGCTTAACGTTGTTTCGATGTTACGTCCCTGCTCCATTACAGAACATGCTCGTTTAAAGTTGTGCAATGCTCCCCTATAACGTCGTTTGGCCGCCTGCTTTGTCCACGGCTGGCAGTCCGTCCGTCCCCCCCCGCCCCCATCAGCTCCCCTACGCCCTCCCCCCCCCCCAGCACCCCCCGCGGATCAGCGCCTTCCCCCTCCTCCCCCCGCCTCCTGCCCGCGGCAATCAGCTGGTTTGCGGCGTTCAGGAGGCAGGGGAGGGAGGGGGGAGGCTGCGCGCCACTTCCTCACTCCTCCCCCCAGCCTCCTGAACACCACAAGACAGCTGATTGCTGCATGCAGGAGGAGGAAAGCGCTGATCTGTGGGGTCTGCTGGCGGGTGGGAGGCGCGGGGGGGGGGGGGGGGGGGGGGGGGGGGGGGGGGGGGGGGCNAGAGCTGGTAGGGGGCTGCCAGCCTGTTTTACATTGCTTGTTTAAAATTTATATAATGTCTTTTGTCTGGCAAAGAAAAATTTCCCTGGAACCTAACCACCCCCCCTCCCCCATTTACATTAATTCTTATGGGAAAATTGGATTCACTTAACATCGTTTTGCTTAAAGTCGCATTTTCAGGACCAGAACTACACCGTTAAGGGAGGCGTTACTGTACCTACATCATGAAATCCTAACCTTTGGGTTAGAGACCAGCAACCAACGAGTGCCCAGCCCAATCTGGGAGTGGGGTTTGCTAGGCGGGTCTGTGTCCATGAGCAGCGTCCTCTTTTACAGATTAAAAGAAGCCAAATCTCTTCACACTTGAGTATTAGGCTAAATAAGGAGTCAGCTTTGTAGAACTTCCTATCTCAAGTAGGAGTGTGTATCCCTCCTCAGAGCTCCTGGAGCCAAAGCGGACTCAGGGGCACTGAAATGTATTTTGTTAGCTGCTGAGCAAGGCAGTTTTCCCCATGAGATCTCTGTAGGCAACAGAGATGCAAATATTCTGCTGAGAGGTCCCATTGCAGCTGTCTCCTCCAAGCATTAGAGTCTGCACACGGGACCCTCTAAATAAATGTCCCAGCCTTTTGGGGCTCTTTTACCAGTCTAAGGTCCCAAGTCAGCATGCACCACTGCCTCCCATTCGTTTGGGTGCTTCCTAACAGACAGGGAAGCTTGGGCTGCTTCAACCTCTGGCTGTGTTGGAGTCTGGAGAAGCTCCAGTTCACACACACACACCAGAAAGGCAGAGAGCAGTGGTGTCCCAGGGTAGGAACAGGGACCCTGGAGTCTCACTCACATGTGTTGTTAGGTACTGTCGGAGAGCTCAAGGCAGCGTATAGGCCTTGCAGATACAAGATATTCCAACCACCAGGCCTTTACTGTTGACAAGACCATTAACAGGGGGTCCATTGGGAAGTCATCTATGGGCCAGATCCTCAGCTGGTGTGCGTGAGCGTAGTGTCAGTGAAGTGACCAGCTGAGGATCTGGCGAACAGTCTAAAGAACTGTGCAGGTTTCCCATGAGCCTTTCCCAATATGCAGTAAAGCGGCCGCTTATCCAGCCCACAACTGCTTTCGTTTCTTCCGTTCTTCCCCCCTTCGGGGGAAAACCGCTGTGGTCAGAGACTCCTGTGATTCCTCGCACTCACCTCATCAGCAGGGGCTCCTCTCAGCTCTTCCAAGTATTTCCTCACCACCTGCTCAGGCTCGCTGGGGGTCACTGAAGAAGGGGAGGGAAGAAAAAAAAAAAAAAAAAAGCCCATCGGGAAATAAAGATTCCAGGAGGTACAACATGAGTGAGAGGCGGCTAAGGAGGGAGGAAAGCAAAGCAGTGGCAGGCCAGCCTGCCGAGGAAAACGGTTAAGGGTTAGAGTTGGAGCAAGTTAGTCCAGCAGGGGCCATTCTGACTGGTCAGCGCTACTCTACGGAGGGCTCAGATGCTACGGGTGCAGGAAATGTGTCGATCTTAAGGCCAAAAAAAAAGGGACCAGTGCTCACATAGTCAGACGTCCTGCACAACACAGGCCAGAAAATGTCACCCGCTAAATGCCAAAGAGATAAAGAATCGGGTTGTAAAAGCTACCACTGCACGGGGCAAACAGCTGCCGCTCCATCTGAAGTCAACAGGAGCTACGGATGCTCAGTCCATCTGAAGCAGACCTCAGTAGTCTGCCAATACTTTGCCGTCCGATGCCCTCCCCTCCTACTAGACAATGGCTCCTTTCAAATACCAGTATTTTGCTGCCCTGTGTCTCAGAACCAGGCACAAGGACCATACACACTGCAACGATGGAAGAGTGTCATGGATCCTACATCATTAAAAAAGGCAGCGCCCGGACACATACTATATAGCTAGTACATATTTAGTCTGAAAACCATTATCTGGATGCACTAGGGCTCTCATACCAAAGAGAGCCAGGCAAAAACCTTAAGTGAAGACACAACCAAGGTCAGATCCAGCAATTGTCAGGGTGTTCTCCTTCTGCCACGAAGCGGCACAAGAGTGCAAGAAGCGTCACTGCTGGAGATTGCATTCCTAGCAGGAAAGCAAACCCTTCCCCGGCAAGGAAAGGGCTTTTCTTGTGAACGTCTCATGGCGGATCTTGGCTGGCACCTCCCATGGAACACAAGTCACTGGGGTTTCTAAAATAAGCGGGTTTCTTAATAAAATGAATGCAAGTCTCCAGAATTAACTGGGCAGAGGCCCAGATCCACAAAGGTACTGAGGCATCCCATTGATTCCATGTAAGTTGTGCCTAGGTACCTTTGACGATCAGGGCCTGAAATCCTTATATTCACCTGAGTTCTCCCCAGGCCGAGAGCCAGTGCAAGCACCTATGCCCCACTGCCGTCCCAGGGCTTGCCCTTCAGCACAGGAATGGATTTCCTCCCTGCTGGTACCTCAGGACATCCCTCCCTCCCCACCCACCACCCTACCCAGACTCTGGTCTGGGACCACCCCTGGGGCTAGGGAGGTACAGCACTCTTCACAGAGAAACGTAGTGCCACAATGGTGGGCACTGGTCCACGAGGCTCTGAATGGAGACTTCTAGCCCCTCTCAGGTAGGGCATCAAACAGCTGTCAAAGACCAGCTTCTTGCCATCCCTGGCATGGGCCGTGGGGCCAGCCGCTCCCGACCAGCATGGTTATGGTGGCATTTCACCACACTCCTTCCCATAGGTGAAAAGCCCCCCTGGAGGCTCCCCCACCCCTGCCCTGAAACATGTGGAGAAGGAGGAAGAACCCCCCAAGTCATGGCCCTGACCCAGCCCA
Source organism: Platysternon megacephalum (assembly GCA_003942145.1). Classification (NCBI taxonomy): domain Eukaryota; kingdom Metazoa; phylum Chordata; order Testudines; family Platysternidae; genus Platysternon; species Platysternon megacephalum. The sequence goes on along the minus strand of QXTE01000018.1, from coordinate 1,289,558 downwards.
TGGGTAGGAAGAGAATGAACTCCTCCCTTCGACCCCAGGAGATGGGATGAACCACCCTCTCCCCCAATGGCAATGCCCCCCCCAAACACGCACACAACGCTCAGATGGCATTTTGCAGACCACCCCGTGAGCTGCCTGCTGAATGGCAGCAGACTGCTGGGGCTGGGTTTGGCAGAGGGGCCTCGGGGCATCCATGCCCAGTCCCCACTGAAATGCAACAAGAGCTGGGCAGCTCAGGGGTTCAGCTGCTCTAGCAGACAACTTGACCCTGCGATGCAGCACTCAGGGGGTCATAAAGGACAAGGGGGCTCCATTAAGCAGCTCACTTGCCTCCCAAACGGGGATTGGCTCCTTGTGGGACGGAGGCGCTCAGGAAGCCCCCGCCACACTGCTGGGAGCCAAGAACCTGTGACGGGTCCCACGAGCCAGGGGAACGTGGGCCGGTGCCCCTCGCGCTGTCACCAGGTGCCACGCGACCCGACAGCAGGGCGACAAAGCTCCTTACCAGTAACCGTGTCCATCATAGACGCAATCAGGCTCTTCCACCAGCCTGTAAAGGGAAACATTTGCACAATCGACGTTATGACTCCACCTAGCAGAGGGCAAAAGAGAGGACTAGTCACTCAGCTGGTCTAGAGCGCTCGGCCACCCCCTCCCCACTCAGCCCTACTGTAAAGCCGAACAGACCTACGGATGAGAGAGGGGCCGGAGGGGTGCAGGGTGGGGGAAGAGGAGTGCCATGACAAATGCTATTACCAGTAAGTAATCCTTCCTTGCCCCTTCTCCTCTTCCTCCATCCCAGCCAGCAAAGCTAGAGGGGCCCACAGGACCGGGCAAAGGCAGCTTGAGGTGAGGAACTCAGGCCTACCACAAGGCAGAGGAGTTTCAGTGGCTGACGCTCCAGGCCCCTCCACCCAGGAGGACACCACGTTCTCAGTGTCCCTGGAAGGGCAGAACTGCTCTGGAAGGGGACTCTGGGGGGGGAGGGGGGAGATCTACATTCGCTGTCTCTCAGCGTCCCCAGGTCAGGTTTCCTCAGTTTACCACGCCAAAAGGCATTTCCCCAAGCACTGCAAACGCGCCCTGTGCGCCTCCTGCAGGGTCCCCAAGAGTGAAGGCTCAGTAAGGCAGTTCCACCTGGGTGACCCTGTCTTCTTCCAATTCCTGTTAACCCCACCGCCGTGGAGCGGGATGCAGGGTCTTGGGCTCAGGTGTGGCCAAGAGCGGCATCTCTAAAGGCAACTCAAACAACCCTGCCGCCGACGAACAGGCCAGACTAGGTTCCAGCCCTCTCCCCGGCAGCTCGGAAACGTGAACAGGAAAACACAGGAGTTACAACTTATTTTGGTCACTGAATTACACAGGGATTGTGTAATTCACACAGGGTTACACAGGGATTGGGTCTGACGGGCACCATTCATGCAGAGTCACTTTTCACCGGGTGGTGGAGGAAAGATGTGTTCCTTGAGAGGACCATCCACTTTTATGCGACGGTGACATTCCTTGATCAAGTGGGCAAAGGTTCTGCTGCCTCAGGTCCCTCCCTTTGCGCTGGATGTCAGACAAATTGGTCTCTTGAAGACCTGGTTTTGGGTCACAAAGAATTCCAGGGGCGCTCGACAGCCAGGACAGCCAGCTTTCGCCCAGAAGACGTGGCCAGATTCAAGGCTACATACCGATGAATAGGAAAGCGTGAATGAATAACCCTTCTGGACAGTGAGAGGGGAGATGAAAAGCTACCTTGTCCAGTAAGAAAGATCAACGTGTAATGATTCTATTGTATCTGCCTTCCAGGATTAAGAAAGAGTAATTGAAAGGCTACTTTCTGAGGGCTAATTCTGACTTGCACTGAAGTCAACGGTTAAACTCCCACTAATATCAAAGGGACCAAGATAAAGCCCAAGGCCTGTTGCTCCAGGGAAACCAGCCCCATCAAGACAAGAGACCCCCCCGGCCCCTACAGCAGAGTTATGCTGGCAACAAAGAGTTTCTAGCTGATGGTCTGGAACAGAGATTCCTAGATTTTAAAGGCCAGAAGGGGCCATGATGACCCTCTCGTCTGACCTCCTGAAGAGCACAGCATGGAGAACCTCGCCCAGTGATAACAGCAGCAAGCCCATAACTTCGGACATGAAGGAATAAGCACAAGAAACTAAGGTCCAGCCAGGCCCAGGATCCCCATTAGCATGAATGGCTGCTGTTTACACCCCCACAGTGCTAGTCCGCAAGGAGCCTGGTCTTAAGGAAACCCCACTGCACGTTGTGAGCCGGGATTGGGGACCAGGAGCTCAGGCCTGTGCCAAGAAATCCCATCCTCACGCTGCCAGCCATCAGATTCCCTGAAGTGGAACGCTCGGGGGTGGGAGTGGGAGGGAGAAGAGAAGTGGGGGAGAGCTTCCTGACTGACCTGACAAGTAGGCTCAGGGCCAGAAAACCATGATGGCCAGAGCCAGCCTAGGACTGAGCAGATGGCAGGGGCCCTGCCTCAGTTTGCTAATTACTCTCTGAACAGTAGGAGGTAGCAGGATGCTGTTCCCAAGGACCTCACTCAGATAACGGCTTAAAGGGTCTGGCGAAGATGCTTAGCATCTCTGCTCAGCCAGTACAGATGTGATCTATCTGGGCAGTTTCTGGGCTCATCCCAGAATTAGACCTTAACAAACTTAGCTCCCCTCTCCAGGGGAAACACAGACAGTCCCGTGGACAGGAAGTAGCGGCTTGGTACAGCCACAAGAACTGGGGAATCCCAGGAATCCCCCCGCCCTTGTGGGTATAACTGCCTGTCTCAACAAGCCAAGACACAATGACCACATAGGGAAGCCTAGGTGGCCGGGCTAAAGCTCACGCTCCTAGAAGGCTGAGACACCCCACAGAACCCTCAAAGGTCCTAATTGACAAAAGCAGCTCTAGGAGCTAGCACTTATCAGCCTGGCCTAGAGGAAGCAGAAACCCACAGCAGCACAAACTGATACCAAGATTCCCACTCTAGGCAGGTCCATACCTGAGATGGCATCAGGAGCCTGTTAAACAGACACTTCAGATGATTTCAATACAAATAGCTCAGAGGTTCCTCACCAGAGGCCTGCCTGTGTTAAGGAGCCCTTTTGAAAGAAGGCTCTGCCCCGTCCCTGTAGAGCACAGCTACCCCCCGTTTCAGAAAGGAAGCTGCTTGCACCGCCCTTTGAGGGAGCTATTAAGAGGGAGAAGATTCACCTGTGGGAGAGGCCATCCCTGATTGGGGAGGAGCCATGGGAGATTATAGGAAGGAGTGTGTGTGGGGGAGCAGACCAGGGCTACTCACAGAGTGTGTGTGAATTTAAACACTGTCCTTGTCTTAACTGATACCACCACTCTTGTATTCAGCCTTGCTGAGGGGAGCCAGGGGCTGGACTGGCTCCGGGTGGTGGAGGAAAGATGTGTTCCTTCCTCATGGAGTTGGTCAGTCGGGATCTTCATGAAGCTCCTAAAGACACCAACCCAAAGGTGGGGGATACAAGTGACCAGCTGCCAATCACTTGGCTAGGTGGAGAGGGGCGAATATACATCCTTCAAATGAAGCAAACAAAAGTTATCCTTAGGGTACCGACCTGGGGTCTATTCCCAGCTCCACCACAGCCTCATCTGTGTGACCCTGGGCAAGTCCCTAACTCCTCCCCCCTCCCGCGGACCTTTGGGCTCTCTGGGATGAAAGGCTCTCTCGGTATGAAGGATTACTGTTCAGGGTCTGGATATTCTCGGGCAGGACGGCCCTGACCCCAAGTGTTGGTGGACTGTGAGGTTTATCCTTCTGGCCGTGTCCGGGGACAGAGCATGAAGAGAGAGATGAGACAGAGAGGAAGAGATGCAGGCAAGGACGAGGCCCTGACGTTTCTCAGTCTTCTCCACTACAGCTCGGTTCTTTAGGGAAGGGCCGTGCCTTGGCTCTTCCGGTGGGCCTGAGCTCCAGCCCTTTAACCGTAGGTGGGGTGGCATACACAGCAAGTGTGAGGCCTGGGGATTCGGAAGGGGTCAGCGAGAGGATCTACCCCATGCCCAACGGACTGGTAAAGCAGCGTGTGTATCTTCAGGTCTCTCTTTCCAGCCCGCTGAGATTAGATCCAGCTGCTTGTGCTCCTTCCGTCCTAGAGAGGGCATAGTCGCCTCTATGGGAGCTGAGACTCTCCCTTACTTTCTAGTTCCCACCCAACGTGAGCGCAAGACTGCACCATTCACGGGAGCCTTTGCTGCGATTCCGCTGCCCTCTGAACGTTCGTAGCCTTGCGCTCATCCAGAGGAGATAGAGGTAGGGGGTGCTGGGCTCCTGCCACCAGGAGCACTGTGAAAATCTTACCCAGCAGCTTATTTGATGGCTGTAGACTTGGGTTCTTCCCCCAACCCATCAACACCTCGCCAGGGCTAAGGCAAGCTCCCAGCAGGATTGATGGGATGGGGAAGGGGAAGGCACTCTGCCCAGCCATGCTGTCAAAACCATCCCCCTGCACATCTGGACTGGTCTAGCCCCAGGGACATGATGGAGTCTAGCCCCTCGGAGCCAAAGGGAGGCCCGTGGGCCCTCAGGCAACAGAAAAATCTCAGCTTCTGCCATGGGGAGACCAGGGTGTGTGTGTTCCAGCTGCTTGGTGCCAGCCGGCAGGAGTGGGAAGGTTGAGTTACCCTGCGTGGATCCAGGAGTGTTTCCAAGCAATCTCTCCCCCCCGCCCCCATTCACAGGGGCAGCGCCTGCACCCGGAACAGGCTGACTCCCTTTGGCGCCAGAACGGGGAGACCCGGAGCCGAGCAGCGCTCGCTATGGCATGTGCTGTCAGTCCCCTCTGCCAGTCCCAGGGTGAAGAGAGGGGTCCCAGCTCCCCCTGCCCAGCACTTACCCTGCCCGAAGATACCCGGGGGGGGGGGGGGGGGGGGGGGGGGATGTTCCTAGAAGGCAACTGCCACTTTAGCCTAACAGCTGTGGAATGCCGGGGGCTGGGGGAGCTGGGGAGGGGATTGGGTTCCATGCACGGCTGGCAGGTGGGACCAGCCGAGCAAGGGCTGTAAATCTCTCAGGTGGTTGTGGTCGCTGCGAAGACAGCGGCTCCAGCTTTCCTTGCAGGGAAACAAGCCTGCTCTGCAGGTTCTGGGCCAGCCTGGAGGCAGACAACCGGCCCACCGGCTTGTGAAGCGCTTTGAGATCTATGGCTGGAGAGCACGGGCTGAGCCCTAAGCTACGTGCATGGCTTCAGGCCATGCTCAACACCGCCCACTTCTTCCAAGGGGGCCCAGGCTGATAGCACGTCAACGCCAGTCTCAGGCCCGTGGCTGGGATCTTGAGCTCTGACTGCGGGATCAGGCACCAGATCCCTCACCCTGGAGCGTTTCCTTCTGGGCTGTTCCCTTTTAAGATTCTTCTTGTCCTCTGGGCTGGGAGCTGGCGAGGGAAAGGAGGCCGACAAGGAGGAGGCGGCAAAGCAGATGGCTGGAGTTACACCAGCAGCGAGGTCTGCTTAGGAGGCACCATAACACCATCGACCAGCGTGTCCCTTTCTACAGCACAAGACAAATGAAAGCTGTTTGCGAGATTCACCCACGTGCGGAAATACCGAGGACGCTCCTTGCTCAAACCCAGATGCATAAACCCTGGGTTCTCCCGAATGATTTATGGAGCACCACACAGGAGCGTGGGGTTTTACAGAGCAAATAAGGAGAGATTCCCTGCCCAGAAGAACCCCCAGTCTCTGTTAAAACAAGGACAGGAAACGGAGGCAAACGCTACAGAGAGGGGCTAGGACAACGGGGTCACGCAGAGACTTCGAAAGCTAGGATGTGTCTTGCTGGTTACAGCGGCTGGGCCACCCGCCTCAGAATACTGATGGTTCTGCCATCTCACAAGCTGCAGGCTAGTTCCTATGGTGACTCCTCTGCGCTTGGGGTATAAAATGATCATACCCTCCTGTGCTGCTGGCCCTCCGACGCCTGGTGCTACAAATGATACCAGCTGAATTCGTAGCCTCCCGCCGGCTCTTTTCGCTTTGCATCTCGGCTAAGCACTGCGCCGATGGAGGGGAGCAGGGTTTTCGCTGGCCTCAATGCTGCACAGACCTGTAGCCACAGCACAGGGCGCCGTAGGAATGGGTATGTAAAAAGACATCACAATTTGGCAGGATGTAACCTAGTGTCCATGGGGAGGAGCGGCTTGGGTCACCCTATGCAATCCCCTCCGGCACTGCACCAACCCACAGCACCAAGGGGAAGGTGCCAACAGGGGAGTGTTTGAGAGCAAGGGGCCCCCCATAGGTTCTGTCTCCTGCTCTGAGCAGGATGGATTCATTCACTAGAGGACTGGCTAGTTTTCTACCAAAGAGGCACCAGCTTTTGGCACAATATCCCCATCCATTAGTATTATGCCCATAATTCCCATGAGAAGCTCCCTGCAAAGCTAGAGCATCAGGTTCAGGGCAGCTGGAGACAGGTTTTCAAAGATCTCTGCCCCCATATAGGCACCACGGTAGGTGCCCAGGTTCTCCAGGAGGTATTAGTGCAGGCCAGCTGCTCAGCTCTTTTGAAAATTCAGCCCCAATAGTGGGTGCTGAGCATTTGGGAATTTGGAAAGAGAGCTAAAAGCAGAGACCTAAGCAGTTATGATACCTACCAAGAGGTCAAGACACAAGCTGAGAACAACCACATTTGATTCAATAGATGTACCACCTTGTATTACCCCAATCTGTACCTTAAAGAGATTTGCTTCGAGGCCTTTGTCCAAATCTTTTTTAATGTACCCCCGCCCTGCTTCATCTAACACTAAACACCCTTCCATGGCTCTTTGGAGTCAACACTGGGTTGAAAAATACTACAGCATAATCTAATAATGTTGTCTATCACCCACCGGTCCTTTGTTGCTTCATTGATCATTTGGGAAGGGAAGAAAGGTTCATTGTTCCTTCCTTTAGAGGCGTGAGGATAAGGTATTTCCCTAACGCTGCCCATTTGCTGGAGAGAGTAGGAGGTTCATAAGATGAGGACTTTCCAGGGGTAACATTTAGCAGCTGTGTTTTGGAGGCTTACAACAATATCACACCTCCGTCTGGAGATTAAAAGGAGCCAGATGGTTTGCAGCAGCTATTATTTCACACACAGCACATGGAGACGTTATTTCTAATTAAAGTTAGGGAAAGTGATTCCCCCCTCCCCCAAATATTCTTGCCCAGCTTTCTCCTGGTTTTGAAGCCAGGGGATTTAAGCTTCAGCTACACTGAGGGCTTGCCCACGTCACTCAGGGGTGTGAATAAGCCCCCTCCCTGAGTGACGTCACTTACACCGACCTAAGCGCAGGTGGGGACAGCGCGATGTCGGCAGCAGAGCGTCTCCTGCCGACACCCGCCCCTCGCGGAGGTGGATTTGTTCTGCTGACGGGACAGCTCCCTCCCGGCGGCATAGAGCGTCTGTACTACCAGCACTACAGCTGTGCTGATGGAGCGTTTCTAGTGTAGACTTGCCCTCCACCCAATAACCCGGCTGTGCCGGGGGCGGGGGGTCCTGACGTTTCCTGAAGTGTTGGACGTGCTTTAGGGCAGTCGGTTTTCCTGTTCTTTGGCATGGATGATTCCTTGAGTGGAGTTTTTATTTTACTTTCCTCTTGCTAATCCCGTGTCTCTAGTGACCTCAGAGGAAGGACCTGCCTTGAGGCAATCGGGAGAGGCTAGAAGACCAACGAGGCAGGGGACTCTTGGTGGAGGAATCCTTCCCCATTGTAACAGGGTGGTCTGTCCCTTTAAGAAGGAGTTTTGAGGTTCCCGTCCCCCCACCCCTATTCAGCTCTTTCCTGTGGCCTGAGTGTGAAATGAATCACGTACAGAAGGAGATACACTTTCCTTTCGTTCACCACTGCCATGCTCTGCAGCTTTCTGCCCGCTGAAGGACAACAAACAAATGCTTACACCCCCCTGAGAGCTAGCGTGGGTGAGTTGCTGGACTATGACAGGCACCGGATTAGCCACGCCCCCATGGAAACACAGGCTAGCAACTGGGAATACGAGGCACAGAACCCCACCCTGCTCCTGCCCCCCAAAAACCCACCTCAGGAGAAGGGGGACAAGCAGGGAAGCTATGGCTGAGTGCTAGCTAGCGAACCACATTTTGATTGTGGTGTACTCGCCCCTAACCTTGGCTGTGTCCTCTGGTCTCTCCCCCCCAGGGAAGGACAAGCATTCAATTTCATTTATCCTATGTGGGCTGCTGCACCGGTTTTCTCCATTGAGCCAATCTAGGGGGTTGGTTCTGACACAGCCAGGAACAAGAAGTGTTGGGGTGGACCTAATCTGGAGGTACTCACTGTATTACTTTTCCCTTTGCAGTGATGGATTCCGATTCTCTTGCAGCATTAGTGCTGTAGCTTTATACCAAGGTAAAAATGTTGTGTTCTCTGTTTTACATAAGGTAGAAAGGCTGAGGCAACTTGAAATGCACTAGCTGTATGATTCATCTATACCAGAAAATCATCTGCAGAACTGAGAGAACAACAGGGTATCTACTAATTATCTTCCTCAGTCGATACAGGCTGGGCATTTGCAGAAGAGCACCATAATCCAGTTTGGGTTTCTTTAACTCTTTCTTTTAAACAGCATGGCAGCTTGGAATTGCTGATGCACAGACCTGATCTCTTCATTAAAACGCTCTGTGTGATCAGCTGTGAAATCCCGCAGTGCTGCTATGGAAACAAACCAACAACACAGGCATTCGGGGTGGCTGATGTAGGACTTAAAACCAGCCATCAGAGAAATTGACAAAGTTCAGCCTCCTGGGTTCTGGGATGCTAGAAGCGACTGATGTTTAGGTTCAGAAGGCATCCCACTACCACGCCTCTAGGCACCTGAACAGAGAGATTCGAATTATTTACACAGTTTACTGATGCCTTCACGCAAGGATGCATCAGTTTACAAATCTCTCTGGGATACATGAATGTGTGTGTTTGTGATACAACAACTTATGAAGCATAACAGGACCAAAGGGATAAAACTGCCATTTCTGATCTTTACAGCTACCAGGTCTACAACGAATGACTGGGCAAAAGAATAATTAAAATGAAACACACCCGTGAAGTAGCCCTTGTTTATTTCCACGGCAGTCATGGCTAAGGATCCCCAGCAGGGACAGGGGCCTTTAATACTAGCAGGGACATAATACTTTAGAGGGCCTGATCCTGGGAGGTGCTGAGCACCCTTTACTCCCAGGGAGCTGAATGCTCAGAACCTCGCAGGGTTGGGCCCGCACCTCATAAAGCAAACGAACCTCAATGAGCAAACAAAACGGTTAATGGAATAAGTCATTCTCCTCTTCCAGGGGGGAAGACTCCCAACCGTTGTGGATTAACATGGGACGTCTGTGCTGGAAAAGGCCTGGCATGGGAAGTATGTCCATGCCCGAGCCACTAAAATAACAATGAAAAATACAATGGGCTGGATCCTTTCGGTGCCAGCTACTCAGCACCCCTCAGACCACGCCCGACTGCCACGAGCCATCATTCGCCCACGGACGTGGTCCCCTCACTCTCTCTGCTTCAACAAGAGGCTGGAAGAAAAGCTTGTATTTCCTCCAGCAGACAGAGGTGCTGGCACCCTGAGGAGGGTTGGTCCATGCGAGTTACCCAGTGGGCAGTGAGGTGAGTTCCCACAGTCCGGCGGGCAGGCAGACTGGGGCAGGAGGATTCAGCTGAGCGGGTGTAGTCTCCATGCAATGTCAGAAAGCCCCCAGCTATTCCCCTGCCAGGCTGGAACTGCTAAACTCATTCAGGGACTCACACATTTGGGCCCAAGGCGCGGCTGCGGGAAGCACGGCTCCATCTTTGGGCTCAGTGAAGCTAACAGCTCTAGGCTGCAGGTGAGGATCTCAGCCAGGGCAGAGCTAAACGCCCTCAGCAAATGGGGGAGCACGCCTGCTTTCCCAGGGGGGCACTAGGGCAATACACACAATGCTCCAGCTGGATCAGATGGAAGGAGCAGGGCTAATGGATTAGGCAGGAGGGCGACGTGACATCCGTCACGGAAACACTGACCGCTCCATTCTCCCGGGAACCAACACCCTCCTCCCCCTTCCTCTGTCGGCTTCCTGGCTCATTCCCCATCACCTTGAAACTCCCAGGCCCTTTCTGAGTCCGGCACAGCACTGTCTGCAGCCCACTGTCCTAGCCCCATTACCACCCCTCCCGTCCTGCAGCGGGACGTCCACCGAGCTCCTGCTTCACAACCAGTCAGTCACTCATAGTGCGATGGTGCTTAGAGGCTCCCCTTGCGCTAGGCACTGTACAAACCTACCATCGCTGCCCCACAGAATTGACAATTGGACCGAGCTAGGAGGCTCTGTCTAGGGGTGGATCCTCAGCTGGGGTAAAGAACAGCTCCATTGAAGTCAATGGGGCTATGACCAGAGTCTAGACCTAATCTCCTATTACACCCACCACACCCGTTCATTGTGCTCGGCCTGTTTCAGCCCCGCCTGGTGCTCCCCCCAGCCCTGTTCCTTCATGCTGCTCCCTGTCTGTGGGAAAGCTCCAGCACGCCAAGCAACCTCACTCCCCCTTCAATTCCTCCGGCTGCATTCGGTGGCAAGCACCCCCCTGCTGTGACTTGCCCCTCCTGGGCCTTCAATGCAGCTCGAACTGCAGCAGAATAATTCAGAGTCCTAAACAAGTCAATCTGGGACCCAGGGAGCCCAATTTAAGCTTGAGGGCCCAGATCCTCACAGGAATTTCGGCCCCAACTCCCACTGAAATCAATTCGGTGCCTAAATACCTGTGAGGATTTGGTCCTCAGTCACTTTGAGGGCATCTTCCCGCCCCCCAATTAGATCAGCAGCACGTTGGCACAGGTACCCCTCTCTGTATATGGGTGAGAGGTGCCAGGCAGCTGTTTCAATCATACACATTCTGTAATAATTAACGCCAGGAGCTCAATGCCCACATCGCCAGGGCAGCCAGCGCTGCTTAGCGAGCTCTTCACCCAGCTCGGCCCTTTGTCACTGCTCTCCATTTCCACGCTACGTCTCTTCTCCACCTCACCTTCTCTCTTGTTCCTCCTGCCCATTCCGAAGTCTGGTGTCCCCCGCTCCTTGCTCACCCTCCTTTCCTTCCTCTCCTCTTCTGCTTCGCAGCCTGGTCTCTCTGTCCCCTTTCCCTTCTCTTCTGTTCCCCTCCTTCCATTACTCCCCCAGAATCACTCTCCTCCTGGGCTGGTGTATGCCCATTCCATCTCCCTCTCTAGTCCTCCCTCTAGGGTCCCCTGATCTTCACCTTTCTCTCCCCACCTCCCTGCAACCCACTTCTTCCTTCCCTCCACTGACTGCCAAGATCTCCAGTATCTTTCCCCCCCCCCCCAACGTATTCCTAGAACCTTTTCCCTCTGCCCCTTTAGTGACCCCATTTGGGTTTCCAGGTAGGAGGGGTCACCAGTGGCACCTGGTTGGACAAACACCTGTCAGGGACGGTCTAGGTGTACTTTGGTCCTGTCCCAGCGCAGGGGCTGGACTAGATGACCTCTCCGGGTCCCCTCCAGTCCGACATTTCTATGAGTCTATGCCTCTCTCAGCCCTCCTCCCCCATTTGCAAACAGCCCAAAGTGCAGAATTGGGGGGGGGGGGGCACTCTGATGGGAGAAGTGGCGCAACCCGACGACACTCCCTGCTAGCCTGAGCAGCTCGGGCTGCAGCTTTGGGTACAAGACCCGTTCTTTCTGGTAGTGTAGTTCCGCGTCAAGTGCCCTCTTCAGGCAGAAACCTGGGCCCAGCGGCTTCACCCAGGCCCAGCGGCTTAGCTTGGGCTGGGAAGGGAAACGATCCCAGTGGCTCTGTGGTGGGGCTGGCAAGCACAGTCAGCACACTAGTGGTAGAGCACGGGGCTGGGCTGGCACACACAAACACGCAGGCCTGGCTCTCCCAGCCCGGCCGGTGGCTTGTGAAACAACGGGCTCCACAAAGCAGAGGCTGAATGGCTTGGGAGATGGGGAAGAGCAGGAAGCGGAGAAACCACTGGGGAGATGACTAAGCCTTGCACCAGGGCCCCGGTAGCTGCTATCGCTGTCATTCTGGGGAGAGATACTGGAAACCAACATGCAGCCGGCCCCGTTCCACCGGCTCAACCCAATGCTGAGCTGTAGGAAGTGGGTTTAACACATTTCATCCGGCAAAGCCCTAAATGGCCAGGGCCTGAGTTGTCTGAAAGACACCCTCTTTCCCTGTGCTCAGGGATGACCAGCAGGGGCCACCCAAGCTGAAGTCCCACTGGAGAGCAGCTGAAGGATGTATTCCACAAGGGCCCCCCCAACTCTGGAACTCACCAGCTCCCTGGTCAGCAAGGGACCCCCAGCACACTGGGTCCTGGGCCATGAATCTCCTTGGTGCTACAGTAATACAAATAATAGATAGTAATAACTGACCTTCCGAGTGCCCAGCAGGCCCCAGCTGTCAGGGATAGAGGATCCCGGTGGGACAGGTCTGAACTAAGTGTCTGGCTGCCGGGTTATTCAATGTGTTAATCACCGGTTGAAAGGGGCTGGGTTAGTTCGAGGCATGGTCTATTTTTACAAGCTTATTTTTCAATGGGTCAAGGAGCGTTCAGCGCAAGGGAGAAGAGCCCTGCTCCTCTTTATGAAACGAGTGCACCAATCACGGCAATTTAGACAGGCAGGCCAAGGGGGGGAAATGAATAGTGAGCGCAGAGATAAAGAGAAGGAGATTGAAGCAAATACCAGAGAGTTTGAGCAGCAACTACCTTTCTTGGACACTTTCCTCCCTTCCTTAACTGAGCTGTGTTTTTTAGTGGCGCTACGGGTGCTGGCAGGCGGTGGCGCACAGGTCAGACGCACGGGAAGTCCAGTGGCTGACATCAGCATAGCCGTCATGCCTACGGGGGACACGAGGTCAACATGCAGGAAGGAAACAATGCGGAAACAAATTTATTTAAAGGGGAAAAAAAAAAAAGGAATAAATTTTTCCAAAGAAAATAAAAAAACAACCTTGGTTCAAAGAACAAAGTATTTGTAAAGCAAATAAACGGGAAAGGTGATTCAGTTTGATTTCAGTGCAAGGACAGGAACTGGAGAATCCAGAGGAGGAACAGCTTGGATGGTAAATTAAAGCGGAGGAATATGTTCATGAATCGGATAAATGCTACCTGAAGCCGCTGCTTTAACAGAAGGCCCGTCTTCACCTCGGACTTGGAGTCTATTTAGATGGTAAGTGCCTCGAAGGCTCAGCTCTGCAAGGTGGTGAGTACTTTTGATTCCACATTAAGAGGCTCAACACTTTCCAGATCTGTTCCTTAGATTGTAAACTCCTTGGGGCTGAGACTGAGGGCCCTGCTTTCATTTATGCTGGTGTAAATCTGGAGTGGCTCAGCTGGTTTCAATGGAGTTACACTGGATTCACACCAGTGCAACAGCAGAATTGGGCTCACTGTCATGTTCTAGGCCTCATACAGCCTGGGACACGTTGTCTGCACATTGACCCCGATTCATTAAACACTTAAGCACATGCTTAGCTTCAAGCATTACAACACCCCATTGACTTCAGCCGGATCTCTTCGGTGCTTTGCTAATCAAAGCCACAGGAAAGCACTGTCCTACGACGGATTTGTTGAATTCGGTTTCTTAACGTTAATTATTCCTCTTAAAAGGACACCTGTTCCCTAAAGGGAAATTGGCACAGACAGAACTTCAGGATTGAGTCTATTGATCTAATGCTGGAACATTCACTACTGAAATACAGGCCAGTTACAATCCTGTAATGTAACATAATGCAATCTAATGTAATAAAACTGCCCTAATGCTGACATATTCAAGGAACCTCCTGCCTGCCTCACTCCCCAACAGAAGAGTATTCTACCCTGACAGACACCAGGATATTTAGAAAATCCCTTTTACATGCAGCTCTTGACAGTGGTCAACATTTAGCAAGAGTTACCCACCAGGGTAGTACATGAGATGTAGCGATGTGTATTTCCCTATTCTTAGGGTTTCCCCCACATGGGGAGTGTTGGTAACCAATGGCTTATCACTCTGTTAGCGGATATTTTAAGTATTTTGTTTTTCAAACCCTTGTTCGGTTGGGGAGGGAAAGGCAGCATAAAAGATGCACAAAATGAAATCGTTCTTTAACTAGTACAATAAAATACCAGATACATGCACACAAGCTATAAGCAACTGAAAACAGGGTATTAGCATGGGACATCTCAAGCAACCTTAAGTACAGGGGACACTATCAGCTCGGCCTAAAATATAAAACTCACTAAGAGCATCTATGGACTTTGCAGAGTCAAACGCCCCTGTGCAAGGTCAGGGCGAAATGCTGTCCAATAAGAATTCTCCACTCACAGCACTGACGGCATCCTGTACACACTTTACAACACCTTACAGTAACTCCTAGCGCTCCTTCTTTATACAGCTACGGACAGCCCCTGACTCTAAGACCTGACAACCTTAGGGTCTGATCCAAAGCCCATGGAAGGTGGGAGACAGGAAAGCTTGTTAACCCCTTTTACAGATGGGGAAGTGGGGCACAGCAATTAAGTGACTTGCCCAAGGTCACCTGCAACACCTATGGCAGAGCTGGGAATTAAACCGAGATCGCCCAAGTCACAGTCCATCATCTTAACAACAAGATCATCCTTCCTCTCTAACAAGTGACTACCAGAGGTGCAAGGCAGTGAAGAACTGGGTATCCTTTCTACAGCATTGCAAAAGCGATCACAAATTGTTACTCTGACAGGCAAGTATTATGGTGATGGGCATTTTAGAACTGCACGTCCGACTAAAACGGAGATGATGTAAGAAACAATTCCTTTGAAATGGAAGATTGAAGGGGGGAAATGAGAAAAAAAATAAAGGAAAGAGGAAAAAAGGATAGAAGAGAGAGGAGGGAGAAGATTTTAGGAGATGAATGAAGTTCTATCAAAGTGATCTAGATATGGAGTACATGGATAAACTACAAGCCACACTCCAACAGACATGAAACATCATTTTTTAACAAAATCTCTGAGGAATGTCAATCTCGGGGTTTCCTTTCACATCACTCCTGCTTACCAAGAGACATGAGAAAACGGAAGCTCTCTGCCTCCTCACCAGCTAATGGCCTCTGCCACACACCGTGCTGGAGGCCAGCACTCCTGATCTCCAAACAGCTTCCACCGTGGTGGACTGAGACACCACAACACACGCACTCCTTACGCAGCAGCAGTGGGACAGGAAATGCAGAGAGAGCCCCCAGCAGCTGTGGGGTGCTGACAAAGAGAGACACTTGATTTTTAGTGGGTGAAAACATTAAGCTATTCACCTATTGTCCTGGTAATGATACCAGAGCTGGGTTCTCAGCTGTTAGAAATCAATGTAGCTCTGCCAAAATCAGAACTATGCCAGTTTACACAAAGCTAAGAATCAGGCCCATAAACTTACTAATGAAAGATGCCAGTCAGAATCTACATTTCTTTTTAATCCTGGACTAAAAACCTGGTTCCTGCAAGACTGCTGTGCACCCTTGATTTCCAGTGCAAGCTGAGGGTACTCCTCAATTTCTAGGAAGCACTGAGCAGGACTAGACCTTAAATCCTTTTGCAATATCCTAAGCGTTTCCACAGCAATGGTACACACGGCCTTCTTTTCGTTAATGGAGAATATGTGGATCATTTTTATTCCAGCCTTCTTAACCTCAGCCATTGCAACCACGCTATTACCGACTGGCTGCACACACGTTCCACCGGCCACTTTTCATTGGCTGAAGGGCGAACAAATTAATCCTTAGCATTGGTGGGTACGGACCCGCTGAGTTTGGAGTCAGAACACCATTCAATTTGCTTTACCACGTTTATTAAGGATTTTGGCTACAAAAACTGAAGTGTTTTGTGCCTCTCTAGACTGTCAAAATGGTACTAATGCAGGAAGATTCACAAATCCACATTGAAATATTAGCCCTAGGAATAACACACTTTCGTATTCAGAAGGAGACAAGATATTTTGTTCTCTGTAGTACCAAGGCATCTACTGGTTACATCTTCGAACAAGCACCTTCGCGCTGTCTCCCATGCTGCCCCTGTAAACGTCTGCAAAGCTACCTCATTAGCCTCTTTCAAATCCCTCCTCAAAACGCCCCTTTGCCATGAAGCCTACACTTGACAACCGTTGGCGTGCCGGTGTGCTGAGTCCACTGCCTGTCACCAAGAGCGCCTCATTGTTTCCCTGTACATCCCTATTGGTCTGAATCCATTTGCCTCTTGTCATATTTAGATTGTAAGCTCTTTGGGGCAGGGACTATCTTTTTGTTCTGTGCTCGTACAGCTCCTAGCGCAATGGGATCCTGATCCATAACTAGGGTCCTAGGTGCTATGGTAATTATACTAGCTCTCAATACAGAGCTTTTCATCTGTAGATCTCAAAGCACTTTATAAAGGAGATCAGTGTCATTATCCCCATTTTACAGATGGAGAAACTGAGGCAAGGTGGGGGGAAATGACTTGTCCCTGCAGGCCAGTGGCAGAACCAGGAATAGAACCCAGGTCTTTTGAGCCCCAGTCCAGTGTTCTAGCCACTAGGCAAAATTGCTTCTAATAAATAACAAATCAGCCTCCAAGTTTCTGATCAGGCAGGGATGTAAACACAATTCTTCCACTTGCCACAGACGGAGAAATGGTAACGCTCCTCTTAACGGTCATCTTCATTGGACAATTTGATTATGTTAATTAATCAGCTAAAGTTTGTAAGGAACTTTGAACATGGTCAAAATGCTACACAGGATCATCTTCAAATGTACACACCTGATATGTAACTGAGAAGTGAACTCATGATCTAAGCTTAACTGCTCTAGAGAATATCACGGAAATATTGTGCGTATGCCATTAGAAAGCACAGGAGCTGCAGAACTGTGCATCTGAAAAAACTGAGTTAACAGATTTTTACGGCCACAAGGGACCATTATGATAATCTAGTCTGACCTCCTGTAGAACACAGGCCATAGAATAGATCAGTTTCATTAATCTTTACCAGAGCAATATTGATCCCAGTGTGCATCTGGGACAATACACTAACAACGCATATTCGAGGTGATGAATCATCATAAATAAAATAGAAATGTATTCCATGAACTTTATACCCACACAGCATGTCAGGAGGTGAAACCATATCTACTATTCAACATAGACAGCAATGATCACATGACATCACGAGCGATTCCTCCTCGGAGCAACTAGCATGAAGATGGACGAGGTGAACTACTGGGCTGTCCTTCTCCTCTACTCTCTGTTGTCTTTGGGGAAGATACGTGGCAGAGGAATCAAACGAACCGAAGTGCGCAAGAGTGACAAAGCACATCCTTCCTGAAACCAAGGAATCAATGCGCAAGGGGCCAGTCACTTGGTGCATCACGGTTTGGGCTCACTCCCGTTTGAATCATTTGCGTAGCCAGCAGCTGTTTTCCCCTTAAGCTTCTGTAACACAGGAAATCTCAGCACTCAGCAATCAACCCTTGTGGAGCCTGATGGTAAAAATTACTTGGGATGCTTCCTTATGCAGATAAGCCGGCTTTGCTGTTGAAACCGTGGCTTATCATGCTCGACGCCTCTTCAGCACCCGGAAATCACTGGGTCCGTCCCGCACTGCAATCGGAGGTGTGACTGCAGGTTGGGTAGACAAACCCACGCTAGCTTAAATTTAGCTTGCACAGCGAAAAATAGCAGGGAAGCAGCAGCAGCCCAGACTGTACCAGCCCACCTGGAACCCAGGGTACGTAACCACGTTCCTAGCTCATGCTCGAGTCCATGCCGCGGTGAGCTCCTGGCTATTTTTAGCTGTGTTGGGCGGATTAAAGCGAGCGCAAGTACGCCTACCCGAGCAGCCCTCTGATTGCAACACAGGTCAACCCAGCGACAGTCAACTCGGTCTCATCACTGGGGCTCTTGGCATCAATTTAACAAGACGAGGGAGCCAATTACTTTTGTATCCATTAATGACAAGTATTTATAGGCATGTGCTCAGCACCTTAGAACCAGGGCACATATTACTAGGCTCAAAGAAGATATTTCTGACTCTTTCTATTACCACGATGATCTACGTGGGGATGAAACAGAAGAAACAGCACACGAGGATGAGTCGTGATTTAAACTACCTTTTCCTTAAAGTTGGCTAGTGAGTGGCAAGAGCTTTTTAAGGAATGCAGATTTCCCACTGCAGGACAGCGACAAATGAGGACTAAGCTTTTGTCTAGGAACAGGATGGGTTTGTATTTTCAGAGCTACTCAGTGGGTTAGCCATGCGACACATACAGCACTGCAGCGGCACCAATGCATGTACTCCCCCTCCCGGAGAGGGAGTGGCTATGTCCCAGCATAGAGTCTGTAGCATAGACCAAGCCTTAGTGTCAGAGCCAAACTCTCTGCTGACATAACTCCACTGACTCCAGCAGAGAATTTGGCTGCGGTTATTGGATCTGTGTTGGAATTTGAAAATCTACCTCCAGTGCAGTGCAGATCTTAGCATGTTGTTTGTGCATACAAACTACACGTGTGTTGTAAGCCAGGTTAGTCTTTGCTGTGATCATTGCCAGAGTATCAAGGATCTAACTGGTCTCCCATTCAAAGAAATTCTTACTGTTCTGTGCAAGGACTGAGGATGGGGAGTACCCATTAATAAAACGGAGCGTGTCAGGGGCAGCAGGCTGTGTGCGTACAGGCTGGATACGTGAGCACGCTATAACACGTCACTTTGTCTGGCTGCGTTTTTGTTCAAATGTACTTTAGAGTCAAGACTTGCAGGGGGACCAGAACTTTCCTTTGAATAACAATGGAGATCCTACGCAGTATTGCCAACTCTCAATGTTAGATTGATACTGATCTTGTGATATTGAGGATTTTTTTTTCAAAGCCCCAGCCCCTGGAATCATGTGAATACATGAGAATCCCAGCTTGCATTTTAAAAAAAGATAATTCCTGACCTCCATGGTTATGGAGATTTAAAGTTGGAAACCAGGGGCCATGTGCACCTTAACGTATCAAAAACCAGAAGGTAAATACAAAAAACCCCAAAGTACTTTTAGTTACAAGGCCCGTTTCAAACATGTTGAGGAGCATCTCTGACTGGTATCCAAAGCTCCTGAGACACCAGTCCATTCGTCCCAGGATATAACTAGTTTCCTAATGAATGGACAAAATGAGAGATAATCCAGCACAGCGATAGATTTATTACTCTACAGCTGCTGGCTAGGCTTAGTTTTGTGCCTGCTTTTTTCACCCCAGAAGGGCCTCTCTCTGCACAGCCAATGATGAGCAGACTATTGAGACTGGTGGTACAGACCGTCACTGAACTGCCTCTGTGAGGTTCTCACATGGCTCCATGGATCTCCAGTGACCTGCACAGCCCTTCCCGCTGATCCACAGAACACAATAGTTTGAGAACCGTGCAGTGGCGCTCAGAAGGTGTCCAAGGAGGGCATCTTTGCCTTATTAAGTCATCTGAAGCATGAAAAGTGGGGAATCAAGATCAACAGAGGCTTTTCAAGTTTCCAAAGAGAGATCCTAAAGTTACCAAAGAGACAGTAGCCAAATAAGATAGGAAAGAGAGGTCACCAATTACAGGCCGTGCCAAGTAAAGCCTTGATGAAATTCAGTATTCCTGTCCCCAAAACTCCACTGCCTGCTGTTCTTCATAGATGTTCCCGGGCATTTCCTTTCCTTACACAGACTAGTTAAGCTACCCACACCTTTCCTCTGTGACTTCTTTTACAGTCACGTTCTAATATAGATTTTCTGCTGAAAAAGAAAAATTGTGCACTGTTGTAGCTCCCTCAGACCTTTTAAAGGCTGCTATACTGAACAAAAGGCAACATGGTGCTTCCGTTAAAGATGACCACCCTCCGCTCAAGTCAAAGGCAGGCCCTGTAAAGATTCAGATCTAAACAAGACGAGTGTTTGCCTTTTAGAAGCTAGCATTTGCCCATTGATCACGCCCTAGTCTGAGCATTTCTGGACTCCAGTAGTGCAGAGTGCATCTTGTCAGTTGCTTTACATATGATCTCACAGACCTTGGCCTCATTTTTAAACTAAAGAGATTTAAAAAGGTTTAAAATTCTCGTTCCTGCATCCCCTGCCTCCAACATGAGTAGAAGAATTGATTGCAAAAGTGACTTTTTAAACAAAGGGGGTGGTAAAAGGCTGGTGCTATTGACCGGTGACCTCCTGGAGTTCCTGTATATTAAAGCGTGCCATCGGATGAACAATTTGATCCAGTCCAATTGCGTCTTCAAAACTAAGAATGGATGACCCATATATGGAACATACCAGCAGCCGGTTATTAATATAGCTCCAATTCAGCCTTGTTGAATCTGGACCTATATGGTTAACTTTAAACACTCTCCTTTGTAACAGTGCCTATAGAATAGGTCCATTTGACATGTCGCTGCATATAGTAATGAGCCACATTCAGAGCACGTATAAAAGGTGAAACTCCACTGAGGTCAGCCACTTACACCAGGTCTGAGTCTGGCCCAATGTCTCATGTCCATTAAGGAGGTTTGAGAATTTTTAGTAGATGGAGAGATCGGATTGGCTGAACATTTCGATGATTTCCAATATGTCATTGCTACGACTAACTGGACAGCACCGATAGTGCACTAGGTGCTTTCTAGATGTACAAAACAAGGACACGACTACAAACACGGCCCCAGTCCTGGAGGACGGACACACACAGGTTGTGGAGTATTCGCCTCGGTACGCTCCCCCACTCAGAAGAGCTTACAGTCCAAACAGACAGAATCCAAAGGATGGGAGTCGGGGAGAGGAGTGGAGGATGTTCTGTTGTGTACTCAAAGATGTTCTGCTATGCAAGGGCAACATTGGACAACACCATATGGGCCTTGTGGCCGTTCTGTCCCGGGGCAGCGACACTGTATTGTGCTATTAGTAAAGTGCATGGACTGCATTAGTATGCAGAAGACATGTGATCAGCAGAGCATCCAGTTTCAGAAGATGCCACCAAACTAGAATCCCAGTTGCTGTGCACTGGCTGAATTAAGAGATGGCAAACATACCGGCAAGCTTCCCACCCTCTGGGACACAGGCTAGCAGTGCTTACACTGCAAACCACACGGGTGTGGGATCATTATCCAGACAATGCCGTTTAGAGTCGCAGGGTGCAATTCTACTCTGAAAAGCAACTATGTAAAAATGGATTCCTCCTTCCCTAAGACATCTGCTCCCTGGGAGTATTCAGAGTCAGAGCTGCAGACTTCAAGGACAAACGTAAGCTCCTCCTACTTACTCCCGCAGTTACAGGAGAACTTATGTTTCATCGACAGAATTGCTAACCAAGTTCCAAATGCTTGACTCCACCCCCTAGGCTACAGTGCCTGACTTCCCCTCTCTGTCAGCCTTTGCCCTTATAGGTAACAAGTTTACACACTGTGGCATTGTAGAAAGACAAGGGTGGGACCGTTCCCACCCTATTACCAAAGCAAGGACAGCAATACAAAGCCAAGTAGGTACTTACCGCAATGTGGTTGAGAAAAGCCAACCAGCTGCTGGTGTGTGCACTTTCTATACATTTTCAAACACACTAGCTTTATTCTCTATCCCGTGCCAGGCCCTGTCTACATGACAGGACACTCTAGATTCTTATCAGAGGCTACGTGAGGAAGCAAGTTACAAAGGAAAGGAAAAAACCTAGGGAGAAAACAAGTAATCGAGGAGGAGTCATTACCTGCCAACGCTTGGTTCACTTTGCTGGGCTTGGGCATCTCCACCGGCAGATTTGGGACACTGGGGAGAAAAAACAACAACAACAAAAATACAAAATGTTTAACATCACCGCACGGATGACAGACAAGATGGGGCAACTCAGCGGCATGTGGCATTCTGTCCAATGGCCACTGAGAGTACTGTGCTTGTGTTAGTTACATTTCCCCATCGTCCCTAGCAAAGTCAATCACTGCAGAATTAGGTCTCGAGTACAGCTGGAGATACAGCAAAGGCAGAAAGGCATTAGACCTTCCAGGTGACTTGCTGCACTGGTTGTTGATGCTAGTGAAAATAAAAGCAATCTCACTGCATAATACCACCACCACCTACTCTCATATAGTGACTTTGCAAAGGAGATGAGCACCATGTTACAGATGGGGGAAAATGAAACACAGGGAGGTGAAAGTCGCAGCAGAAGTCTGGTGGGAATCCCAGTCCAAGTGCCCTATCCACTGGACCGCACTGGGACATGGGAATGGGAACGCAATGGGAGGTCCGAGAGACCTAAAGGAGTGAGGTGTCCAATTTCCCTTGAGTCTGACCACCCTGCTTGGAAATCCCAATCTAGCTCCTTTAGGAATTCGGTGGGGGGGTTCCAGTGGCCTGCAAGGGGACAAGGTGAATTTGGAATACCTGGGCATGGGCCGCAGAAGCGTGTTCTGCCGACAACCATGATTAGGAAGGCGAGCGAGGGCAGCAGATTGAAAACACACAGAGACAAGAGGTCACAGCAGGAGGAAGAGGGTCCGGGTTATGTGGAGTGGGAAAAGGAGACCAAGGGCTTGTCTACATGGACAGCAAGCCAGGGTGTGAATCTACAGCACGCTAGCTGGCCACGTAGTCACGTCCTGTGTGCACCCTGCTATAGCACAGTAGATTCATACCCTGGCTTGCCGTGTGGTAGCATCCCATGTAGACAAGGCCCATATAAATGGAAAGGGAACATCCAACTCTGATGTTTCAGGTACTGGGGTTGAGAGACCACTTCAGTCTAGGATGGAGCATTAGCCAAGGAGGACAGGCGGCCATGCTCTGCATCAATGAGATAGTTAGTCAATCCCAATTCACTCAATGTAAGATAGGAATAAAAATGTTTTACACTTACACAGTGCCTGTCACCTCAAAAGAACCTGACAGGGCATCACAAGCTATACACATACAGGACTACTGAAATGCAGCCATCTCTGGGGTGGAGGGAAGAAAGCAACAGGCACAAGCACACAGCACAATGGAGGGGAGGGGCAATTTTGCACAGGATATTAGAGCAAGAGAAGCGGCAGCACCACTTTTACAAAAAGCAAAGGCCATGGGGTCTTTGGGCTCAGATTATTAAAGTGGTCTAGGGCTCTGGGACGGACAGACCGATCCCCCCTCTCTCCCCACATGCCAAGAGAAGCTTCTGTTTCTAGGCCAAAAGAAATAGGAGCGACCGCCATTAAAAATCAGATTCCAAATATTGCACAAAGCAGGTTCTCTATTAAATAAACGTTCAAAACCCACTTTCCTGTTTTCTCCCCCCATTTCTCCTCCTACCTTACATGCCTTGAGACGCACTGTAACTCAAACAGAGGTTATGGGCTCGAGGCAGGAATCCACTGGCTGAGGTGCTATAGTCTGTGTTTTGCGGGCAGTCAGAGGAGAGGATTATAATGGTTGCTTCTGGCCCTACAAATCTGCATCATGGTGTTTTCCCATCCGGCTATTTCAGTGGCTGGGTTTTCCCCCTCACACTAAGCTGTCCGGAATTTCGCAATCTTTTCAAGTGACACATCACTTCACTGCTCTCTCAAAGGGCATGATCCAAAGCCCACCCAAGTCCCTGGAAAGGCCCCAAGGGATTGCCAAGGGCTTGGATTAGACCCTAAAATCCATTTCATTCTTCACGACATTTCTCTTCTGATTTGGCCTCTTCCCAGCAGTTCTCTTCTTGGTGTTTTTTTCCTCCCTTTCCTCTCTAGCCCGATCTCTTCCCACGCCCCATTTCTACCCTCCACCACCACCCTCCTTGGTCACCTCTCAGGAGCAGAGCCACAGCGAGGATGCGTCCCACTCTCCAAACGCGGACACTGAACGTTTTTGAGGCTCAATGAGCGAAGGCGAATTTGCGGATCGCTCTACCAACGTCAACGAGCTGACAACCCTGAACCAAAACGGCCTCGCCTCCCCCCTCCCGAACACCGCACAGGACAGAGTGACGTCCCACCCGGAAGATCTGTTCTCTCAAGTTCTAAGCTTTGGGTCCGTGATCCCAGCACGTGACTGCTGGAAATCCCCCCAGCGTCACTATTCTGGGTGGAGCTATCTCCCGCTCCACCGCGCCTCCATGTCATTACACACACACACGCCCGGTTCATCCCCCGTGCTGAGTGGAGAGTTGCAGATTCTAGTGCTATCATTTCCCTTTTTTTCCTTCCTGTGGACGGCAGAAAACATTAAAGAATGCAACCAAATCCTTGGCTCTGCAGGGAAGGTGGGTGGATAAGTGAGGCTCTTACAAGGTGTGTCTTCAGAGAATGACACAAGAACAGCAAAGCTCTCCCTCCCTGTTTGCAAGAGTACTAAAAAGCTCCAGAGAGGCCTCTACAGATATGAGAGAGCAGCAGAGGTGCCTCATCTGTAATTCCTCGTAATTCAATGGTGGGAACAACACTGGACGCTCAAGAGCAGCAAGGCTCAGGTGTTTTTACCACCCTGCACTCGTGGGCACTGGCGGTGAACTGCACGTCCCATTTTTGCCAGCTAAGGAAAGATCAAGTAATGCAGATACCAGGCATCCGCTAAGCACTTGTACGCCCCGCATCGCCGGAGTAGCTGAACTGGCGAAAGCACCACCGCCCCCTGCAAAGCAGAAGCAAAATCCCTCAAGTGGAACAAACCTATCGAGGTTTCCTGTCACTGCTACAGTATATAGAAGGGTGGAACATTGGGTAAATGTGCTGGACGCCCACGAGGACAAGCCGGGAGCCTAGACAAACCATGCTTTGTGAGAGTAGGCAGGGACGTTTCTCATACTGCTCAACCACTGCAGGAGTCAGGGCCCTCGTGAAAGGACAAGTGACCTTGGGATTTCACAGCGGGAAGAACACAATCTCCTGTGCCTAGTATGTATTTTTTCGTTAGGGTCACAGACCCAAGCCTGGTGAAATGGAGGGAAGTGATGGGTCCTCTTGCTGGGTAGACTCCTCACCATATGGTCTTGCGGGTATATTCAAAGCCACAGTACTGGGTATAAAGTTTTGTTATGCAAAAAAAGGTGCCAATGAGTCACTCACCAAAGATTGACCCTAGATCTGAGAACCATAGGGCAAGCCAGCTGACCAAGCTGCCAGGGTGCAGTGAAATTAATTGGGAGCATTGTGTCATTCGGCTACACAAGATGTTAAGGAGTTGGGCAAAGAGGAGCAGGATGGATCTGCCCGGAGCAGAGCCTGAGGCTCCTGCCGTTGCTACCATAAATGGAGCTACAGCAGAAGTAATATTTTGGGGGGCAGAAAACGCCCCTCAAAGACTCTTCTCATCTGCTGATATAGTCAAGCCCACGGAGCAGTATTTCCCTCGGTCCATATCTCCGACAGATGCCCGCACACCGATATGTCTCCCCAGACTTCCCAGACACTTGTCTGAAGCTGCACGAGAAAGAGAGGCCTTGGCGTGAGATTACTCGCGGTTACGTCAGAGGCATCTTTATTTTAAGAGCCCTTATTTTAAAGCCCCTCTCTCTACCTTGGCACGGGAAGAGCTGACTGGGTTTGACCCAAACTAAGTAGTTCTGAACAAGTAAAGCACCTGCCCTACATACATGCTCAAAGAGAAAAAGGCAGACATGACAACACTGCTTCTCCTTCCTCGCAGGGACAGAGGCATCGGGAAAGAAATCAGACGGCCTTTGACATCCATTTCTAAATGGAAAGGTCTGCAGTTGCCTGTTTAGGACAGAGTGGCTTTTACTCCCATGACACCAGAGTGGAAATGACTCTGGGCAAAAGGCTACATGCAAAAGTTGGGCAACTCCCACTAACACGCCTAAAGCTCGGGGTTTGTATCACCCCCGATCCAGCCAAAGTACCGCAGCCCCCATCACCACAGCAGCTGAGCCCCCCCCCACCGTCTTTAACGCAGCAAACCTCACAGTATCCCTGTGAAACAGGGCACGTTCCCAGGGACGGGAAAAGGTGGGTCAACTCCCCTCACTGAGGCAGCTCTTGCTAGGTAGGGTTCAGGACACAGACACTTCCCTAAAGAGCATTAGGGAAGCAGTGTGTATCAATACCCCTCTGAAGGATAATTAAACCGACCTAAGTTCCCATAGGGACGGCGCTAGGTCGGTGACAGAATTCTTCCATCAACCCAGCTATCACCTCTCAGGGAGGTGGGTTACTGACGCCAATGGGAGAACCCCTCCTGTTGGCCTAAGCAAGGTCTACACTCCACTGGAATTTGACCCACATGTTTCTAACCAAAACAGCGCCAAGCTGGGGAACAGTAAAGTTTAAAGCTTGGATTAAAACCCCAAAGGCAAGTAACTCCAAGGCCTTCGAAATACAATAGTCTCTTATGTTTTGCAGATGCATGATCATTTTGTACCACCTGCCTGAACAAACAGCTGCTCATAGAGTGATGATGGAGGCCCATCAAGCAGAAGCCTGAACAGCTGCAGAACGGTTTTTACTGGGGCACAAACAGGAAGGATTCACTGCAATAATTTACCTTAAAGTGCCTTGGCTATAATGGGGACATGACATGAAGCATTGTTTTAATGGTAACCGTAATACCTAGCTCTTTGCAGCAGTACATCTCCAAGCACTATTCAAAGGAGGTCAGTAACATTATCCCCATTTTACAGATGGGGAAATTGAGGCGCAGAGAGGCAAAGTGATTTGCCCAAGGTCACCCAGCAGGCCAGTAGCAGAGCCAGGAATAGAACCAAGGTCTCCTGAGTCCTAGTCCAGTGCTCCATCCACTAGGCCACATTGCTATGCTGTAAGTACACTGAAGCTGGGGGAGGTTTGACTCACTCAAGCTAGCCACCTGCGCTCAAACCCAGGGGGCTGTGCAAGCTTTGACTTGTGTGGCTAGCAGGGTGGTGCAGTGGCTATAATTTATCAATGGGCTCTAATGAAAACTCTTCCCACCCACCCCCTAGTAGCCTGAGAAAACTCCTCATGTACCCACCCAGTTGGTCTTCCATCCATGCTCTGAATAACTAGAGCTAAAGCTGCCGATGTGAATAAGGAAGCAACAGCAGGCCAGAATCACAGCCTTAAACACTGGGCTTGGAAAAATTCTGTTTCTACAGAAGATCTGTTCCTCTTTCCACCAATGTTTTAAAGGTTGTCCAGGCTCTCTCTGCAGCACTCTGTATTGATCTATTAGGATGCAAATGGCCATGCCTGACCTGATTCTGAACTTACACTTCCTCAAAGAACAAAAGAAGCCAGACTGAGCACTACAAACCCAGCCCCCAAAAATACGTTTCCTGCTTCAGACTGGCCCAAACTCGCCGTTACTTGTGTTTTTAC
The DNA here is from genome assembly GCA_003942145.1 of Platysternon megacephalum. Classification (NCBI taxonomy): domain Eukaryota; kingdom Metazoa; phylum Chordata; order Testudines; family Platysternidae; genus Platysternon; species Platysternon megacephalum. The sequence continues at coordinate 1,262,306 of QXTE01000018.1, read as the reverse complement.
AGAGGACACAGAAGTCTAAATCAGATCTCACTCAAGAGAGACATTTTGCTTTGTGATACCCGGCCGCATGGGGATGTCTACACTCCAGCTGGGAGGTGTGTGCCCCCGCCCGGGCAGTCAGATTCGCACTAGCTGCGCTCAAGCTAGTGGTCTGAAAACAGCAGCGTGGATCGCTGCCCAAGTCAAAGCCTGCCCGGCCCCCTGGGTCTGAGCGCAGGTGGCTAGCCCGAGACTGCGCATGCCGCAACATCCACACTGCTGTTTTTGGCAGGCGAGCTCGAGCGAGTCAAACCTCCCAGCTGCACCCATGGATTGTTAGCAGTTAATCCTGAGCAACATCAGGAGTAAAATCACCTGCTCATGTGAGGCCACAGGGCTGGGTACGATGAAAATTCTGGACTCCCATTTCACAGAATTAACATCACACTAGCTAGATTTCTTTCTGGTTTTTTTTTTTAAACAAAATGGGAAACAATAGAAAGTGGTTTGTTATTCTTTGTATCTCAGCTGAGATCAGGGCTCCACCGTGCTATACAAACACAGTGAGAAAGTCCCTGCCCTGAAGAGTTTACCTCCCTGTCTACAGACAAGACAGGTGAATGGTGGGAGGGGAAAAAGAGAAAGTCGCAGAGCAGGAATAGAACCCAGCCCTGATTCCCTCCTCCTTGCTCTAGCCACTAGGCCCTGCTGCTTCTCACATAGTGCTCCATCTTGACAAATGCTGAACATCTGCCCACTTCCAGTAAAGTCAATGCAAATTGTGGGTATTCGGCACCACACCCATAATCTGAAACACTGTATGTCAAACCACTGTAAACTCACCCCCCTTGGATTTTTAAACACACAGAAACTAGCTTACAGCCATGAAAGCCTCCTGCCACCACATGCACTGAACTGAACGTTTGGGGCCAGAGCTATCCTCGGTTTAATTTCAGGCACGTTAATGGAGTTACACCAGGGATTACGTTGGTCCGCTTTATAATTATTACATTGTCGAGCAGCTTCCTGCAGCAGTGTTAGATCTGCCTTTATTACATCAAGGACACTAGCGATTTATTCCTCTCTGTAATTAACCAGAGTGATGCAAAGAGCATTACTACGCTGCGGTTCCCATGGCTTTGAAATCCACCCCTTTCCCACTCCTGGTGTTATCTTCAGAAAGCAGCTAAGCTCACAACAGGCCCATGGCACCAGCAATTGTAAGGTGCTGACTGTACTGTAGTTTCTCTCTGCTACACATCCAGCTGGCAGTGGGAATAATAAATACACCGTTCTTACGGAGAGATGTTTCAGCTGCCGATTTCAAAGTGCTTTGCAAAAGAAGGTCGGCGGCCCCACCCCCATGTTACAGATGGGAAAATAAGGCACAGAGAAATGAAATGACTCCCAAAGGCAACCCAGCGGGGTAGTGGCAGGGCCAAGAATGGGCCCCCCCGTCTCCTGCGTTCCAATCCAGTGCCCTACCCATTGGGCCACACTGTTTCCTGCTCCTCTCTGTAATTACCTTGATCTATCAATGATTCAAGGGAATCCGGAATTTAACCTACCTTTGAAAAATGTGTTGAACCCCCCTGCCCTGCCCGGGATAAATGTAAAATTAATGCATTTCGTTCAACTGCTCCCGCTGCTGCAAAAGAGCAGACCCCATGTTCAAACCATATTCTAACCTGGCATGTTCTTGCCAGTGTAGAGAGAAATACACGTTATAATTGTGTTTCAGACCTAGGTATCCTCCAGGGGTGACACACGGTTGCAGCTCTGCCTATTCCTTAATTCAGTTACATTCAATTAAAGCTACACTGATCTACGGCCACTTTAATTCTGAATATGAGCATCCACACAGGGGGGTTTAATGTGATTTAACTAATCCACTTAAAATTCACACTTTCGTTCACTCGCATTAACTTTCCTGAGGGCCCCCCTCCCCGTGTAGACAAGTCTTTGGACAGGAAATACCCAGAGATGAAAGGAGGGCAAACCTGTTCTGGAGACCCAAATCTCTTCACTGCCCCTTGCACACACAGGTCAGTGTCACAAAACCCAGACTCAGAACGGTCATCAGAACAGTGGGGGCTCTGAGCAAGGACCACAAAACTGGCAAGGGTACGTCACAACGGAGATGCATCAGCAGAGCTCTGTTGGAAGTTCACACAGACACCCAGCTCTTGCCAGGGTAATTAGTCCCTTATGTTCACTGACACTGAATCAGCCACAAACACTAACATTTCCCTGAAATGTACAAGCGACAAAGGAGGAGACGCATATGGACTGTGAGGGAAGAAAAGAAGAAACATTTTGCAGAAACAAACCCTAGCTGAGGAGGGAAAGGGGAGGAGGAGGAATCTAGTGTATAAAGTAACCCAGGAATGTCACAGCTAGAAGTAAAATGAAACACATTGTGAGAGTCGGCTGCTCAGGTTTCCTCTAATACATGGGTATTAGAATATTGTCTGTTGGAAAATGGAATTTCACAAGCCGGAGAACAGAACCCCAGACAGGAATAATTAACTGGGCTTCCGACTCAAGTTCATCATGTGGAAAGAAAGGGAAAAGCCATCCATCCAGGGCTGTCTGCTTGGGGTAAAATTGTCCCTTTCACAGCCTGCCTTTTACATGTGCTGCTATTTGAGGCCCAAATTACCCTCACTGTCCCCCTTCCCTTTGAATCCCTGCGTGAAGGGTCAGACGGGGGAGGGAGAATACAAGAAAACCCTCAGAGATTCAAAATCCAGAGTTAGGAGGATGCCACGAGGCATCCAGAAACATCCTCTGACACAAAGAGTTGCACTGCCCATCTTTTCCTGAATCACAGGGCTTCAGCTTGCTCCTCCAATGCTACACTCCTCCCCCCATCAGTGCAAGAGCATGGTCTCTGGACCCTCCCCAAAGTCTCCCCCAGCTCTACTGATAGACATCTGCCAGCATCAAATAAAGGGATAGCTTTTCAACTGAATTTCACATGGAGTGCACCGGCAACAAATGACAAGGGTATGGTTAGGATACAGGCTAATATTAGATACCCTCCCCTCCCCCTCAAAAACCCCACAGCTAAGGCAGAAACCTCCACAGGCAGACGCTCACAGGGTAAAGGAAGTCAACAAAACCCTCACCTTGCAAACCAAGTTCCAGTCCCACAGAAAGATAGTCTGACAATCTCCCCACAGCAATGTCAAGTGGCTCTCTCCTGCTCCATGCATTGACTCGAAGAGCCAGACGGTGATCTGGAATGGAGCTAGCCGCCAGGAGGGTCAAGCCACAAAGGCAGATTTCATAGTCTGCCCGTAGGACCACTCCTGTCTCACCTTTTGCAGGTGTGTCTAGTCTCTCCCACACCCCTCCAACGACCCTGAGAGGATAAGCCATATTCCCTGTGGTGCTGCATTGTTCCCAGCAGATGCCTGATCAAGTAACCCCTCCGCAGCCTCTAAAAGGCTTAATGGGCCATGGATTACTGTGGATGTAGTGGGCACCTTCTGCCAAGCTATGGACCAGCTTCCTCCAAAGCCACCTTCAATCTACTAACAGCTCACAGCCCTTGGGCCCTCCAGGAATGTGGGACTCAGTCCAAACCCTAACCAGGGCCCTATTGAAAACTGCCCACTCGGCCCCAAAAGCTTAGTCCACATGGGCAAGAGAAGGCAATGCAATGGCTTAGGGTGCTCTGTTACTATGCTGCTCAGTGTGGATTAAGAATCAATCCAGTCCAGCATCAGTGACAAAGCATATTAGTTAGGAGCGAGCTAACCTGAGCATCCCTCAATGCTCCTGAGATGACAGAACAGTTTGGTTCTGTTTGTGAACCAGTGTTTCCAAACCGGCTGTGTGTTTAGTACAGGAAACAGTAACCCACGAGACACATGAGAGGGGTTGTATTCTTCCAGAGGAACGCCTGTCTTCTGCTTGCACGAATCCACAGAGGTAGCAGAAATGAGGATGTTCTGGAATCAGTTACTCCCCCTCGAATTCATGGCACAAAGAGCTCACACCACCCTACCGCTAGTACCTAATTTAGTTTTAGAGAAGATCTGTCTTCAGGTGATGTCTGCAGTACCTATCTGTTCATTCCTACAGCCTCCTTCCACAAGGATCAGTATGCACTTCGCAAACGATATATATAAATGCACCACTGTCTCATTGAATGTAAAATATAATACCGCAATATTAGAAATCAGCATAAATGTTTCTTTTTTAAATCAGGACACTGAGGCTCAAAAATAATTTAAAAAAACATTCAAATCCCCCTTAATACCATCCTCTTGTATTAACAATACAAAGCACTTTAAAAAAGTCCTATAGACCAGTGCTTCTCAAAGTCAGACTGCCGCTTGTTCAGGGAAANCCCCATTGGCCCGGAGCAGCGAACCGCGGCCAGTGGGAGCCATGATCGGCCGAAACTGCCTTTTACATGTGCCTTCAGCAGGTAAACAAACCGTGGCAGGTAAACAAACCGGCCCAGACCGCCAGGGGCTTTCCCTGAACAAGCGGCGAACCGGCTTTGAGAAGCACTGCTATAGACTATTCAACCTTCATATTGTTTATATTTTTACACTGGATCAGTCTGGACAATTAAACTAGCCCAGTGAACTAGCAAGTTCGTGTTCAGATTCTCCTGCACACACATGATGTTCCAATGTCTGGGTTATTACAGTGAAACACACACAGCTCTGTAAACATACACAGCACTTTACAAACACATGGGCTCAGGCAAACTTTCACTGGACATGAAGTTCTCCCACTTTCTTTCCAGGAGGCCACTCACATGAGTAACAGCTACATGAGTAATACTTTGCCGGATCGGGCTCATAGATAAATCACGTGTCGGGTCCACAAACAACTTTGCAAACACTGCTAGGGGAGGTTTAAACCCACAACAGGGAATTGTTGTCACTGGAAATCAGACAAAAACAGTCACAAAAACATTTCCATTAGTGCTAGTTTTGGTAATGTCCTTTTTAAACCCCAAATCTAAGAGCCAACAATATTTAGTGCTTTTCATTTATATATCTCCAAGCGTTTTACAGAGGAAGGTCAATATTATCCCCACCTGGAAAATGGGGAAACTGAGGCACGGTGTGGTGAGGTGACTTCCCAAGGCCACACAGAAACTCAATGGCAGAACTGGGGAAAGACCCAAAGTCTCTTGACTCCCAACCCAGTCCCAAAGGAGTTCTTTGTATCTGCTGGGGGCAGGGGAGTTGTGGAGAGAGGAAAGAAAGCACCCCGAGAGCCAAAGAGATCCCTTTGGAGTCATTGCCTGGGTCCTGGCATTGTGATCGTCAGACCATGCAGACTGCACCTTTCAAGTATCTGAAACTGACTGATCAGGCCAAGCAGGTTTCTTCTGTTTTATTGAGCAGAAAGCAAGCGGTGCGGAGAGATGGAACGCAACGGTAACAAACTGGCCTATGAATTGAGGTAGTCCTTGCAGCAAAGTGTACAAACCATGGTCTTTTGTATAGCCAACAATTCATTTTTTACATATAGATACATGACAACTTGTAAACGGCAAACCTGCAGAGGTTTCTGGGCAATGCCCAAAATAGCTGGACAGATAAGAAGCAGCTTAATTTCTGAAACAGTTTTCAGAAATCACTGCCTGCCGTTATTTTGGGATCTCTATTCAGCCGTCCTCTCCGCTACTGGAGGAGCGCACATGATACCACACTGCACTTCTCTGCATGAGGCCCGGCCAAATGATGCATAGCAGGACTGAGAAAATTCAGCTCTTTAGAAAGCACAGAGAAACCAGAACAATTCCAAGATCAGAACAGCTGGGAAATGAGCCCCCTGACTGCCGAATGCTTTCCAATGGGACATGAATTCTCTCAATCCGATTTTGCACCACAACAAGGCTGCTGAGACAGCAGCTTCCTCTAGGAGTGTTAATTGCACCTCCGAGACTTTAAAGAAACATTATTTAGCGATCAACTGAGCTCTGCAGTTTAATGCAGTGACCACATTACATTGGAGTTTTCCTTTCAACTCAATTTGATTGTCCATCAGGAATAGCTTTGTGTAGAGATTCCCACTTTCAACGCTTCCTTATTTGTTCTGTAGCTTGAGAGAGGATGGGAGATGTTATCTGTTGATGGGTGAAGGATCTGAAGCATAAAGGCAGCACACAAGCTGCATACAAGAGCAACAGCAGTCAGGAGATCTGGAGTACCTCTACACTGGAAAAATATGCCCCCAGCCAGCGAGTCTCAGGGTTTGTCTACACTGCAAAAAAAACCACACACAACTGGTGGTACAGTCTCAGAGCCTGAATCCACTGACTAGGGCTTGCAGGGCCAAAAATAGCATTGTAGATATTCAAGCTTGGACTGGAGCCTGGGCTCGGAGACCCACCCTGCTCACTGGGTTTCAGAGCCCGGGGTCCAACGTCTACCCTGTTATTTTTAGCCCGATAGACAACTCGGGCTCTGAGTTGAGTCTTGCTACTGCAGGCTTTTTTTTTTTTTCCTTCCTCTTCAAGTGTCGATAAACCCCTAAAGTGTGTGGCTGACTCGCTGTGTGACCCTGGGGAAGTCCCATCTGTGCCTCGGTTTCCCCATTTGTAAAATGGAACGTATATCTACCTCCTGGGTGGGAGGGGTTTGCGGTCTTAGCTCTTCTCTGTTTGCAGAACACTTTGAATGAAAGGTGCTTTACAACTAACAATCCACTTAACAATCCAACTGCTGTTACCCTTGTGAGTATTTGTAAAGGGAAAGGATCCTATGCAGGTTGGAATGTTTTGGAAGAAAGGAGGACATCAGCTTGTTCCACTTGTGGAACTGAGTCAGGTTGACACTTCTGCTGCTGGGAGGGAGCAAAAATGGGATGTGGCACAAAAGATCCGTATCACACTAAAACCCAGAGAGGAAGCAAGCAGGAGAACAGGGCTGAGAGGTGCACATTGGCTTGGCAGTTTACAGAGCCTTATCCTAAACACTGGAGTCTCCTCCCTCTCTTAACAGATAAACAGGAGAGAGAGCACGCTCAGCTTCATTGCTTTCCTGGGGAACGGGGCATGAACATGGCTGGCTGAGCCACTCCAAGAAATGTAACACCACGACACAGAAGTGGGGCAGCTGTTAAAGGCAGAACAATGAAATGATGGATAAAAACTCCTGCACCCACCTCTGCACCGAGTTACAACAGTCGCCCCTCCCCAACATAGCCACAACACGCATTGAAACACTTATCTTGTAGCGTAGGCAGGAACCAATCATGTCCCCCACATGGTTCCCTTTGCTCTTTGCCGGGCTGTAGCCCAGTTCAGGAGACACAGCTAAGAGCCCACTTAGGTTTCCATCTTGTGGTGTGTCTCACCTGTGTCAGGGAACAGCCAAACGTGTAGTGGCTGTAGCATGAACAGAATTCTACAACGGGGAGGACTGTAGTGAAGCAGAATCAAGTGAGGCCAAATCCCTTGATAGAACATGGGACCAAGCACAGCACTTCTGCTCCACCTCGGCTACTCCCTTGAAAACATTCGGAAGCTGTCCAAAAGCCCCCACCAGAAAGTGACCTCAATGGAAAGGGGAGAAACCCGAAGCCCCAAGCAGCCAGCCTTCATGAGGCAAGACTCCGATTGGGTTTTCAAAAAAAGGACGTTTTTGCTGTGCTTTCAGTCCTGCCACGTCAGGCAGATGCTGCTCATGGCTAAGGCTAAGATTTTGTCATGATTATTTTTTAGTAAAAGTCACAGACGGGTCACGGGCAATGACCAAAAATCCACGTGACCTGGTCCTGACTTTTATTAGAAATAATGATGACAAAATGGGAAGTGAGGAGAGCCAAGTACCCACGCCTGCTGGAGCTTCTGGATCCCCGCTGCTGTCACCGACAGCTAGGAGCTGCAAGGTCTCCCCTGCTGCCCAAGGCGGCTAGGAGCTGCAAAGGGCCCCACTGTTTCAAGCCTCTGCGCACTGGTTCAAGCCTCCCTGCTGCCTGCACTGGTTCAGAGCTGCAAGGTCTCCCCGCTACCCACAGCGGCTGGGAGCTGCGGGGTCCCTGCCAGCTGACACCTCCAGCCATGCTGCCCCGGGGTTGAAGCGGAAAATGTCACAGAGGTCTCGAAGTCATGGATTCCGTGACCTCATCTTAGCCTTACTCATGGCATCAGAGCACATGGAGAACAAACTGCGTCTCTGATTATCCAGTCATACCTCAGCATTTAACCCTATAAAGCTAGAGGCGCTGTCCAATAGAATGGGTCAAATTCGGCAGTGGCATCAGACACGCCAGAGGTGAATCTGGCTCAGTGCCTTCAAAGGTGAGCAGCACAAGAAAAACAACACTGGATTTATGCTGTTTCCTTTTTAAAAAACAATTCTTTGTGCTGATTAAAAAAATTGGGAAGGTCTTTTGATTCGTAAAAACTCAACTTAAAGCTGTCAAGGAGGGACTTTCCTGGATGACGTACTGGCGGTCTCAGACGCATGCCGGGAGCACTCTCGGCCCTTCGTTGATGGGACGGGGTTCTGAACGTGACTCTTTTACAGCTGGCTGGTTTTGGGAGGCTTCTGTGTTAACTCGGGTTTAAACTGCCTGAATAAAACCTGGTCCCTTCCACTAACCACCTCCCGCTTCCTGGAACATGCCACATCAGGATCCTACCAAGTTCTTCAGGAGCCCATAGAGACTGCTAGAGACGACCTGGCCTGGATTTCTAATGTGAAAAAACAAGCGGGGAAGGAGAAGGCAATAGCTTCCTTCCAGGCCGCCTTTACCCATCACAAAGCAGCCAGACAGGGCACAAAGTCCATTTTTTTCTTTCCTTTATCATATCCAACCACTGTTATGTGGGTCTGGATTCAAATGCCTGCTACAGGGCAAATTCTAGCAGGTTAGACTATGCTCTCTCAAAGGCCCTAAATGCAATCGGTTTCTGTACCTGACTCCGTTAGACGCCGACAGTCCTGGGCTTGGGCCTCCGGCTGCCACGGATTGAGGCAGCGCCCATGCACTCTGTGTATTGAGTCTCGGTGCTGACCTTGCTCCAGACAAGGTTGGTTTGTTATAGGGCAGAAAGCCGAGACCAGAATTGCTTAGTGCAGCTGTCCGACTGGAAACCTGCGGTACAGCCGATGAACTGGGGAGGTTTATCATGGAGTGCCGGTAGCGTGTGGTGATGGGGCCAGTTCCGCTATTCAACAAGCACTGTTGACAAGAACAAGCCACTGCCGTGTGAAGGGGCCCCATGGCCGTGGTCACCGGATACGGGGTGTCCATGCGCCTCTGAATACCTCGTTGGAACCTGGAGGTCTTGTTGGTCTGGAGCAGCGATACAAAATCAATGTCGTAGCCGTAGCCCAAGGAGCTCAGGTCTACATGCCGAAGGCCATGCGTGAAGGCTTGCTCCAGGAACACACAGACCTTCATCTCATATGGAGACCACCCGCCTTCGTCATTCTGCCACTCCCACACGATGCCCTGCCCGGCCGCGGAGTCTTGAGCGAAGAGGTGTCTGCGGACGGATCGCATGGTTCCTGGTTCAAGAGAAACAGACACTGGACGTCAGTCAAAACCACGCAAAACCATGGCAACGCAGTATCTATGGAGAAGTGGCACCCTAGGGTGCTTTAAAAGTGCTTATGGGAGTCAAGCACCCAACTCCCTTTGACTTCCCATGGGAATTCGGCACCCACTTCCTTAGGGCACTGTAGGAAATCACACGCGAAAGGGACAGGGGAACTTTTCTGAAGTGACCACCAAAGGGCCAACCACCCAGGTCTGGTTGCTTAGTAGATGTGGGTCTTTCGGAGATTGAACAATCCTGGGAGATGCTTTGAAACGGCTACTTTGCCAGATACCGCACCCACACATACACACATGTGTGCAACAGTCTGAGAGAAAGGCAGAGGCAAGCCTGGGAAAGCAGTTTGAAAAGTCTAGAGAGAGCAGCTGTTCATACAGAGGGAAGGGGAACAAAACCACAGCAGAGTTGCTGGTTCAAGGGTTATTCTAGACCAGCAGCAGGAGTTAAAGCCTGCTCACATATCAAAGGCTCTGCTTCCCAGCAGCAAAGTGATCTGAGAAGCACATTTCCCCTGGTTATTTTTATTAAAACCTGCTCAAGGAGGACAGAAACCAACCAATAAAAGGGGAAATTAAAAGTCAGCAAAAATATCTTCCCCCAGCAGGGATTGAACCAGCCCATGCACCGGCAGCATCAGAGGGGCCCCTAGAACTCCACTCCTCCGTGGTGCTAGTGTCTTTGGGGAGGCACACCTAAGGGGGAGGACCAGGGGGGCATGAGCAAACCTTCACATTCACAGAGGAAGGCTTTTCAGCAGCTACAGAGCTTGTACAGGAGAAGCACCGGGGGAAAACGTTCAAAAGCACCCATGTGGCTCACAAGCCTAAGTGACTCCGGCACATCGGAGCCTCGGTCCCAATGACTTCCAATGCCTCCTAAGTGCCTATGTCACTTTGGAAAACAGGACTCAGGAGCCTAAGTCACTTAGATGCATTTGAACATTTTAGTCTCATGGGAACTCCCCTGGAGTCAGCTTCTTCCTACATTGCTCTGTGGGTTTGGTTTGGATTCTGGTATAATGTGTTCGGTTAATCATATTTTGCGCTCTTTGGGTAGAGCACTGTGACCAATGTTGGGCTGTAGGGATCTGACTTTCAGGTGTCTGACTTCAAGACCCTTTGTAGAGGTGCAGAGCTGTTCTAATGACTCACTATGGCAACCAGATCAGGAGGGCCTCATTAGCTCCAACTCCGACGCATAATAGGCTGAGAATTCCTTCAAGGTAAAAGAGCCAGAAGGAAGGGACAGGCGGGTCAAGGAACATCCCTAGGAACAGATGGCTCAAGCGAAGGCTTATGTTTGTAAGTGCAGTCCTGCCTCAGGGTTCCATTACATACGTTAAAAATAAAGAAAGTGATTATGGAGCATAATCTATTGAGAGTGCTGCAGAGAGAGTGGGGTGGGGACTTCCCTGATTTACAAGAACCTGTCATCCGCGGATGCCCAGACGCTTTGCAAACATTAAGCCTCATAACCCTGTGAGGTACCCATGTTATGATGGGGAAACTAAGGCACGGTGTCTAAGTGACTTGCCCAAGGCCATCCAGTGAGTCAATGACAGGACTAGACAGGAAAAGAACCCAGGAGTCCTCACTCAACCACTGGACAACACTGCCCCTCACATACCCCATTACACGTGTCCACATGAAAAAAAAAGAGTTTCATGATTAGTGTAAAGCACCATCTCCAATTAATACGACCTCAGTATCTCATATGATGGCTGTTTTGTGGTCCTCCAGCATATCACGGAAATTGGTTATGTGGCTCTGGGGGCTTAGAAAGTTACAGCTCATTGCTTCAGAGGTTAGCTCAGCAAGTGACCTGCTCCGTACAAGAGCACTGACTGCTCTCGGTTTACTCTGCTGTAGCAACAGAATACTGACCCATGATGAGAGAAAACACGTGACCAACGCTACTTAAGAGCTACTGAAAGCAAAGGAGCTCCAGTAACGTCCCCAGGGCTACCCTTAGATCCAGGCGGAGCCCTTGTAGCTCAAACATCAGGCTTGGAAATCCTACTGGGTCAGATTCTCAGTCGGAGTAAATCAGTGTAACGCTGACATCGAGAGCGAGGCTGACGTCCACCAGCTGAGGAGCCGGCTCTGGGATGGGAAATCAGAGTACGTGCCCCCAAGCAAGTTCCAGGAACTGATCCCACCTTGCTGCTCCCTGAAAACGAAGCGAAGGAGGGGGCGTTATCTTACAGCACGCCTGGATCCGCAGCGAGACACGCAGGTGAAGGAATGCGTTGGGGGGGCGGGGGGGGAAATGGGGATGAGATCGCGGCCTCGAGGTGGAGCAAAGGCAAAGATTTAGGAGAGGCAGAGCAAACCTCACCCCTGACAGCTAAAGCAGCCGCCCAGAGAGTCTGTACCATGGACGCTGTGGGAAAACGGTGGTGGGAGACAGATGCTCAGCTGGGGGCTAGCGTTCAAAGCCAGCAGCGACATCCTACGGTCCTAGCAGACTGCAGGATAAAAGCAGAACAAGGGCTTTCAGAGCACACAACCGCAGCACCCACTACCCCCAGCTGTGGGAAGAGGTGGCTTTTGGGACTCAACATACCGCCCTGGGATACCCAGCGGGCCGGGCACTGGCCATTCGTATCTTGGCCACACAGACAGTGGTAGCTTTAGGACAGTTCCTGAAGCCGCCTGATATTTACTTCTAGCTACGCTGCGCAGACCAGCAGCTGAGGCTTGCTTCTAATCCAGCGCCTGAGATCCGCCTTTGCAGCTGTTGCTCCCTTTCTATGGGGATGTTAGACTTGTTAACACCAGCTTCCTGTTATTCTTCCTCGCTTCCTTTGAAGAGCCTATTTGTCTGTCTAATAGCAGCAGGGAGAATGCAGTGGCCTCTTTTTCGCTCTGTTTAAAGATTTTCATAGGAACGTTTCCTGCGGAGTTTATTTTATCTCTAGCGCATTACAAAGGTCAGCTGGCTGATCGTTTACAAAACGTTCATGTCTAAAGGCAGGGGGCCTTGCTCAAACGGGGCAGTTTTGAATATAACTGCGCCAGCAGAAGGGGAGGGAGTGGGGACAAGAGAGTTGTAAAGGATCACACTGAAATGCAAACCGAACAGGTGGCAACATGTCTGTGGTCCCTGCAGCAACAGATCCAAATCCCAGCCAGGCCATCTCGGTCCATCATCCTTTCAAGATCAATTTACTGAGCCCCATGCACTCACGGGGAGGGGACTTTCAGATAAGATCTTCAAAACTGCGTCAGCAGCCCCGACATTAAAGATTCCATTATAGTTTCATAAGAGTAGAGGTTTGACCCCAGGGTCCTTTGTCAAAACGTTCACTCCGCCACCCTCCCTCCACCCCAGAGCTGGCTGCATTTCAGCAGTCCCTGCATGAATATAATTTGCGAAGCGCTGTGGAATCTTTTCCAATGAAAGGGACTAAAGAGAAGCAAGATAATATAGAGCATCAGTAGTTGCTTTCAGAGAGATTGCCCCTCTCCTGGGGGAGGATATTCTATTCACAGTTTGGCCATTAGGACAGAATGGTGCTCCCAGGTGATCCTCCACCCCAGCTGCTCACAAGATTCCACCTACACTAAGAACCAGATCCACTGCTGAGTGCTGAGATCATTTTAACTCATCACATAGCTGGGACAAAGCCCATCACTTTTACTGATTCAATCACCCTGCTGTAGCCCTTGTCAGAAAAGGGCCAATTTCCGAGAGTAAATGTGGGGCCTAAAGAGAGGGGACCATTGGCTACTACGGAGAGCAAGGCCTGAGAGTTAGGACTCCTGGGTTCTACTCACAGCCTGTTCACTCAGCAGGATGGAAAGAGGCAGTTCTGGTGCCTGCTTGGTGATCTCCACAGCAGTTTTCAGAGAATTATGAGCCCCATCCAAACAAGGCTGCTGGGTGCCTAAAGAATATTCAAAGCTACTGGTGCTGAGCCAGTGCCAGACACTCCCAAACACACTCATCTTGCTGATGAAATCTCTCACCCGGGACACCTTCCTAGCCAGGTTTCAAAGCTCCAGGTACTTTCCAGAGCGGTGCCCAACCCAGCTGTGTGCTACTCACCCTAACATTAGAGCAAGAAAGTAGGAATATGAACCGGGAACATGATCAAGAAGGCCATGTCCGTCCTTGCTTACAGACCTGTCATTTAGGAATAATCTAATCACCCCTCACGCGCTGCGAACACAGCTGATTTACTGTATTCAAGAAATCTGAACACTTCTGCCCTTGTCTAAGGCCCTCAGAGCGAACCAAGCCTTGCCACATCTCAGGAGGCAGGTGTTCGCTCCATTTTACAGATGGGTAAACTGAGGCACAGATAGGCTTGTGCTTTCAGAAGTGGCCACTAATGTTGGCTGTCCACTTTGAGACACCCAGGCCTGATTTTTCAGAGGTGATGAGCACACAAAAACCCCATCGAAGCTGTAGTTGCTCACTACTTTCAGGGGGGAAAGAAGTCAGTCCCTAGGTGCTAAAGGTGATCATCCAGATGTAAGGGCCACTAAACTGTTGGCCTGAGTGACCTCCGTGGGTTGTGCAGTGAGTCAGGAGCAAAGGCGGGAACAGAACCCAGGTTTCCTGGCAACTAATCCTGCACCTTGCCCTCAAAAGCCAACCTCCCTCCACCCTGGAAGAAAGGAAATAAAAAAAAAGTGGGAAAGGAAAATCAATGTGAAGGGGCAGTGTTCTAGCACTACCCTACGTCATTCTGTGGGGATTGCAGGCATTAGCTCAGCAGCGTTCACAGGGCGCCCGGCCAAGCCAGAGCAGCCGGTGCTGCAGCCGGGGAGGGGGGGGACACAAGGGAATCAAACATGAGTGTTTTAATCACAAAAAGGCCTTTTTATGCAACTCCTCTGAAGGGATGTGCACAGGAAGGGGGGGAGGGGGCATACGGTTCTAAGACCCCAACCTTGCAAAGCATCTAAGCACATGTGCAATTTTAAGCACGAGTGATCCCAGTGAAGCTTTAAGTGCACAGTGATCTGAATACCGCCGGGAAAGAGGTTTCTTACCTGTGTCCTGTCGGAACTGCATCAGGCTTGGTATGTCGATGACATAAGGGGCGAGCGTGGCATCTGCCTGCCCCAACGGGATACTGCTGCTGGCCAGCCCAGTTCCCGATCGTCTCCCCTTCTGCGCAGGGGCCTGGAGAGCCTGTTCGATAAAGCTGCACACGCTCCCTCTGTATGGCCTCCACCTGCCGAACTCGTCCTGCCATTCCCATACAGCCACTGCGGGCAGGGCGGCATGCCCTGGCACGGAATTGGGGAGCCCAGGCGGCCCAGCAGAACCGCTTCCAGCACCCAGCGCTGCTGCCATTTTCCAAGGTCTGAAAGCGAGCCGAGTCAGAGCGCGTTGTTCACCCACCTTCAAACCATCCTCTTCAAGGGCGTATATCAGACCTGCAAAGAGAGAGAGAGAGAAGACATACAGAGCTAATAAATAAATTTGTTAGTCTCTAAGGTGCCACAAGGACTCCTCGTTTCGAAGAATGACAGCCCATAGCTAACAGCAGGCAATCCAGCAAGTAGGTGGCAAAGTCTACGAACCCGGGGGGAGGAAATGCACGTGTTTCTCCATGAAAGACAGCTGGGAGGTGAAATCGCTGAACAATTCAAGGGGCAGTGGTAACTCAGAAGCGAATCAATTTCAAAACCAGCGGGTTAAATGTAGTTTGGGGTCCTACCCAGGCCTGAATCCTGCTGCCAACGTTGGGGGGTTTACAATCAAACCGACAGCATAAGCGTTCGGGGGCAAAGACTCGCAGTGTTAGACCCCAAGCACATTATGTCAGCACTGACAAGCAAGCCCACAAGCAGCATATCAGGAACCCAGGAGTTCCAGTGTTGTTCGTTATGGGTATTGCAATAGATCTAGAGGCCCTGATCTGGGATCAGACCCCTGTTAGCCAGGCTCTGTACACATGCACACACAACCAAAAACCAATCACTACCCTCCCCCCCATGCCACAGTCAAAGGGTCAATCTGTGTATCATGCTGTATGCTAACAGCCTTCTAAAATAACATGGGAGCTGAAGAGCTCAAGGGCAGAGCACAACTTAACCAACAGAGCAGCCATCAGTCGGCTGGAAGGTTTCTTCCATCACAATCAGAGGCGTCCGCAACGGAGCCTCCACTGGTGCACACAGGCTCTGCAGGGCCCTTTAGGATGTAGGGCAGCCCAGGCTCCCATGGGCGCAGCACCCACCCCTGAGGGGTGGGTGCTGTGGTTTGTTATTTCCAACTCATCCATATGGAATAAAGCAGAGACACCCAGATGGCTGTGTTCACAAGAGGAGAGCGATGCATTTTAAAGAAAACGATAGCTAATGAGTCATTCCTGTGCGGTTCTACCCAACGCCCCTGGGCTTACGAGCTGCCAGCGGCAAATGAGACACCCCCCCCCCGATCATTTGATTAAAAAAAAAAAAAAGAATCTGGAGACATTTGCTGCTATCACTTAGCACCCCCCAATGCCCCTGGGGTGGTTATTTTACAGCTTGGAATTACAAGTCACTTCAACAAACCCCAGGTGCAAAATCTCAACACCTGCCTCGTGCGCTATTTTTACGTTGGATTTCACACACTGCTACTCAGCATTGCCGAGCTCAGCTTGGATCATCTCAGTTCAGAGCTCTGCTGCAGAGTCTTCTACCCCATCTGGTGCCCAACGTTTGCAAGCAGGGGGTACGCTGCACCCCACGGGGAAAGGGACCCTCGTACAGAAAGGGCTCCTGCCTTTCCAAATATACGGTGGCCTGGATACCCATCAGCAAAGCAGGCCATCGGGGGAGGCTCTGCTTTGGAGGGGGTCACACAATTGGTTTGTGCTCCTTTGAAAATGTAGTGGCAGCAGAAGGGAAAAAAAAGATCACAGCAGCAATAGATCTATTGACACTTTCTCTTACGTGGTAGCTTCCCCCCAAAGCACTGCAGCCTCAAAACCAAGGTGGGGGAAGACGTCCTCCTTACCTACTGTACAATGAAATCCTGGGTCATGATTGGCTGAAAAGAGTCATGTAACAAACTGTCTTCTGTGACCTCCGAGGAGGTCAACAATGCTTAGCTATCCGGAGGAGCAGCAGCTGCCAATCAGCACTCAATATGCAAATCAGGACATCCTGATTGGCGGCAAGTGAGTTCAGTGTAAACGAAAATTCACTTCCCAGTAGGTAACTGACACTGTTTCCTGGATCAGAAAACTGACAATCTAAAGGGGTGTGGGCTTCCCAGTTTATGCACCTAAATGGAATTCTAGCCTACAGCTGTTTGCAAGGATTGTGAAATAACAAACGCAAGTTCCATGTCTTGGGCAAAGCGCTTTGGCAACTTGAAGTTAATGCTGTATGTTTCTATTAGTTACTGAAGGGTATCGGGGTAGGGGATTCCTAAGAGAAATCTGTAGTTTCCTTTTTGTTTTCATTAAATAAAACACTCAACCCCACACTCAATCCATCCCCCCCGCCCCGCCCCCAAATAGTGACACACAAATGTTAGAAAGCCTGGAAATCCAAAGGTAAGGTCACCCACACCCTGACTTGTGATCCTCACCCCTTGCATATCTACCGTTATTGCGTGTAAGATGGAAACAGTTTGAGGTAAATTGTGATAAGGACTTTATGAACTTCTCAGTCTGGCTGCTGCTCTCTCATATATCTAACATCCACTGCATTTCCATCACTTACCAGTAGCAGTAGCAGCACCAGCTCTTCCGGCGCCCTAGGCGGCGGAAGGTCCCGCCCCAAAATTTCTACGGGCAGCCGGGGCGCAGGCACCCCCAAAATAGCAGCACCCTAGGCGACCGCCTAGGTCGCCTAATGGGTTGCGCCGGCCCTGACCAGTAGAGAATATGTGAAGAATATGGCTGTGGTTTTGTATGAACATATCTACCACAGATCTCCCACGACCCTACGTGCCTATTGCGTCAGCTACTAAATTCAGTGGTCCAGCTCTTCAGAGATCTGCAGGCCCAGATGTAGTAGCTACATGTCGGTGCTAAATCTCACAGCAGAACAACTTTGCTTTTAGTTTTAAAAAAATACCTTCGCCCCTGTTGTTAACAGCACTCTAGATTATAAGTGTCTAGTTTATTTTTCACCATTTATGCTACTTGATTATTAACTTGGGCTCCCATCCAGCAATCAGACCGGCACGGGTGGATGTCTGCCCCTGGAGCAGAGCCTCAGGTAAGGATCCACCCACCTGGATTTGACTGCAGGACTGGGGACTCTGACAACAACAGAAGTTTGGTAAGTTTCAGTTTTTTTCTTCTTCACAGTCACTTCCTACTTCAAGGCCTAGCAGAGAGCAGCAGAGCTGGGTTCACAGCACTACCAGGCAACCTTCAAGCCAAAAGTCTGTTTCCACTGAAATTTAAAACAAAAGTTGGAGAAAAAACAAACAAACCCAACAACTATTCAGTTGTGTAAAAGCCTTTTTAAATACATAAAAATCTGAACTTTGGCTCTACAATCCAGCTGACAATGTCCCTTTAAAATGTCTGGATTGAACTCATCAGTGATAATAAAAACTCAATAACAATGTAGCTTGCCTCACAAGTGGAAAAGAAAAGGCCAGGGAGCCCTAGATCTGTGCTGTGGATGTAGGCAGTTTTCAAGTGCCGACAGAGTGGGATTCTTTTAAAGCACAGGGCTTTTCAGCATGTTATTCGAACAGGACAATGCCCAGGAAAGATTTGCAAGGATCACTAACACCACACTTAGGAAACGCGAGGTCTGCAAACAAGCGACTACATATCATCACGGTGAATGGATTATATTTGAATTAAGAGATTCCTAGGTGTCTAGGCTACACGAAGCCAGGGGTCTCCAACGGGCTGACGACTCAGCATCAGGAGGGCGCGTTTGTTACAGGACTGCAGGCAGCCCATACCCCCCACAATTCAGAAACCCCAAAGGGAAGATCAAACTAACAGCCCTGCTGCTACGCGTGGTGCTTGCCAAGCCCCACAGCAAATCAACTGAAATTTTAGTTTCATTCTGCTGTGAATTTACAGGTGCAACAGAGGCACTACCATGACCATCAGCCAGTGTTCAGGGCTCTCTGTGGGTACCGGGGGAGATACCTGGAAAGAAACAGTAGTCTCCACAGCTGTAGAGAAATCTCAGGTACTTGCGCTGTTCCTGGGCACTGCAGGCCAAATCCAGCCCAGCCTGACCCCACCTGGAGCAGCAGGTGAAATTTACTAGGATCGTATCAGTTTTATTCATAGAGTTTAAGGCCAGAATTCTGATCACCTGGTCTGACCTCCTGCATAACACACGCCAGGGACCCTCACCCAGTGATTTTTGCATCAAACCCTTAACTTCTATGTGGGCTACAGTATATCTTGCAGAAAGATATCCAACCCGGGCTCGGGGGTTCAGGGAATGCTATGATCTGGGATTCATGGGCGAGAAATGACCACAGCTCTTGCCTAGGAATCAGGAGACCTGGGTTCTATTCCCAGCTCTGCCACTGACCTCTAGTGTGACCTTGATCAACTCATTACCTCTCTGTGCCTCTGTTTCCCCTCCCACCCTTTGTCTGTTAGACTATAAGCTCCTTATTGTTTCTGTCCAGTACCTAGCACAACAGGCAAACAGAACCAGTAAAATGATTAGCCAGAACGAGGGGTGAGAGACCCTGAGCAAAGAAGATAGAAGTGTTTTGGTCAATTCTAGGGTAGCATTTGTGTGTGCATTTCTCTTGGCTATCAGCGACACTCACCGTGAGAGGCAGCAGCCAAAAGAAATTAAAATAAAACCTGCCCACTAGAAATTCTGAAATCCCGTCATTCGAAAAATCATAGTAAAGAAGGAAAATCCCTCTGAGGGAGGAAAATGAAATGAGATACGGAGTGAAACAGGTACCCCCAGGGGTGGGTAAACCTATTTCAGGCACAACCCTGTATAGGAAATCTGAGCTGTGTGGGGTGTGTTCATTTGCATGCTCGCCACGGTGGCTCTGGGACAATTTTTTGCCCACTTGCCAGGTAAAATTGAGCCCAGACAGCCGCCAGGTTTCGCTTACGTCTCCGCTGGTAACTCAGAGGTGACATTTCATTTCCCCCCCAATATAGGGCATGTCTGTATTGCAATCGCAGGGTGTGACTGCAGCCTGCGTAGATGTACCTGAGCTAGCTAGTCTAGGTAGCTCGCATCCTGGAGCAGTGAAGCCGCGTCAGCATGGGCAGTACAAGCCCACCGGGACCACTGGGTAATAACTTGCAGGGCTAGCCAAGCTGAATCACGCACTGTCGTGACTTCACTGCTCCGTTACCCGAGCTCTCTAGATTACAGCTCGCGTGGGTATGTCCATTCAAGCTGCAGCCACACCTTGTGATTGGAGTATGGACATACCCAGCGAGAGAATCCCTCCTCTCCAGAGCGAGGAGTGGAACTATGCCAGGGACTGCAGGTAACAGGCTCCAGTACCCATTACAATGGAGGAATCAGAATAGGAGCCTGCCCTCTTTGCTCTGGCAGCTGGATTCCAACATGCTCTTAAGAGGAGTTTGAAGCCCAACCCCCATTGGCAGGTGAGCCAGTGTCCTTTAAATCACAGCGGATAACACTGTGTTCCACCATGGCACATGCCAATGCGAAGCTCAGGGAGACACAAGGGGGCTTTAACGAGACATGGCATGCCACACGTGTGGCTGCATCGGAAGAGATGACCATCGCATTGCTCAGATCCACTTGCACAAATACCACTGGGCATTTACAACCATCCGTCGATACTTCGCTACCCACAAGGTTCCTTTCAGAGCTAATCTCCGGCTGTAATATCACAGGGAGTTTCCGAGGTAGAAATGCAGACCCACCTGGATACTAGAGAAAGTATTATTAGCGACCGTAGAGAAGGAAATCAGACAGCCTGATGTAAGAGAGAACTGACCTGTACGCTAGTTCGCCACACTATGCAATGATTGCGCTTTCACAACAACTAAAAAATTAAGACTGCAACCTGATTCAAGGTCATCGGAATGTCTTTCCAGCTCCAGAGCCTTTTCACCATCATCATGAATTGTTAGTATTTACAGAAGAGGCCGCAACCAAGCTCAAGAGACACTAAGGCAACACATACTGCGAGCGGGGGTTTGAGTCCCGTGCNCACCATCATCATGAATTGTTAGTATTTACAGAAGAGGCCGCAACCAAGCTCAAGAGACACTAAGGCAACACATACTGCGAGCGGGGGTTTGAGTCCCGTGCTCATGTGCCCATTGTGACATTGCACCCCATATTCTTCAGAGTGATATTATTGTATGATTACGGCATAATTATGATGCATTTTGTACACAGAGGTGTCATTGGAAACGTTATGATTATGGTATGCGTATGCATGTATCATTTTTGTATCTGAAGTTACGAATATTGACTATGTATCTGTATTTCACATGTAGTCACACCTGGTAAGTAATGGCTGCTATAACTCAGCAAGGTATGCCAGGGCCTGTGACCAGGCTCCATGACACGGAACTCCAGCTCGGATACCAGTGTTTTTCCACAAACTGAGTTTGGGACAAAGGGTTCCTGCCATATGCTAAAGCTATACAAGGAGGGAGTGACCTCACTGGTTGTTCTTCACTCCCCCCCAACTGAACACCTAAGAGAAGCTCCTAAAGAAAAGGGCTTGGAGCGGGGGTGGGAATCCCAAGATGCAAAGCAAGTGCAACTTGTCCCTTAAGAATCGGCAAGCCTGCTTGTATCAGCAGCCAGGGTGAGAATTTGCTAGTTCATATCCTAGCTTTCTAGTATCTTAGGCTTAGTTTGCGTTTTTGTTTATTTAGTAGGTAATCTGCTGGGATCTGTTTGCTATCCCTTATAATCACGGAAAATCTATCTTTTTGTAATTAATAAACTTATTTTATGTTTTCATCTAAACCAGTGAGTTTGAATGAAGTGCTTGGGAATCTTAGCTCAAGGGGCAGGGGCATTTCCTCTCCACATTGAGGGGGAGGCGAACTGGGTAATAAATTCATACTGGTCGGGGTTTTGACCAGGGCAGGACGGTACAGCTCTGGGATCCTAAGATGAGAAGCTGGTGGTTATTTGGCTGTAGCCTCTCTTGTTGGTCCATGCAGTGGCTGGTCAGCCCACGTGTTACTACAGCTGCGTGTGTCCCTACCTGTGTATATGCTGGTGGAAGTGTAGGACCGGGAGTGGGTCTGCAGCTTGTCACAGCAGCACAGTATGGGAGGGAGCCCAGGCTGGTGAATCAGAGGGCTCAGTGGTACCCCAGTTCCAGGTGGCACCCTGGGGGGAACCCGTCACACCCACACTTGCAGTGTTCAATAAGAGCTATCACACGTATTACTAGCAATGTAGCCACGGTAGCACGGACAGCAGCAGCAGAGCCACAGCTGAGTACACACTCATGGGTTTCAGTGTGTGTACATGAGCAGGGGAATCACGCCCCTAGCTCATAGTGCTTAATACAGAGTGCTCCCCTCAGATCATACCAGTCCAGAGGCCAGCCTGCAAAAGACTAAATTCTCTCAACTACTACTGAAGCCAAGGGGAGCTGAAAGCACTCAGCACCTTCCAGGATCAGACCCTTCATCAGGAAGGTTTGCGCTCAAGAAAATGTCAACTCAAAGCTGGCCAACACTTCAGATTCTGTATAAACATGTTTATACCCAACCCAACAGACATGCAGCCATTCATTTCTTTTCATTCCAGTGGAAAAGGGTTTTATACAGATATTTTAGGATGCTGTTCAAATGCAAAACAAGAAACAGTTGCTTTTAAGCACTCGTTTTCTTGGGGGCAGGGTTTTCCACTGAGAGCCTGAAAGCGAAACTGAAGTTTCCACTTTCTGGTTTATATTATCTCAACAAATATTTATTTGCCCAGGCTGAGAGAATCACAATAAACAATCAGCATGAACAGCAAAAAGAAAATTAGATTTTCAACACTACAGTAGTTTAATGTTAGTAAACCCAAGTGCTCTTCGTAACATGGGCCAGGAATTCTGATTGGAAATATTATTAAGAAGTGGTCAGTGTCCTTTTAAAGAATCAAACTCAGAAATGACTATTTATATGGTAGAGCCATATAAACAGCACTGTTAGTGAGGAAGAGTGGTCTAGTGGTTACGGTGCTACCCTAGGAATCTGGAGATCTGAATTCTCTTCTCTGCCACAGACTTCATGTATGACTCTGGGAAAGTCACCCTCTGGTTCTGTTTCTCAGCAGTAACATGGGAATAGCACAGGATGTTGTGAGGATACACACATTGAGCACCTCACAGTCCTCAGTTACTAGGGCAATGGGCGGCCATGTAATACCACAGATACTGCCAGGAACAGGTGACAGTCTAAAGTCCAGAACCTACAACTGGACCCTTGTGGGTCCAAATGCAGGAGCAGGACCCAAGGGCCTCATCCAGGAAACAGTACCAGGCACGGTGTCCCCAGGGGACTACTGGTAGCATTTGCAGGATCAGACCCTGAGGAAGAAAAGTCCTACAGTTAAGACAAGGGTAAAAGTACCTATGTGACTTACCTATGTCCCATTTTCAAAAGTCACCTGGGCATTTAGGGCACGTCTACACAGCAAGCAGGATCCCGTAGCAGTGAGTCTCAGAGCCCGGGTCTAGCTGTGTAGACGTTCGGTACCTGAAGCTTAGGGAGTGGTCTTCAGAGCTGCCACAGGATCCTGCTCGCTGTGTAGACGTACCCTAAGCGCCCTATTTCTCATGGAAACGAAGTGAAAATGGGCCTTTGGCACTTGAAAAGTTAACCCCAAGTCAAAATTAATCTAACCTCTCTCATGTCTGTAAAAGGCAGCTCCCACAGAACTTCCTTCCAAGTCGGAAGGAACTGCTTTAAAAGATGCAAGATTAAAAAGATGCAAGATTTAAAAGTAACTGCTTTAAAAGATGCAAGATTAAAAAAAAAAAAAATCTTTAGGGCCTAGACATTTCATAACTTTTGAGAATGAAAATAAATTGCTATCTTAAAGGGTCACCATCAGTTTAATAACCTGGCATCTGTCTGAAAGTGCTTTCCCAAGGAACAAGCAAAGGCTGGGCTAAACACCCAAAGTGCTCTGATTGAACTAAATGGGTTTCTAAACAGATTTAGTTAAGTCGGCACAAACCCCTTGCAAGCTAAATTCATCTCCGCCTCGCAATGTGGACATCAGCTTACGAGGAGCTGATTGAGAGTTAGCTCGCAATGGAGATGAACTGATTTAGTTCAGCCAGTGGAATTTCTGGGCCGAATGTTACCACAGTGGAAGGACGAGAGAGACGACAGCCTTAGCTCCATTCACGAGTGCAGCTTACCCCAGCTCCAAGGAATGATACGCGGCACCAGCTCACATTGCACAGCTTTGCCCATCCATGGGGTTTGCACAGGTGCAGCTATAGGGACGCTGTCATCAGGACAAAGCCTCTCTCTATTTTTACAGCTTTCACATTGACAGCACCTTGTGCATAGTCAGTTTCACGGTTTCCAGTCTAGTCAGTTTCCCCTGTTGTCTGTAGGGCAGGGCCGGTGCAACCCATTAGGCAACCTAGGCGGTCGCCTCGGGCACTAGCATTTGGGGGGCGGCATTTCGGGTCCTTCGGCGGCAACCGCGGCGGCCGGATCTTCGGCCGCCCCGGTCGTTGTCGGCATTTCGGTGGAGGGAGCTGGGGCAGGGGGGCGCGGGGAGGGCCGCCTGCAGCAAGTAAGCGGAGGGGGGGCCACGCAGGGGAACCGCTCCCCGCCTCAGCTCACCTCTGCTCCGCCTCCTCCCCTGAGCACACCACCCCGCTCTGCTTCTCTCCTTCCCAGGCTTGCGGTGCCAAACAGCTGATTGGCGTCGCAAGCCTGGGAGGTGGGAGAAGTGGAGCGGCGACAGTGTGCTCGGGGAGGAGGCGGAGCAGAGGTGAGCTGGGGCGGGGACTTGCCGCACGGCTCCCTGGGCCGGGGGGAGCTGCCGGGGAGGGGGGGGGGGCACCTCAGGGCGGAGGGGGTGGGTGGGGAGCTGCCGCAGGGGGGCACCTTAGGGCGGAGGGGGGGAGCTGCCGCGGGGGGGCGCCTCAGGGCGGGGGCGGAGAGCTGCCACAGGCTCGGGGGGGGGCGCAAAGTGGAAGTTTCGCCTAGGGCGCGAAACATCCTTGCACCCACCCTGCTGTGGGGGTTTTGCACACAGCAATGGGCGAGGGAGGGAGAAACATTTTAGAAAATAGGAACATGTGATTTTAAACCCACACACATTGGCAGGCGGACTTGGGCAGGTGTGAGATCTGAAACTATTACTCATTCTTTTAAAAGTGA
The DNA here is from genome assembly GCA_003942145.1 of Platysternon megacephalum. Classification (NCBI taxonomy): domain Eukaryota; kingdom Metazoa; phylum Chordata; order Testudines; family Platysternidae; genus Platysternon; species Platysternon megacephalum. Next base: position 1,237,515 of record QXTE01000018.1, on the reverse strand, counting down.
CTCACTTTAATTGGTGCCACTTTACACTCTCGGGGTATAGTTATTTGGGAATGAACTGAGTGGACTGAGTCTCCCCCCCAGTCTGCCAGGAGCACCTGCCAGAGACCAGGGTCCTAGCTGAGTGGAGACAGTCGATATCAAAAACGAAAGCAGGGATGTTGAACTGGACGTGCACGCTCTGCAAGGGGAAGAACACTGACAGATTGTTTGCAAAGCTGGGTGTGCCACGCTGGAGGAGGCTGCAGGTGGAAGACACCCACAGCCCTCTAGGGAGGGGGATAGAGAGGGGTAATAGAGTGGGCACAAGGGCTCCAGGCCCCTGGAGCTGGACACGCCCTGTCAGAGCCGAGCGGATGGGGTGACGGGGGGAGTGGGAGGAAGATCTCCAGAACACACAGAGGCTGCAAGTGAAGTGCCCACCCAGAGTAATGAGATGTGACCAAACCTGAGGAGCGGCCCAAGCGCTAGGCGCAGACAGATCCCCTGAATCGCAGAGACGCACGTCTCACTAGAGAAAGGAAGAAATGAAGGGATCAGTTACCTCCATCCAAATCACCAAGGGAACCCCAAGTTACTCCACCCATCACCTCCCTGCCCTCCCAGAGATACCCCCCCAAGGACCAGACCTCAGACCAGACCTCACCCCCCCTCCTGTCTGCCCCCCAGGGGTCAGCCCCCCCCATCGCCTCCCTGCCCTCCCAGAGATACCCCCCCAAGGACCAGACCTCAGACCAGACCTCACCCCCCCCTCCTGTCTGCCCCCCAGGGGTCAGACACCCCCCCCCATCACCTCCCTGCCCTTCTACCTACCCCCCCACCCTAGGGATCAGACCCCCCTGACCTCCTACTACCCTCCCCAGGGGTCAGNCCCCCCCCTCCTGTCTGCCCCCCAGGGGTCAGCCCCCCCCCATCAAACCCCTGCCCTTCTACCTACCCCCCAGGGGTCAGACCCCCTCACCCCTCTACCTACCCACCCCCATCACCCCCCTGCCCTTCTACCTCCCCCCAGGGTTCAGACCCCCCCAGGGGCCAGCCCCCGCCGTCACTCCCCCTCCCCCCTGCCTGTCCGGGTGCCAGACCCCCAGGCCCCCTCCTGCCCCACAGTCACCCGCTCCCGACCCGCGCCGTTCAGAGGCCTGGGGCGCCCCTCACCGTCACTCCGGCGCCGCTCCGCTCCGGCCGGCGCTGGGCAGGAGCAGCGAGAGCTACTGGGGGCAGCGCCTTCCTTCGCAGCCGAGACAGCGGGCCCAGCGCGCATGCGCCCTCCGCGCGGGGCACCCTGGGACTTGTAGTCCGGGGCGGCCATCGGCCTTCCCCCACGTTCCGCCTCTAGCTCGCCCTGCCCCAGCCGCAGCAGCAGCCACCTGCCCGGGGCTCGGGGGGGGGGGGTCCCCCAGTCCAGTCCTGCCACAGCTTGGGGGGCTTTATTAGGGCTCCCCCACTCCAGCCCCCCCAGTTTGGGGGGTCTTGGGGGACTCCCCCAGCACCCCAGTTTTGGGGATTTTATTGGGGCTCCCCACAGCTTTGGGGCCTTAATGTGCTACACCCAACCTCCCCCTATAGTTTCTTTGGGGCCTTACTGGGGCCCCCCCAGCCCAACTGGCCCCTTCTGGGCCTTTGACCCCCCCCCCCCCCCCACTGTCCCCCCCAATTCTCCTCCTTGGAATCCACGTGTACAGGGAGTTTGCCGACAGACCCATCCCTGCCCAGGTGGGAGGCGGTTCAAAGCCCCTCTCAGGCGGGCGCACGCGGCCAGGCCCCGCACGCAATGTCCCGGCTGCCGCCTTAGGAAAGCGGGACCCAGTTCTCAGCCACCCCTTCCTGTGCTTGGGACAGGCAGGTGCACAGTGTCGCTGACCCCAGCTGCTCCAAAACCATGAACCGGACCCCCCCCCGAAATCATAAGATTGGCTTAAAAATCATGAGACTTGGGTTTATTTCTTTGCCTTCAGGTCACACGCTGGTCCCGTTTTCAAGCTTTTCTCTGCACCCAGGAAGGCTAGCGACTCACTTTTGATTTAAATGACAGCTGAGAGTCTCACATAATCACATGACTCTGGCGGCTGGGGCTTTAAGAAACGCCACAAATATTGCGAGACTCGTAGCCTCTCAGCTGCTCTAACTTACCTCTCTTCTCATGGCTCCTTATCTGGGAAGCAGAATTGTTGCAGTGCAGTGCTTTAGGGCTACACCTCTGGTCCCTACCCTAGGGTTTGGGAGCAGAACCCTTATACCATGTCTATACTGCACAGCGGCAATTTCTACCCTCTTCCAGGCACCTTTATGCCACTCCATTTCCCTTCTGCTCAATTATCACAGCCCTGCTCCTTCTCATATCCTTTTCTCTCTTAGTGCAACAGCCTTCTCTGCATCTCCTGCCACCTGGAATAGCCTCCCTGGATCTCCGCAGCTAAACTCACCAACTCATTTCAAATCTTCTTTGAGTCTCTTCCCTTGTCTGCACCTCTTACTGGCACAAGGAGAGGGAAATGACATCTGTCCTACATCATTTTCAGAGAGAGGTTGGATAAAAGCTGCTATACAAAATGTTATCAGATTCTATTGTCTTATCAAGGCCTAACGGAAACAACCTGTTACAGAGACAGCTAGTGAGTCTGGAAAATGGGATTAAAGATGGGTATTTTATGATCTGGGGCTTCCTGCACAGAAAATCTAGTTTAAAAAAAATTGTCATCGGTCGTCAGTAACTTGGTGTTTTACAGAAGATTTACTTATGCAGATTAATCCCCAATCCCTGTTAAATTTTTAGCCCTCTGACATCAAACAGGCTTAATAGGACTGAATGAGAACCAGGGGCAGCTCCAACGCCAATATCTGATGAACACTAATCGTTACATTTTTGCCTGCGGGTGATAAAGGCAGGATTATGGAAGCGGCACAAAGGAAGAGAATCACCTGGAGGATTAAAGAATCTTTTTGTTCCCTGCCTTGAAGACAACAGCGGCAAAGAGAGAAAAAGATTTGTGTCTCCAAAGGAAAAATTGGAAAAGCATAGGGGTGGAGTGTGTCAGTTTTCTCCACTGAGAATTCAGGGTCAGCTATAAAAGACTAAATAAAGTATTTTGCAGGGAACAGTCCTGCAGGGGTAGGGGGAGCAGTGGCCAACATGACTTTGCTCTTTCCCCCTTCTGAGTCTTTGGTAGTTTTTTATTATGATGCCTTTTGTTGAAATCTTCTTCTTGCATGTGACCGGAGAGATACCGGTGCTGTTGCTTAGCAATTGATTTATAGCTCTAGCGCTCTTCTATGCTTTTGAACTGCTTTGGTTTCTCTTTTCTTTGGAATTCGTGAGGCTCAGATTCTGATCTCCGGAACAGGAGAGGAGTTTTTAAATGTTTTACAGGTTCACAGGGCCGCCCAGAGGATTCAGGGGGCCTGGGGCAAAGCAATTTCGGGGGCCCCTTCCATAAAAAAAAGTTGCAATACTATAGAATACTATATTCTCGTGGGGGCCCCTGCAGGGCCTGGGGCAAATTGCCCCACTTGCCCCCCCCTCTGGGCGGCCCTGCAGGTTCACCAAGCGTGCACATGTGTCTGCAAGTTTACAAAACATTTGGAAAAGTTTGCAAGATAAAGAACATAAGAACGGCCATACTGGGTCCGACCAATGCTCCATCTAGCCCAGTCTCCTGTCTCTGACGTTGGCCAGTGCCAGATGCTAGAGAAGGAATGAACAGAACAGGGCAATTTTCAGGTGACCCCATCCCCTGTCGTCCAGTCCCAGCTTCTGGCAGTCAGAGGTTTAGGGACACCCAGAGCATGGGGCATCTGACCATCTTGGCTAATAGCTACTGATGGACCTGTCCATGAAATTAACTAATTATTTTTTTGAACCCAGTTTTACTTTTGGTTTTCACAACATCCCCTGGCAATGAGTTCCACAGGTTGACTGTGTGTTGTGTGAAGAAATACTTCCTTATGTTTGTTCTAAACCTCCTGCTTATTAATTTCAGTGGGTGACCTTTGGTTCTTGTGTTATGTAAAGGAATAAATAACACTTCCTTATTAACTTTCTCCACATCATTCATGATTTTATAGACCATTATCATATCTTCCCCCTTAGTCGTCTCTTTTCTAAGCTGAACAGTTCCCGTCTTATTAATCTCTCCTCATACAGAAGTTGTTCCATGCCCCTAATCATTTTTGTTGCCCTGCTCTGTATCTTTTCCAATTCTAATACATCTTTTGGAGATGGGGCGACGAGAACTGCACACAGTATTCCAGGTGTGGGCAGCGGCGTGTCGGAGGGGGTGTATAAACACCACACAGGGTACAGGTTCAGATTCATACTACGGCATTATTGTGCAGGCTTCAAGAGGCTGCATGGGGCAGAGCCGGAATAATAAGGAGGCTCTTGGTCAAAACTAAGGTGCATTGGCTGAGCTGTGTGTCTAGGATAGTTGGGTGTGACTGGAATAAGAGGGTCAGCATTGAGGTGCATTGGCAGAGCTAGGTAAGGGGGGTTCTGGACTAAAAAGCCCTGGGTGATGTTACAGATGGAGATGGAGAGGTATTAGCAGATCTGGGTGCAGGGGCTAAAGGTGCATTGGCTGGGCTATTAGAAGACCTTGAGGGCTTGTCTACACTTAACGTGCTACAGCGATACTTCTGTAGTGCTTTTGTGAAGACACTACCATCGGTGTAGGCACTCCAGCTCCCCGAGAGGTGATATCGACCTAGCACTGTCTACACCGGGGGTTAGGTCAGTTTAACTGCGTCACTCAGGGGTATGGATTTTTCACACCCCTGAGCGATGGAGTTTACCAACCTAATTTCCTAGTGTAGACCAGGCCTGAGTCAGACCAACAGAGAAGTTCTGTGATGCAGTCAAAGCTGGTTTTGGTCCATCAAGGAGGACTGCTCCTCTTCATATCAAAGTGGATTTTGTACAGACAACGTATCCATCCACCGTGTCCGTAGTATGAACATTTTGCTGGCTGCCGGTCCTAAATGTATTACTGTAGCCACTTGCTGATGTGAAACAACAGTCAATGCCCTCAACAGACCTTCTACTTTGTCAAGTTGTTAGCAAAGCCACACCATCAAATACAATTTGAATACGGGGCCCAATGGAATGAATGTTGAGATCTAACCGACTAACTTCATATCCCTGCAATATCTGGGACCAAGAAACAGGACCACTAGAAGTTGACACCGTTACAAGAGACGGGTTTAAGGGAAAGGGCTCAAAACCTGACTGGTATTTAAGAGGTATCTTTTTAAACTGTCCACAGCATGTCAAATATTGGCAAGAGTTCTCTGTCTGATAGGAGACAATATCATCACCTATGAACTCCTAGGGTTAATGTGGTTTTCTCTCACAATGCAGCAGCACTGTTAGAGGGGCAGCTCCTCATTGGAACCAACAATTCACACCAGCCGAGGATCTACCCTGGGATATAGCTACTGTTCCACCATTGCCAGAAAAGCCCAGGGAACAAAACAGTAGACCTGACAAAAGACTTGGTTATGATCAACTGCCCTTGGGCCAGATTCAATCATATCAGATCACTCTGACATCATAAATGTGGGTGTTGCGAAATCATCAGATTGTTCTTCAAAGCTGTGTCCGATGAAGCAATTTATGACCCACCCTGGTAGTAAAGGTAAGATTCTCCTTGGACAAACTCTAATCTACTATGTTTGTGTGCGTCCACGAAGATCCTGGAAGCTCATTGGTGATAATCCTCAACTTGCTGCCTGCTGACAGCAGGGCCTACAGATAAGAATGTGATGTCTCACTTTGCATCTCCCTCTGAACTTTGGCCGGACAATTTGCATTCCAAAGACAGGTTGCACTAACCAGAGCCCAAGGGTTCAGCTTGTCACCCAAACAGCTGTAAAGGTGTGGTTCCACACATCAGGGCCATGTTTACAAGCCTTAGAATGGATCTTCTTGAACCACCCTTTAACAGATGAAGAAGTTACGTTGCGTATCCAGAAAACAAGTTCTGCATTTGGTCGTCAGCAGAACCGGGTTTGGAAGCAGGGTGAGATCCGCTTTTGTACAAACAGGGCTCCCTTCTGTGTGCTGCGGAGATGTGCACTTGCTACCAGAGCCCCATCAAAGTGCTAGATGGTGTTTACATGAGACATCTTCATTGGCTCCTGGGCCTACAGTGTCGAGGTAAAATAGCCAGCAACACTGTATTGGAGCACAAGAATCTCAACGACGCCTTTGTAGTAGTGAAGCACGGAGAGGTCCCAGATGAGATCGAGTCTCCATTGTGCTGGGCGCTGTACAAACACAATAAGAGACAGCCCCTGCCTCAAAGAGCTGAGTCTCTACATTGACAAGGCAAGATTTTTATCCTTGTTTTACAGCTGGGAAACTGAGGCACAAAGGCCCAGCTCCTGACAAGTACTTAGGCTCCGAACGTCTGTGAAATCACTGGGAGCCTAAATGCCTTTGACGATCCAGGCCAAAGAAGGTAAGTGATTTGTCCCAGGCCACCCGGGAGGTTTGCAGCCACGCTGGGCACTGCACACGGAGCTGCTGAGTCTCAGTTGAGGGCTTTAACCACAAGGCCAGCCTGCTAAGAGGTAGCTGAGAGAGACGAATGCTGCTTTGGGATTGCCTTTAGGTGTTTAGGAGGTGAACTCTTTGGGAGCTGGGACTGTCTAGCACTATGGGTACGTACAGCACCAGCACAATGGGGCCCAGTCTCAGGTCGGGCCCTGCAGCTGCTTTTGTAATACATATCATAATAAGGTAAGGGAGCAGCTCAACTTTTGAGAGAAAGGAGAAGAGCGGGGGGGGGAGGATTTTCAGAGCAAAATCTTACAGCACAGGGAAAGAGAGGAAGTAAAGTGGCAGCATCGGCACAGAGGCCCAGATCTGCACCTCACTCCCATTGATTTCGGTGGGCATTAGGTGCCTAAACACCTTTGAGGATGTGGGTCGCAGAGACTTCCTTTTTGCACTTCCCATTCCTATGGCCAGCACAACGCAGCGTTCTCTCCCATGCTGCTCCGTGAGCGGACGCTTCCCGATACCCCATACGCACATACCCAGCTATCCAAATCACCATGCCAAAGCACAGACTGCGAGCACCCAGCGCGGGAGAGTCTGTTGTTAGCGTAGTCAGTAGACAGGAACTGACTAGCTCAAGATTTGTCCTCGCCCTGGTTCTTTTCTTGCAGCAGGGCCATAGGGGCTGAGTTAACTTCTCCATGATGACCACCTCCTACGTGTTTTTGAATCAAGGACCTGTACTAAGGGATATAAACCCTCATGCTTCAGGCTCTGCTAAGTGATGGGGGTTAGGTTGATACTTCAGGGAGGAAATCAATGTATAGGGATATTGACCGGGATAGCTAGAGCACTTTAAATTCACACCCTACCTTATTTTGGCATAACTTCCCATGCAAACAAGTCCTAAGTGATAGGAGTTAGGAAGAAACTTCCCCTGTGGGCAGGTTATTACATTTGTACTTTCCCCTGACACATCTGGTGCTGCTCAGAGACCGAATACTGGAGTAGACGGATCACGGGTTTGCTAAGATGATCTTGTCTTCTGGCCCCCCAGGAACCAGCTGATGCTTTTGCTACTGGAGAAGGGCTACATCTCCTCTGTCCCCGGGAAGTGGCTGTTGCGCTGTGGTGGGCAAGATGCCAGCCTGCAGCCCTCTTGGCTTCTCTTCCTGGCTCTGCTGCCAAATCGATGGCTGAGTCACCTAGGATAAATATTTCAGAAATGGCCTTGGATTGCGGGTGCTGAGCATGAGACACTCGTCGGGGCCTGATTTTCAGAGATGCTGAGCCCTCCCCCTGCCCCATCAACTCCAGCTGAAGTCAGTGGGAGCTGCAGGGGGCTCGGCGCCATTAAAGAGCTACCCAGGGTTTCGTGTTGGGTGCCTAAAAACGCAGACATTCCAAATCGGTATCCCCATAATTTGACTACTGTGGCATAAGTGACTGGGCCAGAGTCACACATCAAGTCAATGGCCGAGCTAAGAATAGAACCCAGGTATTCTGTGCCTCAGTTTCCCTACCTTTGTACAGTGCTTGGAGATGTATGGGTGGAAAGATCTTAGAGCTAAGCATTTTAGGGCAGATCCTCAGCTGGGGTAAATTTCCTTTGTGCTCTAGCTCTCCTGGGCTGGATGGTGGTTCTGGAGTGACACTCTAGTTCACAACGGCTTTTCCCTAGCGTGTTTCCTCACCTCTATTGTTTTAATTTGTTGTTCGTTTGCTGCTCCGTGGTCAGCTAAAGGCAGATATTGCTGAGCTTGCCTCATGCACGCTTTGCCTGTTGCTTTCATGTCCCAGGAGCAGGGAGCCTGGCAGTCTCAGGGGCCGGGAACAACTCGGAGTGGAGCTCAGGTTCGACCTCTTCCTAAACTAAATCCTGCTGGAGCCCTTCCAGACTCTCCCTGGTGCCACCTAGTGTACAGAGCTCTGCACGGCCACTAAAAAACAACCCACACAAATGTAGTTGGCAGAGTAGGGCAGATCCTAGGGGCGGGCGGAGGCAGGACAAGGTGGTATCATTAGACCCAGATGAAACACGGGCCTTTTCCTGGTTTTGTTTCACGGGAGGTGAGTTTGCAGCCCTCACGCTTCACTTGAAATGAGAGCGGTGTTGACCACTGGGGCGGGGAATTCAGAGGGGAGGTACACGCCAGAGGGGAGGTGGCCCAGCCACGACACTAAGGGGATGTGGAGTACGTGACAGCAGCTCTGTAATAATTCATGCTGGAGGCTGACCTGGTATTGGGGATGTTTTCTGTTTGAATAGAGGGTCTAGTTCAGGCTATTAGGGCTTCAGCTTTATTTCTTCCATGTAAAACTGGTAACACAAGTTCCACCTCTCAGGCCTTCCCCTGACGTGGGAGCCACCTACCAGAGCTCTCTCCCCACCTGACCCCCTCTGGCTTTGATAATCCCCTATCCCTAGCCAAGCAGCCTCAGCTGGGAGGTAACTGATCCATCACAGGTGAGGCTCAGCCCAGCTTCCCTTCAAGGGCCAGCCAGCCTGTGGCGAGCCACTTTGCTGCTCCCCGTCCAGGGTTGGGAAGAGAGAGACGACGCCTGCACTAGATGCTTTGAAGAGTCTGTCTCTGGGTTCCATCCAGCTCACAGACCTGGTTTTGATGAGCAGGGCCAAGGCCTGGGACCCAGCCGATCAAAAGGCCGGAGCAGTTTGGAAAGGAACACGCTCTCTCGGAGGGGGAGTTGTTCGGGTCTCAACACACAGGTGTCTGAACATGAGGGTTGCCAGCAAGGGATGGGAAGCTTCTAGGTAAGACAGAGGGGTGTAGAATCAGTAGACTGTTGTTTTCAAATCCTTTTTCTCTAAATGCTTTGTTCCGGGGGTTCAGACCAACGACACTCTGGTATCCGGAAGGCTGTCTGCTCCTGTTCACCCTGCTCAGCCTCCCGAAGGGAAATCCGGACTGGACCTGCTGGGTCAGAACGGTCAGTCCCCAGGGTGCTGAGCCCAGTCTGCGAGTGGAGAAGTAAAGGCACGGTACCTGATGCGGTGCACTCGGAGAACAGAGAGAGGCCGGAGCTGCCGCTAGCCCTGTCACCATGACAGGCTACACAGGGGCAAAAGCAGTGGGGCCTGGGCCCTCCCCCTTGGCACCGGCTGGTATGGCAGTGGTTCCATCCCCCCATGTGCCCCTCGGGAGTTAACTTGGATGCTAGGGCAGAGATGGGCAAGGGGCAGCAGCTTGGCTCTTCACCAGCTGTCCTGTTTGCCGTGGAAATGGGGCTTTTAAACGATAGACCTTCTGTCGGTGCTCAGCGATGGGGGGCCGTGGAGATACGGATGAATGCAGGCCTGTGCTGATGCATCCGAGATGGGAGGCTACACACCTCCCCTAGGCTGGCCCTGCCAGGGGCTGGCACAGGCTGGAGCAGTTTTAGGGGAAGCTCCGCTGTGGCAGCACCTGTGGGGCTGTCCCAGCCCTGCCAAAGGGTCCCCAGAATGCCCCCTATGTCGAGGAGCCTCCTCTGCGGGGCCCTGCTGCGCTGCCTCTTTGAATGATCCCCAGCCTGGCAGGTGGGAAGGGACCCTCGCTGCTCCCTGCCCCCTTCCAGCCCATGGTGTGCAGTTTCTATACTCCCACCCGAGATCACAGTCTGGCAGCCACGTGGGTCGGTAGCACGGCTTGCTTGGCACTCCCCGGAGCCCCCTCCAGGCAGCCCCTTTTCAACAAGGTGTCCTTCGGCTGCTCTTTCTCCCCGGGCCAGGGTGGCTTCTGCAGCAGGAAGCAGATTACCAGGGACAAACAAAGGTGATTTTGTTTAGGAAGGGGATGGGCACCTTTGACTGAGATGCTTCTGAGTGCAGCTGTCTGCCAGCACCATTTCGTGGGCACGTTACGGAGCCGGCAGCTGCTGCTCCAGCCTTCCTCTCCTCTGCCCTTGTCCTTCCTTCAGCATTTACTAGAGCACAAAGTTTTCTGAAAACATGTAAAAAATGGAAATGAATCTATTCACAAATATCTAATAAAAGCCCCCTCAACTGCACTGGGCAGTGATTGGTAAACCTGAATGGGGGGTGGGCATTGATGGCTTCACACCGCCTTTCTGCTCCCTTCCCCTCCATCTTTGAGGTGCTGGGAGACATATCAGTTCCTCGTGCAAGTTAGAGCAGTCTCAGGGCTGCTCTAACTTGCACCAGGAGACAATGGTTCCTAAGGAGCTATTCAGCTGGCCAGGATTGCCAGAGTGCATCGTGGTACACCTTTGTCCCTTCCACTCCTGGAACACGCCCTGTGCCAGCTGAGGATTGTCCTACACTAGGGAATCAGCAGCAGCTGCCAAAGGGGACTTAAGAAGGACTGAGTTTGGCTGTCTGGGTGGAGTGTCGTTGTGCAGAGGCAGAATAACTAGCCCTGGCCCTGATCTTGCTCTCGTATGAATGCAAGTGAAAGGAGAACTGGGCCTGATCTTTCTAGGCAGGAAAAGCGAAAGGGACAGACACGAAAAGATGGGGTTAAAGGGACTGGAAAACTATCCCAAGCGAAAAAGGAGCTCAAAGAACATCAGCCTTTTACTCCATATGGCGACGGGCCATTCACTGTGCTAAGCAGTGGCAAAGAACCACAACTCAGATACAGATCCTAAGTCCTTACTCCGTCCCGTGACACCCTCTGGGATAAGTGTTGCCTGGGCATCAGATCCAGCCTGCTCCCGTGGGAACCCCAGCAGCCGGTGCCTGGTCCATCTGAGTACGTGCAGGTGTCCTTGTCCCCCAGTCTGAGTGGTTCCGGCTGGTTCCTGAGCTGGGGACTCTGGGGTAAGTCCACAGGGACCTGTAGGAGTTTGGTCCCCGTGGTTCTTGCCAGCAGTGATGGTGGCTTTTGGTGTGGCCACCTGCCTCACTAGCTAAAGGCCTGAACCAAGCCTCTGCCCCGCTACAAATGCCCCCAGACTCTGGGGTGGGGTATGTAGGTCAGGGCCCCTCTCTGCTGTCCACTAACTAATTCATACTATGGCAGCCGTCACTCCGCTGTCAGGGGGGAGCTGGCTCAGCCTTGGTCGGAACCAGGGATGGCTCTAAGCCATTGACCAATGGCCAGAGCCAGGCAATCCCCCCCTCCACGGCAGCTCCCTTCCAGTCTCCTCTGCTGCAGGCGCAGCCTCTCCAAACGGCGTACGACAGCTAGAAATAAACTCCAAAACGCCTGATCACTGAGCTCAGCAAAGAGGGGAAACCTAGAGCTCATTAGAGCACCTCGGTAAGCGTCCTCCTCCCCACTCAGCAAAAATCTGCCTGGCTCTTTATATTGCACTATCCCCTCGCTATAAATCACCATGCTATTTCCTGGTAGCTTTGCATCCAGAGCTGCTCCTCTCCCGCATTGTGGTGACTGCCCCTGTAGAAGACCCCACAAGACAGCAGCCCTGGGTCCCGCTCACACCGCTACGGGAGTGGTCTGCTGGAGCCGCCAGAGGGAACAGTGAGGTGCTCCGTTCCCTAGTCTGTTGTGCTGGACGTGAGAATGGACTTGATCAGTCAGCAGAATCCTGGCCAGGCCAGAGACTTCTCTTGCTGTGCGAGCGCCCTGAATATTAGCAGAGTCCTTGTGATTCCCTAGGCAGCAGGTTCCAGCAAGTGAGGGTCTTTTTCTAGTCCAGCGAACGGAATATATTTATCCCACCTGGAATCCATAGTGTTGCTGAGGTAGCTGCTGATCATGCTCCCCTGAGCGTGCAAGGATAGGGGTGTGGGTGTTCATTGGTCCCCAGACCAGCTTTGGTGCATGGCCCGGTACTGCCAAGCAGGGTGACACCGACTCCATGGAAGTAAAGAGATTAAAAATAGTACAGTCTTGATTCATCATGAAATCCCCCCCCCAATAGTTGATCAACAGTCTAGTGCCCAGGGCTTCTTCAGGCTGTTGGACTGATCCCTGACTTCTGGATTTAAGGAGAGTTGGTGTGGGGGGTTCAAACTTGGGATTTGGATCGCGATCCAGTTTTGCTGCAGACTATTTATAGCCCTGACGCCCCCAGCACAGGGCCAGGATGGCCAGGAGTGTAGCAAAGTTGAGGCAAACTAGACTTAGAATGCAATGCTCTTGCATGTGTGAGCTGCCTCATTAAAACTCCGATGTTACTGGAAAAGAGCCGTTAAATGCCTAATTGCTAATTACTGAGTCCAGAGATGAAAGTCATAACAGATGGTTAACAGTGCAATTAGTGACACTTGTATTTGGAGCCCGGCTTGAAAACACAACAAAGGAGTTTAAAGAGAGAACTCTAGGGGATGGCTCCTGTGTCATTGAAGACAGTGGCAAAATTCCCATGGACTGCAATGGGGCCAGGAGCAGAGCCTGTGTTCACAGCCTGTACTCAGGATTTGTGAGTTAGATACTGGTCAGTTTGGGTTCATAACATCCCCCAGATCTTGGGCCCCTCCGGTCCTTTAAGGATCCGTATTTCAGAGTGTGCACAGAGCAGGTACTTCAGATATTCTGCATCCTTCTCAGAACGTCCGATCCCACCTTCCTCACTGCTCAGGATTTGGCTCTTTGGCTTCTTGACAAGAATGGACCAAATTCAGCCCTGGGGTAAAGCAGCGCATCTCTCAGTGCAGTCAATGGGAGTCGTTCCTCTGTACCAGCTCACGCTGACAAAAGTGCAAGGCACGTAGGGATCAGTCATTGAAGCGTTGGTGGCAGAAGCATGCTTGGCTGAGGACACCTTCCATGCAGGACACACGTTTCGTGTGTTGGCATCATCTGTACGTCATCCTTGCACGTTGCACAGATACATGGACAGGGCTGGATGTGACCCATTATCTGTAACACAATCACAACGGTGTTATTTGTAAAGCATTTTCTCGGGCCCCTGCCCCATCTCCCACCCCAGCAAAGTGCTCAGGAAGCGCTGTAGGAATTCAAAGATTATATATAAAATGAAAAATAAGCACACGGGCCCCGTTAAAGAAGGGGCCCAAAAATGAATCCATCGGCAACGCTCTGGGAAATAAATGGGTTTTCAATAGAACTGGTTGGAAAATGTGTGTGTGTGTGTGGGGGGGGGGGTTCTCCCAACCCTATGGATTTTTTTTTGAAATTTTTTTTTAATACTAGCAAATTTCAGCTGAAAACTGAAATATTTTGATTTGGCAATTCTGCCACAGTGCCTCATACTTCCATTTTCCTCTATAGGCTGGGCTCCCTGGTTAGACTACATCACCCATGATGCACCACAGTGTTCCCTCTTGGACATCATGGGTGATGCATCATGGGAGTCGCTGGGTGGGTGCATCATGGGAAATGTAGTCTTGCTGGGTAGCCCACCCCATAGAGGAGAATGGCAGCATGAGGCACTCTGAACTACAACTCCCCAGGGGCACAGTGGCAGCATTTCCAAAATGAAATATTTTGGTTTTCAGGCTTTTTTTTTTTTTTTTTTAATTAAAAAATCTAATTTTTCCATGGAAGGCAGATACTTTTCACACACACACACACACACACACACACACACACACACACACACACACACACAAAATCATGTAACGGAAATCCCCATTTTCTGTCCAAAACCAGTTTTGACAGAAAATTTTCAACCAAACTGGTTTCCAAAAGTGGTTTAAAGCTGGGAAGCTTGGATGGGCTGCGTGTCAAGAGGAAGTGATTCCACTCCCCGTTATTCACTGGTTTGGAAGATGCTGTGGGGGGACAATACTTCAGCCGCAGAGGGTGACATGTAAGTGACACGTGGGTGTGCTTGTGTCCAGGGAAGTCTAAGCTATTGTAAGGTGCACACTGAAGGGCCATGAGAGAGGATGCCAGCCAATGGGGTAAGGGTGAAATCAAGGATTCCTCTTTGCTCTTTAGACACCATTCAGAACGTGAGGAAACCACAGTAGCACAGCTGGGTTCCAAATAACCATGGTTCCTAACTTTCGACGAACATACAAGGCCTAGCTACATAGAGCCCTGCTGCTGGGGCGGCTTCCTCAACAGAACACAGTGTGCGCCGCTAGCGGACTCACGTGCTATTTAAAGGGATACGACCCAGTTCCTATATACTCCACTTGCACCTTTTTCTGGCCCCTTTGTGCCTGAGTGAAACCAGTTTAGACGCCTGCCTGTTCTCCTAATTCCGCAAGTTGCCCCTCGACTATCATTTAAGGAGAAAAAGCAGAAATGTCGCGTGCAATGGAATGTGGGTGGCTGAGGAAAGGATGTAACACTTCAATGGACACGGCGAACATGCCTGACTTGGTGCCGCCAAATGAAAACCAGTCGCCTAAGGAATTCGACTGCCCCCTGCTCAGTAGCCAGGGGGGACGAAGTGCAGCGCAGAACTATGGGCGGAAGGGGAGAAGCAATTGGGGTTAAATCACCATCGTGCCCTCCTGATGCTGGGCTATTCCGGAGGCTGTAGAGGTCGTCCGTGTAACTTCAGGCTTGTCTGCACTTGAAATGCACCAGCGATGCAGTGTTAAATGTAGCCACTCCCTACAGCGACAAGAACGGGTCTGCGTCCGGTAGACAGGCTGATGGAAGAAGTCTAGCACTGTCTACACCGGGGGGTAAGTCGGCTTAACTGCATTGCTCAGGGGTGCGGATTTTAAATATGCATGAACCTAACTCTTTAGTGTAAACTCTTTAGTGTAGACCAGGCCTTAGACAGCTCAGAAGGCAGCAGACTCCCTAGGCTGCTGTATGGGCCCCGGTGCTGCCCGCAATCTCCTCTGTGCCATGCGGTGTGGCCATATCCTCCTCATGCCTCTGCAGCCCCCATCCTCACCCCTGGCAACACCATTGTGGCAGAGCTTACAAGGGGCCCCTTGGAGGACAACCTGTCTTCCACAGTCCCTGCACCAGGGGAATCCTCCCCCAGCTGGAACGGAGACTTTTAGGGCTCCTTCACGCCCGCTCTGTCCCTTTTACCCGGCGTAAATGGGCTGGACTCCGAGTAGTGCAAAGCTCTCAGCCAGGAATCCTGCATACGGTGTGCCCACAAATCAAGGGGTCATCTGACTCTGGGACCCCTTCCCTGCTGGTGCATCACAGCCGCTGGCCATCCCAAGGGATCCGTCCAACGTGTGTGAAGCAGAATGGTTAGCGCAGACTACCAGTGGAGGCATTTTGTAGAAGAAGAAAACATACAAATAGAAATGCCTTCGGTATGTGGTCTCCCCTCCTCCAAGACGCTAAATCAGCCTCCGCTTTTCATCAGCAACCCAGAGCTAGAACCCAACGTAAGAGTGTATCTCTTGCCTGCCTGCCTGAAACCCGAGTCATTCCCCACCCCACTATGTCTCTTTAAACGTGTCCCTTTTCCCCTCTTTCTCTCTTTCTTCTTCTTCTTTTTCTTTTCCTTTTGAGAAAACCCACCCCAGGATGTGATACTATAAATGCAGGGCTATATCCATACCATAGCGCTTTAAGTCAACTTCACGTCCAACAGCAGCAACATCCATTCCCGAAAGGTGAACGAGATGACAGATTGGAGCTCATTGGTTGCTGGGTGAAACATTTTTTTTCCTCTTCCTCGTTTTTTTTTTTTTTTTCATTTGCAAAAAAAATTCTCCCCAAAGTTTCCTGCTTTTCCTCCTGTTTTCCTGGTGCCGGAGAGTGGGGGGAATAGTGACTTCTGTATTTGTTGTTGTTGTTGTTCCTTTCATTAACTAGCCAGCTCTTTTCTTTATTTCAAAAGAAGAGATTTATTTGTGAGATTTTATAGAACCATCACTGCACTGGAAAGAAAATACCAAGCAGGTATGTGATTTTTATGGCACTCCTTTTTTTTTTTTTTTTATCAGTGTGATCATTACCCATACCTAGCGCTCGGGCAGGGAAACAGAGCTTGAAAGAGTTTAGTTTTTCATAAGCGTGTTTAAATAGTTTCGAGAAGAGACATGGCTATGACGAGAGATGGATCCAACCCTAGAACAATGGAGCAGAGGCTCATTTCTGTATCCGATGCGTTTCCAATTCAAGCCGAAGGCAAGATTTTTAAATGAGCTATTTGAAAGCACCGTTTGTTTGAGACCATAGTTATGAATTTGGGGAACGACGGTGTAGGGACTTTCTATGCCCTGTGTAATATCAATGTTGCTTTGCATGTAGGTTACTCCAATATTTCGGTGAGTCTATAGGTTGTGAGCAAGATATCTACTCTGGGTGGAGAATGCATGCTAGTTTTTTAAATATGGTTCTATAACACATTGGGCTCCAAAAGCCTCCTGGACAGACAGGGTGTTTGTTGCAGGGTTGTGATGACCAATAATGGATTAAAGCTAATTTTCGATCAATGGGGATTCGTGAAGGGGTTTCCCCTGGGGTTTAAAGACGAGTGGGTGTAATCCTGAATCGGGGGCTGGGAGCTGAGGTGCCGGTGGAGAGGGATTGGGAGCAGGGATCCATTAAGTGAATTGCTGCTGGGCACTTTACACACACAAGCAACACAGCGCAGGCTGGGTGTTGCCGCTGCAGGCTGGGAACCGGGGGGTGGCATCTTAATGGTTAAAGCCTGCCGGTGCCCCTGCCAGGGGCTGTCCATCGCTCTCCGGCTCGGTCACAAAAGTCACCGCTGATGCTCATTTGTAGCGAAGGCGGTTAGGAAAGGCTGCTCCTCCTCCCCTGTCTGACTGCATTAAAGGAGGCAGGGAAGGCGGGTGGCACTGGGAGCTTTGCTTGTTGGGGGAAGGCTGGGCCGGTTTCCTTTGAGCCTGGCCGCACGTCCTCCCTTGGTAGGGAACAGGTATGTGCCGCTGGCCCAGGACAGCCTCATCTGCCCTCTTTCAGCCAGTCTAGGCTTGAGGGTGGGGCGGGCCGTGCAGGACAAAAGGCGCCATTATTCGGAAGGGAGCCTTGGCACATTAGGGATGAATGGAGTATTGAAAACCACACCAGTGGGGACTAGATTATTTTTCATCCCTTCATAACGGAGCCGTTTGTCTGCTGGCGGGTCCCCGCTGCGAGCTCGGGGAGCAGCATACGAGCAGGGAGAGCGCAGGAAGTCGGGAATTCTCCACGGTGGCACATCCCGGACGTTACAGCGCTCGCTCCATTTTCTACAGATCCACATTACGGCGCTTGCTCCGTCGTGCCGATGGGTCTAAAGCGCTCACTCTATTGTCTGTAGGTCGCCAGCGTCTTTAGCTCCACAATGCAAATGCAGCACCTAGCTCTGAGGTCGCCCATGACACACGTACACCAGGCGTTGGTTGTATCACATCGGGGCTTCTTTCCAAGGCAGCTAATGGAATTCAGGTTTGGGGTTGGGGGGGGGGGGTTTGAATAGATCTTTAACTAGTGAGGAGCAAAGTCGGTCTGGAAGCTCGGTTGCTCATTTGAAGCTTTTCTGAGCGCCTCTCGGCTCCATAGGGCTTGTGATCTCACCCAGTCTGGGTTCCTGGTGAGATGTTTGGGGCTTGTCACTTCTGGCTGGGTCGCAAGCCCTCACTACACCGGCCTGACTTGCAGTATTTCTGTACCGCTCTTCCGGCCCCGCCAAGCTGGGAAGCACAGTGGAGCATGGAAGTGGGAAGGAAGGTTTGAGCGTGAGTTGTGCGTGAAGTGTCAGGGTGATTGATACTGTATCCGGATGGGCTCACTTTTCCCCCTTGTTACCTCACGCTCTTCACAGGGGGTTGACCCCTCCCGAGAAGTGGTCTTTGACGGCCAAAACAGGCTGGTCTTTGACATCTAAAGGTATGTGGCCCCAGCAGCCATGCTCTTTGCTGATGGCTTCGATGCAATAAAACTGGTGGGTAGGGGACTAGTCTGGGAGTTGGGAGACCCAGGTTCAAGTCCTTGCTATGACACAGACTCCCAGTGTGACCTTGGGTAAGTCACTTAGCCTTTCTGAGCCTCATCTCCCCATGTGTACAATGGGGATAATAACAGTGCCCTGCCATGCGGGAATGGTATGTGGAGAAATACATTAAAGATGGTGCTCAAGTATTACAGTGACGGGGCAACGTAAGTGCCTTAGATGGACGGAAAGTCACCGGAGCTCTGAGCAGGGCTGAACTGGGCCTTGTGGTTCATAAACCAAGATAAGATCAGTACACTGTAAACATGGTGCCGGGAGGGGGCCAGGCCTCAGGGAGTCCCATGGTGCCGGGAGGGGGCCAGGCCTCAGGGAGTCTATGGGCCAGGAGAATAAAGTGGGAGCTGTAAGTCTCTTTCTGGGGGCAGCTTGGGGGAAGATGGTCACGTGCTTCCCAGTCGTCTCTGGCTGGTCACGTGGCCATTGTGTTTGACAAGGAGACACGCCCATTGATCCTGCAGGGGGGAGTTCAGACGTCTCCCAGCCAACCGTGTCAGAGTTCAGGCTGCGTCCGCATCTCTCCGGGTTATCTCCGTGGGCCACCACAGACAGGGGAAAGCTGCCTATCGTAGCCGTGTGCTGAACTCCTGCGGGTTACATTGCATGGGCTGCGCGGTGCGTGGCATCTGGGAGCCCGTGTGAGAGGAGGTCATAGGGCCTAGATGGGGGGGATGTGTTAATATCTGCTCTCAAGGGGAGCAGGTACCCAATCCAAGACTTTTCATGCAGGACTCAATGAATTAGTCCATTGATGCCCTCAGAAAATGTAGAGACAGGGCTTATATACCCACCAAACTCTGCCCACTGTCCTGCCATACAGGGAAACTCAGGAGGTTCAAACCTAGGAGCATGCCTCAGCTCTTGCCATAGTTACTGAAAGCTCTTTAGATGTTGGTCCAGCTCGGGCATCTATATCTGTATGTTCCTTTTCATGTCAAGATCCTGGCGGTAAGGGGGAGTTCTTTGCAAACAGGGTGTTCTCGGTCAGAGTCCCCTTTATCCAGCTGCACTTCATGTCCACGTTTCAGAGGGGGCAGCTGCAGATTTCCCCTCTTCTGGCTTCACTACGCGGCAAATCTGACCTGACCTCCGCAGCTGTGAAAGGTCCTGGAGTGGATGCAATAGACCTGGCGCGGTTGGCTAAGCAGGGCCAGGCCATGGTGTGTGGAACCTGTCATTGGAAACCACAGCCCCTGCGCTCTGTGGGTGTGTCTACACTGCAGTAGAGGCCACAGATTGGTGTGGGAGGGGATGGCTCAACCTCCCCGCCCCCGCCACCTCTCCAGACCTCAGAACGTTGGCCGATGACCCTGAGCTGGGAGGGGTTGCAAGCACTTTGGAAGACAGTATTAAAATGGCCTTGACAAATTGGCGAATTGGTGTGAAATCAACAGGGTGAAATTCAGCAAAGGCAAGGGCAAAGTGCTACACTGAGGAAGGAAAAATCAAACACAAAATGGGGACTAACTGGCTAGGCGGTAATCCTGCTGAAAAGGGCCCGGCGGGGGGGACGGGAGACGGACAGCGAATCACAAATTGAATATACGCCAACAATGTGAAGCAGTGGTGGAAGAGGGAACTATTCTGGGGGGCATTAACAGGAGTTTTGTATGTAAGACACAATTGTCCCGCTCCATTTGGTGCTGGTTGAGACCTCAGCTAGAGAATTGTGTCCAGTTTTGGGTGCCGCACTTTAAGACAGATGTGGACAAATTGAAGAGAATTCAGAGGAGAGCCATAAAAATGAGGGGAGGGTTAAAAAAACCTGCCCTATGAGGAAAGGTTGACAGAATTGGGCATTTTTAGTCTTGAGAAAAGAAGACTGAGGGGGATGCTTATGACAGTCTTCACACATCTTAATTGCTGTTCTGAAGAGGACGGTGATCAATTGTTCTCCATGGCCACTGAAGGGAGGACAAGACGCAATGGGCTTAATCTGTACCAAGGGAGATTGAAGACAGATATTAGGAAAAACTGAATCACTCTAAGGGTAGTTAAGCTCTGGAAAAGGGCTTCCAAGGGAGATGGTGGAACCCCCATCACAGGAGGTTTCTAAGGACAGGTTGGACAAACACCTGTCAGGGATGGTGTCCTCAGCATTGGGAAGGAGCGGGGGTGGACTGGATGACACCTGAAGGTCCCTTCCAGTCCTATATTCCCATAATTCAATGACCTCCCTAGCACACAGCCCACAGACCTGAGGAATTTGCCTCTACAAACGGCTGCTGAGTGGCCTCCCAGAGGCTGAATGCTGTGGGCTTTGATTCTCTTATGAAAACACAACTATATTGACTTCAGTCACTTACTACTTTAAGGCCCGACCCATAGTCTACTGAAGTCAATGGAAAGACTCCCATTGACTTCAATGAGGTCTGGGTCAGGCCCATAGGCTGGTGGGAGCGAGAGCCAAGCTGGTAGAAGGGCCAAGGAGGTGGAACATCAGGGACTCGTAGAAATGCAGGGCTGGAAGGGACCGCGAGAGGTCAGCTAGTCCGGCCCTGTGCTGAGGCAGGACCCTGGATACCTGCAATTATCTGAGGATTCCCTGGGCAGTTATTTTACTGAGTGGAGTGTACACAAAGAAATGACCAGTGCTGGCCCTGTGGAAGAACCCGTGGGAGAGGGCTGGGGTGAAGAGATCTCTGAAAGGACCCCCACAAACACACTGTCCAGATGCTCCCCATAGAAAAGGCTGTAGGGCCCACCCCCAGGCCTGGAAATTGGAGAAGCCTGGGGCACCAGCACGGGGTCCCTGTATCTTTGCACCAGCTCTGGCTCTCTGCCCCTTCCATCCCTCCTGCTCCCCGGCAAGGTGCTCCTCTGGAGCCGTGTTGCCGGGGTAGCTGGCTTCAGGCTAGGGATGCGCCACACAGCGGGTGGGGAACCTGGGACTGGATTATCTTTTCTGACTAATTTCCATGGGGCCAGGAGAGTCAAGACGAGGTGGATCACCCAGAACTTTCTGCAGCCACCCTGGGGCATATCCTACCCACTCCCCAGCCTGGTCACTGGATCACGCAGAGACCCGGGGAATGCGCTGCCCAGATAGCTGAGCCCACATTCAACTAGCTCTACATTGGGGAGGAGATTCCTCCGCGCACGGATCACTGTGGGACAATCTGGGCCGTTCATGCTGTAGGATGCACTAGCTGACATTTGACTACATCTCATGCAGTCTCCATTCTGCCTTGGGTGTGCTGGTCCTGTGCCAGGAGCACAACAGGCTCCAGGCTGCTCAGTACTTGGATGGGAGATTCCCAAGAGAAATGCCAGGTGCTGCAGGAGAAATGTTGGTGATAAGTCAGCACAGAACCAATGTCCCAGCACAGGGGCTAGCTGCTGTCTTTCCGGTGAGATGTAAGGTCCCGCCCACATATGGTCATAAAAAATTGCATTGGCACATCTTGGCAGCAGCAAGGGAGTGAGGGAAACTTCACTGGAGGTTGTTATGTTCTGTCTGCTCAGATTCCTCCTGCAGTGTCACCTGGCTACAGTATTCCTCACTTCCTCTCCTAAGCTGGTCTTCTTTGCTGTTCAACAGCTGCTGGGTTCCACCCCAGAGGTGACTGCATTTCAGAGCTAGGCAAAATGATTCCTGTATGTAGGTTTTGTGTCCTGTATAAATGTAAGATTATCATTATTTTACTGGTCCGTTTCCTGGCCTAGCACAACAGGTCGTGGACCATGACGGGGGCTCCCAGGCACTGCAGAAATAATAACAATGAATAATCACTAATGCTTGTCTCTGAACTTTCCAGGCGCGGCTTCTCATCTGCTTCCGTGAGAGCCAACCGGACGACCATCCAGCTGACGAGTGTAAAGCAGCAATGAGAATTGGTCCCCGCCCAGCTACCGAGCACAGAGTGTGGAGGCCGGGCCTCTGGGTATTCCCTGCCTTCCTGCTCCCAGCAGCCCTGCTCCTCTTCCTTGGCCCCGGCGGTGAGCTCTTTCTTTGCACGGGGTGCAGCCAGGGTGAGAACTTGGTCCACAGCTAGGGAGCTGATCCCAGGACAGGGCACTTCCAGGATCAGCTGGATAGATGTAAATCTCTCCCTCCACATGCTGAACCTCTAGCCGGCAGCGCTGTGTCCGGTACAGGCGCGCTGGCTGATTGGTTGGTCCCCCGAGTCAGTGTGCGGAGCTCCTTGGAAGCAGCGAAAGAGAAGGCTGGTTCCAAAACATGTATGTGAGGGTCACTCCAGCTTCTGAACGCAATTGCCACAGGCCAGAGTTGGCAGGCAGCGTTGCCTAATGGGGAGAGTGCTGAACAGGGACTCTGGAGTCTGGGTTCTAGTCCCAGCTTTGCCACTGGCCTGCTGGGTGACCTTGAGTAAGTTACTCACTAGCCTGCTCTGTGCCTCAGTTTCCCCTTCCATAAAATGGGGATAATGATACTGCTCTCCCTTGTAAAAGGCTTTAAGATTTCCTGATGAGTGCTCTGTAAAGGCTTGGTATTTATCCCTGGGCAGAGAGTCAGCTGAAGACAGGGTTGCCAATTTTGGCTGGAGGTTTCATCACATGAATTCCTGGAGACTCCAGGACAATCCTGGAGGGTTGGCGACCCTAGCGGAAGGTCTGCATCGCGTAAGTCCCGCTGAAGCCCACAGGGCCTTAAATAGCACTTTGTGCTGGCGTCGGTGCAGGGGTGAGTTTCACAGACGTAACGTCTTCCTTTAACCCCCGCAAATTGTGGACACAGAAAGCGGATGCAGTTTTGCCCCTGCCATTATTTCAAGGCATAATTGGTGTCACTCAGACAACAGGTTTCCTTGATCTCTGGGCACAGTCAGGCCTTTCCACATGACGTTAACTGTGTCTGCAATAACTGCAGGCATGAGAAGGCCGCTGCCGGTCCAGGACACTTTCCAAAGGCCCAGTCTCATGAATGATATTTGTGATGGCAAATGCAGTGGCCAGAGTCAGCTACTAATCAGAGCTAGGAGGGAACCGGATTTTTCTTGTCATGGGAAATTCTGTAATTTCTGTCATTTTTTTCCATTCTGAAATGGAACGAACAGAAACCTTTTCCGAATTTCCTGCCAAATGAAATTTCCGAAAACTCTTCATTTGGGGCCAGTCGAAACCGTTTTGGTTTGGGAAAATCAAAACGGCTTGTTCCGATGTCAACCCTTTTGAACTTTTATACGCAAAACAATTCGTTTTGTTTTCGAAAGGTCACTTGGAAATGAAAAGCTGAAATAGTCCGTTCCAAAACCGGGACGGTTCGGCGGTCTTAAAAGGTTTCATTTAGGCTTTTTCTAAATAAAAGCGTGTTGAAATTGACATATGTTTCTAACCCTTTTGATTTTAGGCAAAAATGGCCTTTTCTATCGAAAAACCCTTTTGCTGAACATGTTCTGACCAGCTGTGGTGGTAACCATAGGAAGGGTTATTGCTGATCAAACAGCTCTTAATCTTGTTATACACAGATATATCTATCTCATAGAACTGGAAGGGGCCTCGAAAGGTCATTGAGTCCAGCCCCCTGCCTTCACTAGCAGGACCAAGTACTGATTTTTGCCCCAGGTGCCAGGGTTTTGTGCATGGGGATTTTCTACCACTCCCACCCCCATCTCCTGACAGCCTCTTTGCAATTCTAATTTGGCCATGCCAAGCTGCTGTGCCAGCCTCTTCCCCTTCCTCTTTCCTGACACACCCGGGTATGGCATTGAGCACTGACCAGGGGAGTGTTCCTTGCTTTGACACTGGACGTTGACGCTAGACAAATTCAGACGGAAAATAAGGTGCCCATTTCTAACCGAGAGGGTGATTAACCACTGGAACAACTTCCCAAGGGTTGTGTGGATTCTTCCATCGCTGGCCATTTTTAAATCAGAATGGGATGTTTTTCAACGGTCAAACAGGAATTGTTCCAGGGAAGTTCTACACACGGGGGATCAGACTAGATGGCCACATTGGTCCCTTCTGGCCTCGGAACCTGTGACTCTGTGAAATGTGAGTGCTCCCCTAGCCAGTGCTTGGCTCTCCCCTTCCTGCCCCCCCGCTGCCTGTGACTTCCATGCCCAGTGGGGAGTGATCATGACTGGACTGGCTGAGGGAACAGAGACTGCCCTCCTCCCAGCAGAAATGGAGGGAGGCGAGGAATGGGGGTGATTGGACAGGGGGACAGCAAAAAGAGAGAAGAAAAGGGACTTTCAAGATGCCTAGGGGGGTTGGATGCTCAATTGCCATTAATATCAATGGGAACTGAGCATCTAAATCCCTTAGGCAGCTTGGAAACCCCCAGCTGAATGTGGGTGCTGATTGCCCTGCACACCTGTCAGCGCTGTGCTAAGCTCCTTACAGCCGCTGGAGAGAAGGCACAGCTCGGCTGGAGCCCCACGAGAGTCCAGTCCAACTCCTCTCCGGCTGGCTTGCACTCTCCTGAATACGAATGGAATTTCCTGGTGTCCTGGATTTGTTAATATCCACCGGCGCAGTTAGTACCGTCCTTATCCATTTGACAGGGGCCCTCTTCAGGATGGGGGCCCTGGGCAAACACACAGGCCTCGCCGTCGCTAGGGAGAAAGACGTTTGCTATCCTGTGGTAACTGACATGGTCTCGGTGCCACTACATGGGACAGAGCACCCCACCAGGAGCTGCGTGGGTTACAAGTGCTCATCCATCAGCTCTGTGGGCGTGGACTAGGGGACGGTTTAGGCCCAGTGCCTGTGTCCCAGGCTGTGGTCAGGATGTAGCCGGAGCCCGTGGAGGTGGCGATGTCACCGGAGTCTCTCTGGCCTGGTCTGGTCAGGACATCTCTCAGGATCAGGGCGACGAAGGCACATGCTGGATCCTGGGGTCACAGGAGATGGTGGGGGTGGCAGCCAAGATGGTGAAACTCGCTCCTTCCCCGTCTCTTGTCATTCAGTCAGCCAGCCTGGCGGTAGCCAGCCTGTCACCCCAAAGGCTCTTTCTGAGGACCCACAAAGGGGATTGGTGGGTGGAATAGCTCGTCACCTCCTTGTCTGGTTCACCAGTTACACCTGATTTCCGACACACCAATTTTGGTCCATGAACTTCTGGTCCCCCACTTCCCTTGCTTACCAGGCATGATATTAACACAGTCATTGAGTTCTAGCAGGAGACTCTTTGGTTTGGACTAACTCAGTCTGTCTTGCTTTTGCACCTTCTCCCATCAGCATTTGTTGTTATGGGGTATGGGGACAGCTTATGAACTTTCTCACACTCTGTACAGTGGAGCTCACAATGAGGGTACATTTGTAGACCCAATTATCACAACGGACACCAATCAGTCTTTGGCTTGTAATGCTAAGGGCTCTCGTTAAACAGGGCAGAAAGCCTTGAAAGATGTGCAGAGGGTGAAAGCTCAGGGTCGGCTGTTTACTGAAACTTGCTGCTCTCAGCTGATGCTCTTGGGGAGATGGGGAAGCAGGTTCTCTTGTGCATGAACTTGGTNTGGTGCCCATGCTCCACCAATATTCAGGAATGTGGGCCCAGCTCCACCAATGTTTGGGCTTATATTTTCAGGCTGTCCTGTCCATAGGATGGACCAGGGCAACCGACCTGGGCCCCTCGCTTTGGGGGGCCCCACACTTCAGGGGGACGCAGGGTCCAGGGCAGCCTGACCCAGCCCGCCCCGCCTCTTCCCACCCCTGCTTCCACTCCACCCCTTCCCCCAAGCCCCTGCTCCGCCCCCTCCCTGCCCCTGCTCCGCCCCCTCCCCAAAGCCTCACCCCACTTCTTTCCGGCTTCCACCCCTTCCCCCGAGCGATGCCGGGAGCCAGCAGGGTGGGACGGAG
The DNA here is from genome assembly GCA_003942145.1 of Platysternon megacephalum. Classification (NCBI taxonomy): domain Eukaryota; kingdom Metazoa; phylum Chordata; order Testudines; family Platysternidae; genus Platysternon; species Platysternon megacephalum. The sequence continues at coordinate 1,211,474 of QXTE01000018.1, read as the reverse complement.
CGGGGCAGAGTGGGGCAGAGTAGGCTGGGGCCAGGCACTCACAGCTGCTGGCGACAAGTCTCCTGCTAATCCCCCAGGCCGCCCTGGACCCCGCGCCCCCCTGAAGCAGGGGCCTGGGGCAGTTGCCTTGGTCCATCCTATGGACGGGATGGCTCTGCTTGGACTTCTTCTGGCACCGCCAAAATTATATAAACCTGGCGCCCATGCTTGTGCATGAACTTGGCACCAGCTGCTGTGGTCCCCGCTTGGCCAAATTCCCAAGGGATGCAGGACTGGGCCCTGA